>JBBIGC010000024.1:13560738-13574235 GCA_037576955.1 Lepidarchus adonis
GTGTGTGTGTGTGTGCGCGCGTGTGCGTATGTGTGTGTGTGTGTGTGTGTGTGTGGGTGTGTGGGTGGATGGGAGAAAGAGGCGACTCTGCACTGATAATCCCCATTTTGCTGGTATGTTTATGTTTTATTCACCGTTCGTGTTGAATAAGAGTCATGTAGATTGGTGGGTGAGATGGGGGGTTAATAGTGCACTGTGCTAAGGTACCGTTAGTGGGGTCTTGTGACAAGTCACCTCTCCAGTGCGTTTACTGCTGTGGTGTATGTTGAAGTCATTTAAAAGAGCATTTAGAGTAATAGGAGACCGTTCATGCATGTTTCCGACTGTTAATAAAGCACAGTGCTGTTCAATAAAGCCTCTGCAGCATCTTTACATGCATGAGTTCCAACTTACATCAAAACTTGTCAAAAAGTAATGTCACACTCAGAAGAACCTAACCCTGACATAACTTGGGACCCCCTGTAATTATTTTCTAAACCAACCAAGGCTTAATTACATACAAAATCACCATTTTTTCCCAAAATAATTGCAACCCACTGACTCTATTTCATAAACCTCAGCTTCAGCTCACTCAATCCTATTCTTCAAATTAATCAAATCAACATGACCTTCACCCCCAAATTATACACAAATCAACCTGAACCCAAACCTCCATTTCAACCTTAGCTCTAAACCCTCAAGCTAATATTCCACACAGCAACAGGGAATCCAAACTGTATTCGCAAACATCAATTACAAATTCACCTGTTAAACCCTACAAATCTACAAACCTAAACCTCACTCAAACTAAAATCAAAACCTCAACCTTTTAACTTATTCCTAAAACCCTCAACACCAAATTCTCACCCAAATACTTGTACCCCAAATCCAAAACCCTTAAATCCCAATCACACCCCTTTGATCACACATCAACCCCAAACCCAGTCAGACTAAAGCCTCCATCTCTAATCCAACTTGAACACCAAACCCTCAAACCCCAACCAAATTTGACCACAATCTCAAATCTTCTAGTAAGCTTCTCCCACTGCTGCAATCTTGACCTGAGCCTTAGTGCTCTGACCTCAACCAAGTGTGTGTGCCTCCACAACAGTTGACATCTAAAAATCCGCCAGTATTTTGTGTGGCTACTTTCAGAGCAGATATGCTATACGCAACTCAAACATTTTTTGTGTAATTTAGAATATCTTTTGAAAGCAATCACATAAATGTCACAAGCAAAGCCATAGAAACCATTACTAGTCGCCGAAATTAAGGTTGCAAATTTAATCAGCTTCAAATAATCCTGTTACCCTATAATATGGTATATGTACTGTATAGAATCACGTTTGTAAAAGCCCAGTATAATACAGATGCTGAACAAGATTCTGTCTAGATCTATAAGAGAGGCCTAACTTCCTCTCTTTTCTGAACATTTGGTTTGTAGGTTTGCATGTTGCTGTGTCGTTGGATATTTGTACACTGTTGTGCTGTATGGACTGATTTTGTGCATAGCTGTTGGATGTTTCTTCTGAGGTCATGTGACTCAAGTAACTTTGTGTCTTTCCATTCTACTTCTTTACCTCCTTCCTGTGTTATGGATATGATGGCTCATCATATAAACCATTCTCTTTCGTGTTCTCTTTTCCTGCCATTGCTCATCATGTGTCTTCTTATTCGCTGTTAACATCCATGTGTGTCATTCTATTCTCATGCTCTTTCTTCTCGCCACCCTGGAGCTAACTTCTTGTCTTTGTCCCACTCTCTCTTCCTGGTCATCTTTAGGCTTTGTGAGCTTCGACAACCCAGGCAGTGCCCAGGCTGCCATCCAGTCCATGAATGGCTTCCAGATCGGCATGAAGAGACTCAAAGTGCAGCTCAAACGGCCAAAGGATGCCAACCGCCCGTATTAGCCCCGCCTCCGTATGCCCCTCACCCTGGGGGTGAAGGCCACAGCAGCACACAGGGAAAAACAGGTTGGAAAGAGAACCATAAACATGCATGCATCAGCCTTGAGTAGTGTATGAAGACAAGGCAGCAGCTTCTTGTGTAGTTAGGAAGAGATGTGCTTCTAATAATACATATAATATCAGCATAGAAATGAAACTTTTATATACAATAAGGGTCAGCATACGTGTTAATAAATATATTAAATTCAACAACATTTTAGTTTGCACATGACACTGGAGGTGGAAGCTCATCTGTTCATGTAGACGATAGTACTTAAGGGATAAATCAAAAAGCAGCAAACTGACAAAAGCAACAGCGAAGTAGAACACTTCATGGGATGTACATTTTGTAAGAATGAGAGCAAGAGGGTATATTCATTGGTTAAAAAACAATGACTGTTAATCTCACTTAATGTCAATGATGAAAACTGGAATCTATGTTCCCCCTACGGAAATCACGATTTTTATGTTTAGGTTCATATTAATTTAAATAATAATGAATTACTGAAAGGAATAAATTCATTCTGGCAAAGCTTATTAACCCTACTTAATGCGGTTAAATTCCTTTGGTGAAATAGACAACTAATATAAATAAAATCAAAATAACATTTTAAATAATTAAAATATTTAACAGCCCTATAGAATACATATAATGTATCTTTAATTCCAAAAAAGTAGGGACACTGTAAAATGCAAATGCAAAATATCATAAACCCACTAAAAGTAAATATAGCCATTATATCATTTTGTTGGTAGCAACATACATGATGGGACAACAAAGCATTGGAAAAGTAAGTGATACTAAAAAGAAATCACTGTTGGAACATTGACCAACTAATTACATGAATTGGCAACAGGTCAGTAACATGACTGGGTGTAAAAAGAGCATCTTAAAGAGACAGTCTCTCTTAGAAGATGGGCAGAGATTCAGCAATAACTACGTAGAACTGCAAGCAGTTCTAAAGGGTCCAAGCATCCAGGGAAGCCGTTAGCCCAGGAACCATCGACACCATGCAAGTTCCAATTGAACTCAAATGTGCCCCCCTGGCATTGGAGCCAGAAAATTTACTGAAACATTAAATTCAAACGGTTTAAAAACTGAAAAACCTGAATCAATCGTTTTTGTAACAATTGCCACCTAGTGCCATCTAGTAAACCAAGTTTGGTTACGTTTGGATGTTTTTTTGAGAAGATGTTGGCTTTATAGTAATCACAGACCCACACATACGATATTGAGTGACCCATAACTTTGGAACAGTTCATCGGATTAAAATTTAAACTTTTTGCCACCACGGAGCATAGATGAAGTATACCAAGTTTTGTGAGAATTGGATGAACGGTCTCCAAGGAGTTTGTTTTGCTTAGATTCCATTTTCAAAGTGGCAGGAAAATATGGCTTCCAGAAAATCAGGAGGTGAATAATTTCAATTTTATCCAACATGGTTCAGGAGACATGAACTAAAATGTATATGGGTTTGTAGTAGTGGCACCGATTTCGGACGTACGACATGCAATCCTGGCCAGTCCCTCAAACAGCTTTGTTATATCACTGTTTGGACCCAATTTTAAATAATATAAAATTTTAAGTAATATAATTTTAAAAATCAGAATAATGATCCTCAACATAAAATTGTTTTATGATTGTTATCTTATCATCTACAATATATAACATAATTCAGAGAATGACTCTGTGGGCTCAGGAACGCTTCCAGAAACCATTGTCTGTGAACACACTTCACCAGGGTTTAGGTTTCGATCCAGGAAACCAAGAACGTCAGATATACGTAAATAAATGTTAAATATGTGGCAGCTGTGTTAAATCTGAATCCCCAGGATCAGGACTAGGCATGAGAAATAAAGCTACTTGAGAAGTGATGTAGGAGCAATGTATAATTATGTATAATAATTATGAAGGTGCTTTTTCAATGAAAATGTTTTGTTTTGACAATGACAATATATGACAAATAAAATAAAATATTATTTCATATATTTCATATATTATTCCAAGAAATAATATATGGAAAATACATAATTAAACGAAAACATAAAATATGAAATATAATAAAACATTTAAACACAGTGGAATAAGCTACTACAAAGGAAGCAATGTGAAATACCTTTTCCTTTCTTTAAGAGAGCTCTCCTCCAGTGTCATGATGGGAATAAGATTACTTCTCTCTGTGGTGTACATACATCTCTCTCTCCCTCCCTGTCTCTCAAACCCTCATCTAAATGATGATGGAGAATCAATGCTGTGTCATTAATTTACCCTGCTGATGCCTTTAACTGGGCCGAGTTATTACCTACTTACACAGCTAGTGAGGCATTCCAGGCTGTGTTCTGCTGTGGTGCTGCAATAGGCCTCACAGTATGGCTCTCGCAACAGCACAGAAAAGGCCTAACTTATCAGACAGCCTCTGTCAGTTCTGTTCAATAACTGCTGCATCTTAAAAGTTTCTTATCTTGCAGGCATTGAAAGCATACGTGATCGATTTTGAGCTGCTTTTCTTTCTTTCTGTAGGTTTTGTAGAGCTGGAACACATGCTGACAACATGAAAAAGTAACACAAAAGAAACTCTAAAGGACAAAGGGCGTTGCGGCTGGGTCGGACACGTGGCGATAACTGTGTGGGATATGTGAAGAAGCCACGGGCGCATGAGTCACCACCACCACCACCACCACCACCACGAAGCTCAGTGGACACTCAGGAGAGCCGCTGCTTTCCACAACCATATCGGGACTAACAGACTCCCTTCCTGAGTGTTCGCAGCCTGCCTGATTATAGCATATAGGACCACATGGAAGATTATACAGGACAAAAAAGACTAGAGTAACTACAACTAACATAAAAGAACAGCGGAAGCCCCTTGGAAGAGCCTCCGGAGTAATGGAACTCCAAAAGGAGTTAAGGAAGATAAAAAATAAAAACACTTTTAAAAATCAAGAACTTTTAGGGGGAGGGGGGATTATGTAATAAGGGACTCGTCTTTGAAGAAACTTTTTAAGGTACTGTTTTAGAGATTAAAAAAAAAGAAAAAACAACAAACTTTTTGAATGAGAGAAACATTTGGAAGGATGTGACACTTCAGGACACAAAGTTTGCTGTGGTTGGGGATGGCCATCTTTAACTCGGAGTGCCTGTCCATTTCCGGGGGGGAACAAAGAGCCGCAGCTGCAGTCCCCCTTGGGAGGCTTATCTGTCATTCCTTAGTTGTGTAGGGACCAAAAGACCAAACCTTTTTAATGATAACAACTAAAAAAAAGAACGAAAAAAAGGACTTGTAGCTGTAACATACTCAGACCACTGCATCTCTTTTGCTGTGCCAATCGGTTTAAAGAGAAAAAGAAGGAAAAAACAACAAACAAGCAGACATGTATAAGTAGAATATATATGAATATATGTATAAATGCATACATATAGATTGCTGATATGCTTTTGAATACTGGCAAAACTATTTCAGATGGCCCACGGAGGTCACTCACTTCGCTAGTTTACAATTGTTTGAGATGGAAAAAAGACGTTTATTTTTCTTTCCTCTTCTCATTTCGTCTGCAGTAGGATGATGGGTGCATGGGGAGGGTGGAGGGTTGTTCCATATCACAGCCTTACCTTTTCTATCTCGACATCCTGACCTTGTAGTTAAGAAACCATGGGAAATGGTTTGAGCTATACAAACCTGTTTATATTTACCGTACATATAATATGTATATGTATTGCAAATCATTGGAGGAATATGTATTCATATATGTGCACATGTCCAGCGTATATATATATGGATACATAAGATATTAATCCCAAACATATATGTATTTATATGCATATATTTTATATGTGTGTATATATATAGAACCAGCTATTCAATACGTAGAACTGTAATTTTTTGTAGATTTTAGCTGGAGTTTGAACTCACTGCTCTGCTTGGACTTAACCTGTGGGAAAAGTCTCATATCTGGCAGCTCCCAAACTGCAGGCATTCCTCTTTCTGAAAATGTATGCCAACACACACACACACACACACATACATACATAGAGATACAGACTCACGCAAATGCGTGGATATCAACAGATGTACATATGTGCAGAATTATGCTACTGATAAATGCAAAAGGGCCTCCTCTCGCCCGAGAGCTTAAAGAAGAATCAGGCTTAAGAGAATCAGGATCATTTCCACAGGAGATAAGGCGTTATCTTTGACATATTTGCCTCTCCGGTGTACTCTGCAAACATACACACCTTACGTATGATAGTACCAAACCCCACACAAATATGTATACAGTACTACTCCACTCAAAGTGACAGCTGGCTTTGACTTGGGCACTTTGGATCTCCTGGGTTAGGTGCATGTAGCGTCGGGTCGCAGGCAGGTTCAGTTGTGACTTGTCACCTGGCGCCTCTGACATCAGCACTGTGCTCCGAACACTGCTGGCCGCCATTCATGATGATGATGTCAAACTCGCAGAGGCACCGCTCTTTTTCAAACCTTACAGCTACTGCAAGTAAGCCTTCAAAACATCCATCGACGTGAAACATCTGCAAAGCTGACACGTTTGCCATCTGCTCTGCCGTACCCGCTCTCAACCTGAGGGACATTTCGCTTGGGGTTACAATTAAGTGGGCATTATGTACATGATTTGCAAAAGGTATTGTTCGACCCTACATCTACAGTGTGTTTACAAGTGCTGCTCAAAGAGCTCAAATGTATTTTGCTAGGATAGTTTTTGCTTGGTACTAGGGCTAAGGTTGGGGAATTGAGTTTTGAATTTGTAGATTATTGCTATTTAGAAGGTACAAAGCTTTTATGATTTTTGTTAAGTCATGCTTTGCATTGAACTGCTGTACTATACAGATGATAATTTTGTAAATAGTTATTCTGGAACAGGTTTGAATCACTTTATGACTAAAGTAAAGTGTCTGTACAGAGGCAAGAGTAAATCAAACGCGCTTCATTTTGGAAGGAACTCCAGATGTAAAGATCTAAATTCGTTTTACCTGCAGACAGGCTCCAAGAATGTTGCTTTCCACATTCTAGACCTCTCCAACACATACTCATTCAGGTACACCAAAAAAGCTCGCTATAACTTAAAAACAACTGTACTACGAATGCCTACCTTGATTCATCTCTGCACGTCTCCTCATTGCGTCTCGCTTTCTGCCGATAAGACTTTTTGTCGCCCCGCCGTAGCCATCTCCTCCATCCATTTGCCTTCGTTATCCAATGTTTCAGCTACAATTGTTTACATGATCTGAAAATGTATGGTTGATAAAAACTACCAAGAAACAGAGCAGAAGCTTTATTATATATAAATATATACATAAACTAATGAATATACTGTAAATGTTTTTTTCTTCTCCTATTTTCCTTCCTTTTTTGGCTCTGTATATAGGTTTGCATATTTTATAGGACTTTTACTTCTATCTACAAGGACTGGATGATTAAAAAATTTTCCATTTTAAATTACGATAAATGATTAAAGGCTTAAAAAATACAATCTGGTGATGAATCAGACCAGATGAACCATAGTAGTCTTTAGCATGTTTAGTGAGCTCAAGGCCCCAGTTATAGTTGAGGAGGGCATTGAATTTAATTGAAAACAAAATGACCATGTATCATAATCTGAAATGCTGCCAACATGCTTATTTATTTGTCTATTTGTTTATTTATTTAACTGAAATTTGTCAATTTTTACTTTTGCAGTGTATCAACAGAATATTTTCCCAGGTTTTTTTCTTCTTCTTTTTTTTAATTTATAAACCATAGATTGTGTTCGTCATTTCAAATGAAGCCATTTTTAAATATCTATTTTTTTACATGTTTTATATTGTGGGACACAATGAAACAATGCTACTGGCAGAGTCAGGGTCTACAACTACTCTCTCCTTGAGAATGTAGAACATGCTTACGACTGATGTTTCGTTTGCGTCTACTGTTCTGATCATTCCGCTGTTACGAGATTTGCTCTGGGCTTTTCTCATACACGTTAATTCCACCTTTCCAACTGACAACAAACAAAAAACCTGCACTAATCCATCCATCATCTCAGCCGCTCAGACTGCAGAGCCATTCTTCATCAGATTTAAAGTATATTCAAACAATGGTCTGAAGTACAAGGGGGTAGAAAATGAGTGGTGTAACCCGTTAAGAAAAAAAAGAAAGAAGAAAGTAACATGGGAAGTGTAACTTGGAAAGAAAAAAGGAAAATACTTCAGACATTTTGAGCACAGTCGAGAGTGCTGGGTGTCATGTGTGGATTATTGCCAAGTCTATCACAATGAGAGAGAGCTATGAGCAGTCAGAGTGCTTAAACTGCTCCTGCCCTGTACCTCTGAACTGCGCATTTCTCTGCTCCTTGGACTCTTGTTTTGTAATTTTACTGAATGATGCGTCTCAGCTTAGCCCGATAATAAAGCACAGTCTAGAATAAACCAGCGTTATGCCTCCCCCTTTTCCTGCTGTGTTTTTATACAAGCCTTTTTATGTTTTGTCTTAGGTCTGTTCTTTTCACGGGTTGGTAACTCTATCAGTTAGACAGAAGCCACTTCAACTGAAAGGACTACACAAGCTTGAGTCGTGTTAAGCAGCTTCACAGAATCTTCACTGAAAATTGTCCACTACAGCTAGGAATTGTTCACCATGCAGGCTGGGAATTTTTCATGTGTGAACATGAACCTGCTTTGGTTTTAATCGTCCTAAAGCAATATGTATATACCGTAAATTAGGTATTTCTACTTATAAACAATGTTCTTTAAAAAGTCTGACTTCTAACAAGGTGTTCAAGTAAAAAGAAATGTTGAACAAACATTTCTTTTAAACATAATTTGCCAATACAGGGGGTCCTTGACTTATGACTTTGACAGTGACAGTGAAAGGAACTAATAAAAAGCTAAAAAATGCAATACAGAGCCTCAGGTGGGTAAATGT
Source organism: Lepidarchus adonis (assembly GCA_037576955.1). Lineage (NCBI taxonomy): Eukaryota > Metazoa > Chordata > Actinopteri > Characiformes > Lepidarchidae > Lepidarchus > Lepidarchus adonis. Next base: position 13,569,584 of record JBBIGC010000024.1, read on the forward strand.
CTCCCTTTGGTGAAATGACAGTGGAATGGCCCCAGTGTAGACACGTATGTAAGGGGTTTCGACTTACGACAGACGTTAAAGAACGGAACCCCGTCGTAAGTCGAGGACAACCTGTATAGAGACGGCATAGATTTGATACAAGTTAGCAGTATCCGGTTATTATCAGCAGAAAATGCTAGACTAAATGCATACTAAAGGGGAAAAATTAATTAACCTAATCCAGTCCTGTGACAAATAGCACATATTCACTTTATATAATGAGATATGTTGGCTGAATGTCTCTTATAAGAGTAGTCTGAGCAGGAAAGTTTACTTATTAAAGGAACTTTAATAGCTTCCCATTTTTACCCATTTTAAAGTGTAGCCTTAGTAGAAATATTAATAAACATCTCATTGTTATCCAACATTTAAGGTTTTGATATTGGAATCGGAATTGAAATCAGAAAAGAAAAAGTGATTTTGCATCATCTGTATCTCCAACTAATGCTTTCACTAATAATACCATATCAAAACTTTCACATTTTAAAGAAAGAATCTTTGTCTGAATCTAATCTTGACAGATTGTAATAGTATATTTATCAATAAATAAATGTTTATTAACCTTGGTAAACAAAATTGGTAATAATAATAAAAAAATTTAATCACACAAAAACAAGTAGTAAAGTCACAAAGGCCATGATTACTTTGGCATAACCTGAAAATTAAGACACTTACAAAGGCATCATAAAACCAATTTAAGACCAACGATAGAAAAAGGCATTAGAGGCACAGCAATGATTAGAAAGCACTGAAGCGTATTTGTGCCCTGTGGCTAGCTGTAAAGCAAGGACTAAGCTGCATGGTACAGAATTAACAGCCTTACTGAACTCTCATCAAAGTCGTGGTGAGTCACTGTGTGCTCTTTTCAACAGATGAAAAAAATGTCTTCCAGAATCTCACTCTCCTCCATGTCCTGCTGTGATGGCTGGGTTTGCCCTGGGGCTGAAAGCAGGGACCTCTGAGGGGAGTGAATGGCACTGAAAGACTGCGGAGGGCCTGTGAATTTCCTATGGACACCTGGGCTGATCTTGCTTCTGCCTGGGTAAGCCATGGGACTAAAAATGTTCAACAGCTCATCTAAAGACAAATCCAGCCTGCAAGATTTACAGAAGATGAAAAAAGTTACAATAAGTTACATTTGACTGCATTCCCGAGCAGCTGTGCATTTTGTGTATTCTTTGAAGATTTTATGGTATTACATTTATTTGAACAATGACGTTTGGCATAGTAAAATACAAAAATAAACAACACCTGCCAGAAATAAATGATAAAAAACAAGAAAGACTGAATAGATAAATAAAAGAATAAATAAGCAAAGATCAAACTAACTGAGATTCCACCCCTCAGTCTGAGGGCTTAATAAATAATTCAGCATGAACAAAGCCAGACGAGTATACTTCAGAATTAAAGCATGAATTCTTAGGGAACACTCCTCTGATTTTGTTAACATAATTCTGAGTTTGTTTCAAGCAGCATTCATTTACATCTGTGCATTAACATGCACAAAGAAAACACAACTTCCTATGTGAATCAATGAGACATCATCTTTGTGCATGTCTCACATATCAATGCTTCTATTGTAAAAACAGCAAGAATAAGTACTAGAACAGAATAGAACTTTGAAAAACAAACAGTTTAGCAGCTCTCTGTTTAGCAGCATGATACTCTAATCAATTTTGTAATTATGGAGCGCACTATTTACACAATACAGAGTGCAATGATGTTTAATGTACAATCTACAATACACAAAATGTCAAACAAAAAATGTACTTATAACTCTAGGTTGCCAATAACTTTTGTTACCAATAAAATTGTAAATAATTTATTAAAAATCTACTTAAATGTAGCAGTGAATGTGCCCATAGAATAAACCGGCTTTAGTTTGGACAGATCTGTAAACCAAACAAAGTCATGCTTTCCAGTGTCACCTTTGGCATTTTCTATCATTGACATTTGCTCCTAGTGAATTAAATATGCACAGAGACAGGATGTTGAGTCATGTCATTTTCTGTCAGACCTAGAGCATCCATCCAATCAGAATAACCTCATTCAATCTCTATGTGAACTTGTGCTGCACCTCAATATACTTTGGAAAGATTTCATTACATTGTAATGATTAAATGGGTCGGGGCGTATTCTTCATCACAGCAGCATCATCATATTCAAACTTAGTGATATTTTGAGGTGAATACAAGAATGTACATATTTTAATATCCCAAAAATAACAAGGACCTGTCTCAATTTAAAATTCTAAACTTCAATTTAAAAGTTTTGCTTCACAAAACCTTGAATAAGTCACTGAGTGGCCTATGTTTCAAAGAAGGAAACATGAAATCAAACTATATAAATATGGAGAAAGCAACACAATAATAAAGGTAAAAAGTTGAGGTTTGTGGGTTTGCAAACACCAATGAAAAAGGTAATGAAAACTAGGACCTTCCATGACCTTCCAGGATATGTGCTAGACCTCCTAAACCTGAAAACCACCTCTATTGGAAGGCTGTCTGAAGTCCCGCTCCGAATGGTCCAAGAGCTGAGCATGATCCGAAATTCTGAACTTGTCCTTCCCTAATGCAGGCTGAGGATGAGCTACTATGATTATTTAACCTGGTAAAAAGTAACTCCCCATTGTGAGACAAAAAAATCTTGTTTGATGAGACATCCTTAAAGTAACTTATTTTGACCACAAAAATATTTTTCTAGAACCAAAGTATGTATGTTTCCCCGAAAAGCCAATAATAACAACTGCTTTGTCATGAACAAAAATTTCACACACATACAGTCTTATGCACAAGTTTGCGCACCCCTTGATAAGTAACAGATTAAAAGATAAAAAAAGATAAAAAAAAATATATATATATATTATGGCACTGTGCAAAAGTTTGGGCAAGAGTTCCAAAATCTCAGATTCTTTTTACAAGGTTTCAGACCTTAATCAGCTCATTAGATCTGTCATTAGTAAATGTCAGCTGGTGCCAATTTCAAAGGTTTACAAATACTCTGACTTCATTTCTCTCCATTTCTGCATTTACAGATTTTCAATTAAAAATGACTAAAATGTGTTATTTATCGAGGGGTGGCCAAACGTTTGCATAAGACTGTGTGTGCCAAATTTTTTAATATCAAAGCCATTAAATAATCATCAAGAAAGGATGCAAACTAGAATCCTGTTAAAAAAAAACAAAATTGTGTTCGGAACCCTTCCCTCACCACGATGATCTATTCAAAAACCACACACAGTGGGGCAAAAAAGTATTTGGCAGCCACAGATTCTGCAAGTTGTCCCACTTAAGAAAGGTGAGAGAGGTCTGTAATGTTCATCATAGGTACACTTCATCTGTGAGAGACAGAATGTTAAACAATTACATTGTATGATTTTTAAAAAGTTCACCTCAATACTTAATTTAACCTTGGTTGGTCAAAGGTTTCCTGTTTGCACACACTGTAGCTGTTATTTTGACCAAAATCCCACAATACATGGCCCCTTTCATCCTTTCCTTACTACGGATCAGTCGCCGTGTCTCCTTTACAGAAAAGCAGCCCTAAAGCATAATGTTTCCACCCCCATGCTTCACGGTGGGTATGCTGTTCTTGGGATGCAACTCAGCATTCTTTCCCCTCCAACAAGTGGCGTTTATACCAAAGAGTTTCATTTTGGTCTCAACTGACCACAGGACATTCTCCCAGTCCTCCTCTGGATCATCAAGATGGTCTCTGGCAAACCTCAGAGGGGCCTGGACCTGTGTTGGCTTAAGCAGGATTCTAATACATGATGTAATGTGTTACTAATAGTAACCTTTGTTACTGTGGTGCCAGCTGTCTTGAGGTCATTGAACAGTTCCCCCCATGTAGTTCTGGGCTGTTTTACTCACTATTCTCAAAATCATTTGTACCCCATGAAATAAGATCTTGCATGGAGCCCAAGGTTAAGGGATTTAAATTTTCTAATAATAGTTGATCTCTTCTCCACCAAACTGCTTATTGTAGATTGGCTCATCCCAGTCTTGTGCAAGTGTACAATCTTGTCCCTGGTGTTGTTAGACAGCTCTCTGGTCTTAGTCATGGTGGAGGTTGGAGTCTTGACTGTTTGAAGGTGTGGACAGGTATCTGATAAGGAGTTTAAACAGGTGCCATTAATACAGGTAATTAGTGGAGGATAGAGCTTCATAAGAATAAGCAACAGGTCTGTTAAGGCCAAATTCTGGCTTGTTTGTAGGTGCTAAGTACTTATTTTCTGCACCATTATACAAATAAATTCTTTAAAAATCATACAATGTGATTTCCTGGATCTTTTTTACATTCTGTATCTTACAGTTGAAGTGTACCTATGATGAACATTACAGACCTCTCTCATCTTTTTAAGTGGGACAACTTGTAGAATTGGTGGCTGCCAAATACTTTTTTGGCCCACTGTATAGGTTTTCTTGGTTTCTGCGAATGAGCTGCTGACCTACAGATAGCATAACATAAAACCACATATCTGTGGGAAAATAAAAAGAAGAGACAGTCCAAATGAGTACAGAAAGAAAGAGGTGATGGTTGGTAGGGTGGGTCTTCAGCCAAACTCCATCTCGAAATGTGAGAATTTGCATTTTTATTTGTTGATTTATTTA
>JBBIGC010000024.1:13574335-13616230 GCA_037576955.1 Lepidarchus adonis
CCCCCCCCCCCCCCTCCCCCCTCCCCCCCCCCCCCCCCCCCCCCCTCCCCCCCCCCCCCCCCCCCCCCCCCCCCCCCCCACACACATATAACAATATTACTGAAGAGAATGCTAATGTTTCAGGAAGTCATATCTACCAAACACTTTCACTACTGTTCACAGGATTTGCTGGAAAGTGACCATGAGACATTAATATCACTTAAGGGAAGGTCTTGCTAATCCCTACTCTTTATCTGCCTATTCCAGAGGTCACAGAAGCCAGCAGATGATGGACAAATGTACGCTCAAAGGCTCCTATTCACAGTAGAGAGAGGGGAGAGGATGTGATGGAGTTTCAGGCTCTGCTTCAGTAAAGCCAAACAAAAGACTGTTTATCAGCTTCTTCTTCCTCAGAGCCCAGTTATTTTACCACTCTCATTAAAAATGTCCGTCATGCTCGGGTGCTCCTTTCATTTGCAGGCCAAACAGTAATATAAAAATCCTAAACTGGCAAATGCTGACAAACTGCATGTCAATTTCCTTCCAATCAATAGCAAGCAAAAGGAAGGAGGGTGTGCAGAAACCATCAGCAGAAGAACTCTCATTACTCACTTGCTCTACACAAACCACACTCAATTGTTTTAGCTACAAAATTACAAATGACTACCCCTCCATGAAAATAGCTATCGAGTAGTAGAGTAGTAGAGACAGACACCGTTTGACAGACATACTATTTTGGTAGCTTCTCTGAATAAAAAAAATTATTAAGCTGTAAAGTTGTGTACATACTAGTCATCTCCCCACATAACTTTTGTACTTTCAGGAGGTAGCTAAATACAACCTAGACTATACAAATACATTTTTTGAAGCTTTGTGAAGTTAGGCTCTACCACTGATACCCAAAGGCAAGTTGTGCCATCAGCCAGGTACAACAAAAAGGTCTATAACAATATTGAAAGAAATAAAATAAGGCATATGAAATAATAAAAGTGAAAATGATGGAGATGGTATAATATCTTCTCCAATCCTAAGAACTGTTAATGATGAGTAATTTTTAATTCCAGCATTTCAACAAAATTCAACAAATGGCAAAATACCACACTTTTCCTATAATGACTGAAACTGTGACCAATATAGACCCTATTTCTTCCCTGTTTGATTCTTATCATTTGAGTCTAAAAAATGCTCACAAATGGAAGGGACACTTTGGACCACTTAGTAGAGAAAGAGGGGGTGCTAGAAACAAAAGAGCATTTTTCTTCATTGTCCGAGACACAAAAATACATTACCATTGTTACAGCAATGGTGATGAAACTTACCTTACCTCTTTCCAGTACTCTAAGTACATACATACATGCACATGATTATCTGAACAATACAGGTATCCAAGCTCATAGTGTGTTTAAGCAGGGTAATATTAAAGCCAATTTTGCAAATTTTCCACTTATGGGACTAATAAAGTTTTCTTATCTAATTTGGAGTAAGGAAACTTTATCAATAGACTAGTAGGCTTTACAAGAGCAATGTCAAGTTCTGGCTTAACCAGGCAGAAAAAGTATGTTATTGTGTTTTTTTCCCAATTGACTGGTATGATTTCTCACAGAGCTAACAATGGTTACCACTGGGTATACAATTACTCTCCACTAAAGATATTATAGCAAAGAAATTTTAAATCTACCACTCAAACCAACTCATAAAATTCACATTCAGTTTGATACAATACAAACACAAGATAGCGAAAGCTAATAACTGTAGGAAATAATACCGTATTTCCCAAACAATAGGATGCCCCATTCTATAAGATGCAGAAAATGCTCATTTCTGTTTTAAAATTCTGAGAAAAGCCACCTCATGTTATTAGCCACAATGTTAAAGAATTTACTGATCTGAAGTTAAAGCATCTAACTTGACACGTCCTTGGAGGCCTTAGAGCTCTACACCAGTAGTAACATTATATCATAGAGCATGAACAATTAAATGTATAAAATTTGGAACTTACAGAGATCATGCCACAATGCAAGAACTAAGTTGCAGAATTTAAGCTCCCGATTTTTGCTTATATATTGAGACGAACACATATCCAACATCAGCGACAGAAAAGCAACACAGGTTGCAATTGATGACATTTACGGATCTGATTTTGAAGGATTTGAAGAAAGGTAAGCCTAATAATTTTTGCATTTCAATGTTACTAATTTCATACTAAAGAATTTACATGTAGACAAATGATTGACATTGTTGTAGTGCCATACCCCCACCCTCCAGTCATTCAAATGAAAATTAAAAACTCATATTTTCCAAGCTAACAATAAACTTTTGTTCCTTTTATTTCTGTTAAATTGAGCTTTTTCCAGCTTGTATTATACACTAGGGTATAATGTAATGTAGCAAAGGCCTGAAAAAGTCTAGATGCTATGGCGCCAAAGTAAGAAACATCACTGATCTATCTTTGCTTTGTGTTGCTTTTCAAATTGTTCGTTGCTACAGTAAACAGTACATTTAAATTCAATTAGTCATTTGAGGATGTCGTCTTTCTGTACTGAATTATACTTTTAGTGAATGTGTTTTCAGGTTTTTATATAAGCTGGGGAAATACAATAAGCAGATTTAGGTAAGACCCTACAGATAAGGTAGTTTGAGAACAGTTTTAACAGTAGCTTTAACAGTAGTTTTAAAACAATAGACATCAAGATTTGCAAAAAAAAATTATATGAAAGAGACATTATGCATTGAACTTGAACATTAGCACAAATATGTTAGATGCCTTTGTTTGTAGTGAAAATTAAATTATTTTCTCATTGTTAAGACAACTTTGAGTAAAAGCTTTTTAAAGAATACATTTTTGAAATGTCACCGTTTTTCTTATTTAATCAAGAAAAGACAATTATAAAATGTTTTTGGATGTTGAGAAAAACTTCAAATAAAAACAAATCAAACAGACCTATTCTGATAATCTACTTAAGATTCAACTGAAAACAAGCATTTCAAGCTTGTTTCATTCACTGATGTTTCAGTAACACAAAATGGTTCTGACAAGAGTGGGCTTTGAACGTCATTGTAGTCAACCCTTTGGAAAATGCAGTAAGACAAGAGTGGAAGTGACTAAGCATGCTGTAACAATCAATCTTCAGTCACACTTTAACATCTTATTACAGTTAAAAAATAACCTGTTATTGATGCTATTTATACCAATATCTAAAAAAATGTTAATGAGTGTCTTGCTTTAACTGGGATTAGGCGATTATGTAACTGTTACAACCTTACCCAATCAAATCAGATCTGCCCTTCATACAATTCAGTATTTTATGCTGGTAATACTGGACATTGGATAAGTGTTCTTTTTTTCCATTTCTTAAATTTGTTCAAGAATAATTGACAAAAATTACGAATTTATATAAACCAACAATCACCTTATTAGAGGATGGCAGTACTTCTCTATTGTGGAGGCTTCCAGTGATCAAAGTGTGAAGATGCCCAGTAACTAACTCCCAAACCTGAGTATGTTTGCCAGTCTACCTAAGTTGCCTCTAAACAAAAGCCCTTAAAATGACTAGCTTCATTGAACTCTTCAAATAAGATTCACAATTGAATAATGCAAAAGAATGTCCAGGATGGTGGATGAACATAAAATATTTATCATTCATACATAAGCTAACTTTCCGCAGAGCTTGTTAGTTTAAGCAGCATCATGTCAGTGGGTTTGGGCCCCTATCAGGATTAGAGTACCCAACAAACTACAATCTCAGATGTTATTAGAATATGAGCTCCAGACAGCTGGGCATAAATAGGACAATAAAAAAGAAAGGTGCCATATACACAATTATAAAAAGCTGCCATGTCCATATATGCCCTTTCTAGGTCAATTCAAATACTGCATAGCTGAATGTTTTCATAACTGAAATGGAGAAATGGGATTTCAGTTCCTGTTCCAATTGTAAGACTCTGCATATAATACACTCCTGGGTCTCAGATACATTTCATTACAGTGAAACTAGGATTTGAATTTGAAACAACCTCTCAAAATTCAAGGATCCTGCTGATCATTAACAAAAGCATCTCTGCTAGTGTACTCAACAGTACTCTGCATTTCACACTTTGAGCGATAAACGTGGAGTACAAATGACAATGAGAAATTCCATCCCTGTCAGTTCTCTCTTTCTCTGAATATACCATCCATATAAATCACGGCCACATGCAAAATGGGCTAATTCATTTAGCTTCAGTAAAGCTGCGCTCAGTTATCAAAGCAAAGAGATGGGACGGTATTAATGCAAAATATTCAAAATGCATATCACTCAGAGAAAAAGGCAATTAGTTTTTCAGACAATATATTCTTTCTGGAATCATAAAATAGCAAGAACCCCTTACAAATGACTTACAAATATTCTGCATTTTTTAGGAGGACAGCATACTGAGCGAGACATACTTGGGCTCACACAGAGGGGGTGGAAAAAGACATGCTGTCACATTAATTACCTTTCCACGTTAAAGGGAAACGGTAATGAATTTCCTTCCCTTTCTCAGAGTGTGTCTCGCGCTAGCGGTCAGTGATTCATTCTCAGCCTCTCTCTTTCTCATTAAGTTGGGGGGAGGCTGTGCATTCCCGGCCCGGCTCTGTTCAATTACACCTGCTGCTGAGGCCTGCTACGCCAGCTAATGGGACTCAGCTTGGCTCCTGTCAGCCTCAGAGCTAGCCGGCAAAAATCTTCATTTAGCTCATCAAACAGCGCCTGCATCACACTCAGACCAGTCTAATTTCCTAATTTTTTTCTGTTTTCCTTCCAGTGTTTTCCCCTTATTTACACCCATACATTACTCCAATACAACTTCGCATGTTCTTCACATGCATAAAAATGTCTTATCACAGAAGAAACACATCTCAAAACATGATTAATACACAAGCTTGCCTCTCTGTGTTGCTAAGCCAAAATGGCTGCCTTTTCTTCTCTGTTCCCTCACTCCAAAATTGAGCTTGTTAAATAGCATTTATTCGCATGGGTCTTTCATTGGCTTTAGGAAGTACTGCTGCTGTCAATCGCTGGATTCTGCACAACAAAATAACAACCTCTCCATTGCTGAGTGGTCCATGAGTGACCAAAGTGTCAAGAGCACAAATTCAATGCATTGCCCATGCAAACATATTTGTACTGCCACTTTTCAAAAACAGTCACACATTAAGCAAAGATGGAACAATATGAATAAGTAATTATTTATCTTGTTTGCATAAAATTTAAATATAATAAAAATAAAGTATAAACATCTATACACTCATTTTTAACAGGCAAAAAAAAATTAACTACATACATTTTAATTTGTGACAGTATTTAAATAATATGTCATATATAATGATCTATATTCATTCATTTTCAAGGAACAACAAAGTAGGAGTGTAACAATGAATCAATTTGAATCAAAGTATCGACCAAAATAGTATGATTGGATGTATCGATCTGACACATGACCAATTATGCACAAATAGTTTTATTTAATTTTACTGTGGGCAGTGTTTTTACTGAGAAGTTGCTTTTGCTTATGACTACATTGCTGTATTTGATCTTCAATAATAAAGTGTTCATATTATAATCTGTTTGTATGTGAGATTTTATGGAAATGTAGCAGATTGTGAAATTCTATCATATTTCAGAACATAGACTCCAGGATTGAAACAATTGGCATCGCTGAAAGTTTTAAGGTATTGAATCTGTGGCTTAAATAATCTATGTAGAAGCAAATCATGATGAAATTTGTGATTTACAACTCTACAACTAACTATTTGTTGTAAAATAAAATTTTCTTAGTGAAAAGAATATCCTCTATAGAACAAAAACCTCTTTGCATTTTCATGTGTAATTGGTAGCACTAGCAGTTTACTGAATTTAATCTGTGGGGAGGGGAAATCAAATATGTTTTTTTATACACTATGTTTTTTCATTTTTTTATTGGTTTGTTTATCTCAGAAAAACAAAAATAATGGAAAAATTAGACAATGGTGTTTTCTTTAGTTAATGTGTACTTGTTTTCACAGCTTTTCACACAGGATGTGAACTGTGTATCAAAAAAGCATTTCTTTGAGGCTTTTTAAATTATTAAATTGGATTAAGCAGGCTTACTATATATAAAATAAAAATGATAATATTATCTCGATAATAAGAAAATATTTTTTCCTTTGCTTTCTAGTCAACGCAGACATGTTCACACAGTAACAGCAGATTAACACATTAAAGCAAATACAGTGTTAAAATGTTTTGTTTTTTACAATGAACATTGTGCTGTAAGAATCAATGTCAGAAAAAGTTAGAGTTTACAAGCTTTCTTTCAGCATCTGTAGTTATTAAATGTGAGCGGGAAAATAGTAGTGCACCAAACAAATGTAATAGCTGATTTTACATTAGTGCCACATGTACAAAAATAATATAAAAATCAAGGACAGCAGAATAAAAGTGGACACAGAATAGAAAGGAAGCAGAAATAATTCTAATCAAATTAACTTGCTACCTTTTAGGCTAAAGTTCACAAATTTACCCATTTTAATAAACCATCTTCATGCCAATGCAAACAAACAGCTAGGCAAAATTGACAACCAAGGCAGAAACCTTAATATTAATATTATCTATACGACCCTTATTACTTACTGTATGTCAGGAGTGAAAATCTAAAGATTCAAATCAACAGACATCAGCAGTGCGTTACCTTATGTACTGAAATTACAATCCAATACTCTTGCAGATTTTTGGTATACATTTTTTGTACGTTTTCTAAAGGGCTTAACTGCTATAGGCTAAATAGATGGAAAGGTTTTTGTATAGCAATCCATTCAAAGCAGACTAGTTTAACAACTTAGTTTCCATTTACAAAGAGGAGTGAATTATACATTTTAAAACATTAACAGTTATTACATGCTAAGTAAAACTAATAGTACAATCCATCATATAAGCCTTTTATTGTATTGGTGAGGCCAACTCACCTGGGTGCCTGAGGAGTTTTAGGTATATTGACGGGCAATGCCAGGGGTGATTTAGACTTTTGGAAGCTTTGGGAATGAAGAGGAGAAGTGGCCATATCCTTATGGGTAATTGTAGAGAGTTCTTCAGGAGGTAAAATATGCATTTCAATGATAATGAAGCAAAGATTCATGTGAGTTAATAGTACACAAACACATGCATACATCTTACTTTCAGAAACTACTGTCTCAGGAAGTTGAATGTTCTCATTGCACTTCTGTGGCGGTACATCATTCAGAGTCTGTCTGACACATCCCTGCAAGGCCTGTAGACCTCCCTCTTTTCCTTTACTGCATGATCAAACAGAGACCAAGAAAGAAATATAGAGTTCTGTTTTTAGGGAAGATAGCCTGGTGGTACACAGGCTCCCTGCTGTACAAGCATTCCCTAAAATAATTACTGAAGCGGCACCTGAAATTAGTTTTGTCATTTACAAGACATTATATTAAAAAAAACTTTTCAAAAGTGTAAAAAAGTTTTGCTGTGTAGTTCTCAAACATTTTGTCAAGTCTGTTACTGTACAGTTTACCTGTGTGAATCTAACATGACAGTAGGTTGAGGAACTTCATTAAGTCGAATTCCATTAAAGGACTGCTCCAGTTCTACTGTGGCTGCTTGCTGGAATCTGAAAACAGAAAGTAGTGTGAAGCATCAGCAAGAGGCAGGTCAAATTTCATTAGTGATATTACAGAAGTTAAGCGATATAGTCTCCAATGTCCAAAATGCAGGCCCATTAAATAAAGATGTCAGGTTAACAAATTTGCCATACTTGCTGTAGTCAAGACGGGATTGGCGGAGCTCCTGGTTCTGTATTAGAAGTCTTTCCTCTTGCAAAGTTAGCAGAGCCTGCAGTCTCTCTCTTTCCAACTCCAGCTGCTTCTTCTGATGCAACAAATGCTGGCGCTTCTCTGCCCAGTCCTTTCCACCAAGGGTGTGTACTGTCCCTCTAAGCTCTACACCAGCCCTATTTGTATTTTGAGGATCTAAGTCAGAGCATGTGCCTCTAGGCTCGGTGGCACTGTGTGGACCCACAGAAGTGCTGCCCAACTGCTCCAGTCTTGTCTTATCAGGTCCAGTTTCACTCCATGCTCTTTCTGGACGCTTAAGGGAACTTATGGTGTACCCATCTTTCACACTGCCATCTCGCTCACCACAAGATGAGGGCATGGAGGGTGGGCCAGTACAGAACCCTCCTGAAGACCAAGTACAATCCACTAGCCCTCTTCTGCCATCCTTACTTCCATAAGAAGGGAGATTTAAGTAAGAGCCATCCAGAGTAACCCCCTTCTCTCCGCTACCTCGTGGTCTGCTGAGAGCGATCTTATTGCTGGCAATCTGTGAAGAGAGATGAAATAGTAACTGTGAAGTGCTGACTTCATAATAATGCAGCATTTAAATGGCCACAGATGCAGGCACTTCTAAAGGGAGCCAATACGGACAATGTGGATGGATTCTCTACCAGTAAATGCAATAACCCAAGGTCATCCAAACAAGAGATAAACATTCAGGGCAAAGGGGAAATGTCCGCTTCCAAGAGGACTGAAGTGGGCTGCTGACTAATTCAAGAGGAGGTCGTGGAGCATGCAAACATGCATTACTCACAGCCAAGGTTTCAGAAAGGACAAACTGATTTTTTTTCTTTGCTATGGCAGTGTAAAAAAGGCAGAAGGTGAACGGAGTCTGTAGCTTAACTAATGCAGGCAGCACTGTGCTAAAAAAAGCCCAGCTCAAGATTTGCAGAGTATATTTTATACATTATAAACGTAATCATTATGTTGTAATTACGATGCACCGTTGTATAATTTCCTAATTGTGTGCTGTATCCTATTATGAGGCATTATTGTGTTTTTATAGTACACACCACTAACACTGATGCCAACCTGTTTGTGATTGCTATTTGCTGCACATACAATAAACTCTGACATACAGAATGTGTTCGGACATTTAAGAGAAGCTGTAAAGTGAGGAAAACTTTCATTGAATGGTAGAACATTCTAGGCACGTACATGTTGTTCGCATTTACGGACACAAGTATAGAAGCTTACCTTGCAGCGAGAACGAGACTGATTGAGCTGGGAGATGGACTTGTTGAGTTTCTCCTGCTGCTGGGAAAGGTACTGCTGATAAAGTCCCAACAGCTCCTGGCACTCCCTGTACTGCTGCTGCAAGCCTAGAGCGCAGGTCAAGGAGCAACATATACTGAATAGCTCCACTACTATGTCCACTTAAGACTAAAACCACTCTGCTCTCCAGCCAGACAAACCAATCTGTTTTTCTCCACTGTGGTGGTGCCCCACAAATGCTGAGGAAAGAAGAGTGGACAGACTACAGTGGTAAGTAATAAATAATAAATAAGGATGTAGCAAATTGGAACTACTGGGCTAATACAATGACTATTATGTTTGAACAATGGTGTAATTAAGAGAACTTGTAATAAAGTAACAAACTATGTTTTGTACAATAAGAAAATAACTCTTCCCTTCTAGGGTTCTCCATGTTTGCCAACTCAGGCATGACCATTAGTGTTCAGCAGAAACTCTTATCTAGAGAAAAGGTCTGCAAAGGCTTGATTATTATCACCACACCTGCTTCTTCAAACAAAATTTTATGTCTGTTTTTGCACACAGAATCGAAAACCAATCGTGCCTGCACCCATTCACTTCAAGCATATTTCATGTCTGTCTGAACATCTACATTGGGCTGTTTGTTTTGTCCATATCCAGCCTTTGCTTGAAGCTTCCTCACACAACCCCTGCAATGTAGCAGAACAGACCAGTAGGTATAGACCCCTAATCCAGAGTCACTGGCAATAGTAGGTGAACATCACACTGGGAGTGCAGCCCATTCTGATTGTGACATATTCATATCTGGAGTTTTAGTTTGTGTCTACACTTGTTGGTGTAGCAATTCCAACGAGACAGGAACTCTAATTTCCAGTCCTGAATTTATGTTATAAAATCATACACTAAATTACTTGGTATAAATACTATATGAGTTAACAATAGCAGCAGTATTTTCCCCATGCATAAAAATTTAATATTTGGGGGTTGCTGGTACAATACATGTCCATCAAGCATCCACATTTCGAGCACTGAAAGGGAAGCAATCGTACATGCAAAACTGTTGTCTTTTCAGGGTTTTACCAGTCATTAGCTTTCTCCAGCACAAAAATACAACATCTGTTTATTTAAAGACCACAGCATGTAGCTTATGCATTCTGAGGATGGATGGGGAAGGTTAAGAGATATTCCTATGAGGACTCTGTAGCAGTAGTGCCCTGAAGGTAGGAAAACACATCAGTGACACAAGGAGGCCCCTAGTCTAATCAGACACCTATTATGGCTTCTGGCTTTAGAGCTTCTTTGACTGAGTCGGAGCAGTCAGCGCCTGAAGTCATGTTTGTGACTTTGTAAAAAGTGCAGACAGTGAGAAAAAGAGTAGAGAGACATAGGCACTACTGGGGGAAGAAAGCAGTTTCTTCAGGGCGAGGGCTTCACAGACTCCTCCATCTGGATCTGGCCGGCCGGGCAAAGGCACAGTGCCAAGCTCAGAGACAGGGAGCTGGCAAACACTGAAGCGACTAGAACAGAACCGATCTGGAGCAGAACCACTGCCACGCCGGGTGGGCCAGCTAATCACAGCATGACATAGCCAGCTCAGCGTCTCTGCCTCACTTTCTATCTATCTGTCCCTCTCTCTCTCACTCACATATACACAGACTCAAACAATGCATGACCTCAGCTACTTTTATGTTTTTATTAGTCTTTATCCCTTAGCACCCTTTCAGTTTACTTCATAAAAGCCCAAGGCCTAAGACCATAAACACAGCTACTCAGCCAATGCATACTGCTTAATGTTTTCATCCAAGGTCTCCAAATGGCATTTAAATTGAGTTTTATATGCATATCTTTCAGTGACCCCTCATATTAAGAGAGTAGGCTAATGAAAAATCTAATTTATACAAATGTTCCCTTCAAAAAATTTAGCTGATTAGCCAAGACATATTTGGTGTCCAAACTTTTACTATGACTGCTATACTTTATCTATTAAAATTGACAAAATTACAGGCAAAATTTAAGTTGCAAGATGGCTGCTACTATTTATATATCTGTGTTGAACTTTTGCCCCCTCAAAACACTTCTGAGGAAACGGTCATGATCAGCATACAGATTGGATAATGCTAAGTGGCTGGGTATAAATACATTCCACCAAACTACTCCTTTAAGAAGACTTCCAACACTATTCAACATTCTTATGTAATTAAGTTGTTAAGATGGAAAGTCATTTAGAGTGGTTTCATGCAAAATGTTCTGTTCCAGCAGATCAGTCAGAATTGTTCACAGCGGTGGTAAATAAAACCACACATTTAAAAAGCTCATTACAGAAATTTTTTAATGGTTAAAAATACTGCAAGAAATTGTTACAGATTTTTAAGCGTATTTGTGATGGATGTACAAACTGAGCACTGTAAGGCAAATAAATACTGCAAAGAACAATTGTTTTTCTGATTTAACACAATATTACCATCAGAGGCATATAGGAACTTAGAAATAGAAATGGTTGCATTTCACAAACTGTCATCAGTGTAAACAATTTCACATGTTACTTATCAAACTTTTGAAGAAATGTTATAAAATAGGTGGAATTCCCTTTTTAACATGAATTAGATATACTGCACTGCTCTAGAAGTGACGGGAAAGCCACTGGTTAGTTTGGCGTGTTCTCATTTCTAACAAACAGAGTGTTCATCAAGCACTCACAACTCATCGAAGAAACAGCATGTTATATATAGACATCGTCCTGCCTGCCAACTAGAAGCTTCTGATACTTCGATAGGTGGGCAGGGCCTAAACACATACATTAATACATTAACAAGAAGATGTGCAGAAAACACTCAGCAATCTGGAGCGACTGGAGCGCAACTGATAAGATTCTCTCCCACACCCCACAGTCCTGGCACCTCTGTTGGCTGCATGCCAATCTGAGCTAGCTTCATGAGCCCCACATCAGGAGAGAAAAGCTGGAGCGATGGCTTCTCCTCCTTCGTCCAAAAATACACAAAATCAGAGTATGCATTCGATATTTCAGACAGGTGCTGTCAACATGATTCACTCCCCTGTCAGCCTGCACAGAAATGAAATAATGAAATCCACCTCAAGGTGGAACAAAATCTCGCTGAAGAGAATATTTTAACAGTCTGTGCTTAGGGCCAAAAAGGCCTAGTCTTTGTGCGAGTTTCTGCACATGTGGGCTGTGATGCAAAGTGACAACATTTTACACAACTGCTATTTGCATTAAAGCTAAGAAATGCTTTAAAATGATAAATATCGCAACATTTTCCTTACTGAAAATGTATGCAAAAGTAATTACTCATGAAAACAATGTGTATGTGGGTTTGTGAAAGTTAATTCATGAGTTCTTAGGGCACTTCTGTACAACAGGACCAACAAACTCATAACTAGGCAAACAAACAATTGGCTATAGTACTGCCATCCATCAATGCTATTCAAAATGCTGCTACCCCAACTTGAAGAAGATTAATGATATTGAATGCATTCAATTTCCCCTTTGTGTCTTCTATAGTGTGTGATGTAAATTTTTTTCTGAGGAGCAAAGTTAGCACCGCTCTCTGTAATGGAATCTACTGCTCAGAGACGTGGCGCAGAATGCCAAAGAGAGACTTGATAAAATTCTAATTTCATTCTATACATGAGCTTCAAATTTCATCTTGCAGTACAGAATTTAATGATTCCCCCCCTCGCTTCTATCCATAGCACAGTGATATCCCCCTGATAACTGTGGTCCTATGGCAAATGAGATAGAGTCGATTGTACTGGAGATTATTTCACATGAGTCTCCTTAAGTGAGTTTTCCTTTTCCCCTCTCTTTAAACTTTTAGAAGAGTCTGGAAAGCCCACACTTCAGTGGTGTCTTTAGAATCCCAGCATCTTACTGTTTTAGAATAAAATCTCTTTCTAATGGACTTTAGAAGTTTAGTGCAAATACCAAGACTTGAAGCTACAGTGCATTTAACTGTGTTTCGCTCTCCTAATTTCTGAGCTTGGGTGCTGCCTGCACAACTTAACAGCCAGTGCTTGCTCTTCATAATTGGTAGTGCAGGGCAAAAGCAGCATTTCAAATTGCCAAATGTTTCAATAGTTACTAAATAGAAAAAAAAACTGTCACCTCTGAGAGGTTTATGATGTTCCAACAAAATGACAGGCTCACACTAGAAGAAACCTAGAAGTAAAAGTTCCTACAAATGGCCAATATTAGTGCTTGTTTTAAATTAACAGTAGCAAAAAGTGAAGAAAAAACATACAAACCATGGCTAAGCCTGGGCCTATAAAGTCTTAAGAAGAAGCAAACTTAACACAAGACATTTAGCCCTTAACACCCTGCACAACAGCATTATACGTACACACAAAAGACGCAGATTAGAGTAATGCAAAAACACCAAGTTTACATTCTCATATCTTATGAAATATGACAGCAGAATGTAATTCTCCTCCCTTTAAACACACATATGGTTCAACAGGGTTTCACTTTTACATCCTTACTCAGGTTTCAGGAGGCAAAAAAATATTCCTAGCTAAAGCAACAATGCCCCCTGCAGTGAAGACATAAATATTACCCAGGAATTTCAGGCTGATGAGCATGTGAAAAAAATGCAACTGAAAAAGTAACAAAACACAACTGCAGACAATTCACCAGCACCAAGCATTGCTGACACTGAAGACCCAGACAAGAGCCTTTTCCAATAAAAAAAATGCCTACCTGGATTGCTCACCCAATCAGTGACAATTAAGGTTGATGTGAATTACATATTAAGTAGAAACATAGGGGTCAATTTAATTTCATTCCACTCAGGAGATGGAACTCATATTCATATTTCATCCATATATCATTTTATTTGCGACTTTTACCGTAAAATTAAATTAATCTTTGCATGGGCTGAAATGGAATGGACCCCTGCCTGCCAACTGAAATTATGCCATTGTTATTCAGACAGCTTTTGCTAGCCTCAACCATAATAACTATCAATATAGTTAAAAAGGCCAGTGAAAAAATATTTTAACTTTTAATTGCACTATAATATTACTATACAGCCAGACAAAACTAATCAAAGTTTCACAGGAGTCAAATTATCGGAAGCACTGTTTCTTGCAATATGTACGTCAAGAACTTCTGTAAATGTTTTCAGGTGCCTCTGAGACAATTACAAAGGATACTTTCTCTTTCCTGTACAATGAGTTGGTTCTGTTGTTCTAGTTGTTGGATCTTTTTCTCAAATGTCTCTTGTTCATCCTTGAGTCTCTGCACAGACTCCTCTTTCTCCTCACTTACTCTGTAATGTAGAAACGACTTAATCAAGCTAAAAACTCATAAAATGTATTACTTCATACCTGATTCCTGTACTTTTTCAATCAAACAAATATGCAAAAGCGGATATTAACAAAAATACCCTTGTAAGCTAATATTGTTCACTGTAGTTAAAAATACAGTTTTAAAAATGCATTTTAAAAGCATAATTTGAAATACATATTTTGAACAAATCTTCAACAGGGGGTGAAAAAGTAAAAATTAAATAAGCATATTCACATATAGCATATGCTGATTTATGGGAGTTACCTAGCCAGCTCCTCAATCAAATTGGCAATACGGCGCTTATCTTCTGGGCAGAGGTCTTTAAGTGAAGCTCTGCTGTTGGCCTTGGGTCTATGAGAGAGTACCTGTATGTGACAGAAATGGAAAACATAACCTAGACTTACTGTATAAGCAGAACCAAAATAAAAATGAGTTTTCTAAAGATATTTGTTTCAAAGATAATATTTCTTTTTGGGACTGTGACCATCAACATAATTTTGTCATTACCTGATCCGTTAGTGGTTCTGACAGATGTGTACGAGGTTCGGATTTGGCTGAAATAGCAGTGGTCTTCTGCAACAGAGCCTTTGGTTGAGGTGTTTCTGTGGGCAGACATGACACGGGCAGAACAGACTTCTTACTTCTCTTGTCTTTACTATCTACGCCAGCTCTTCCTTTAACCTTCCCTTCATTGCTACTTAGGGACACAGACCTCGGTCCCATCTTTTTGCTCACTCCTACAAAAAGAAAGAGGGGAAAAAAAGAAAAGCAAAGAAACAATGTCCAGTGACTAACATAACAACTGTGGGCTGAGCAGCAGGTGTAACCCAAAATCATTATTAGTACACTGTCATAAGTCGTACCTGGAACAAACACCACAGACTGCTCTTCGTCTGATGCTTTTTAAAGTTAAGTTAGTACGACTGTTCCTGTATCAACAACATTACAATGAGTTACTCCCATTATATAGATGACAAAAACAAATGTTAATTTCTCTTTTACTACGATAATCTATAACAAAAAAAACCGTCAGCAAACGTTTAAACTTAACTTCTCTTAACTTATTAGGAAGGCAACAAAAGTAATTTATCAATTAAAAGACAAGTTGTAAATATTCAAGTAAGAAAATCAAGAGAATATAAATAAAAGACTAAACTCTCAGTGGTGCTCTAATTCAACAGTTAGAAATCATTTTAGCCTATAAGCTAAATTGGCTAACTAGCTACTTAGCGTTTGTCTTGGCAAACTTGGTTGTGGAAAAGCCTGCCGTTACCCGCATTACTTAGTGATTTACTCAATAAAGACAGGTACGTGACACCTCAGTATAAGGCGTCGTAACAACTAATACCCTCAAAGAAACAGACTAAATGCTTAACTGTGAAACAGCGAATAAGGATACTGTCATTAATCCAATAAATCCCGGCGCCGTTTCTGACCTCGGCAACAGACGCCATACTATAAGAACCGCCACTACCGGAGTAGCTCGCCAAGCCCCGCCCTTACAGCGTTTTCAGCCTTCTGATTTGTTAAGCCTCTCTTAGTGGTCCTCTCTGCTAAGGTCTTATTGGTTTAACATACTGTCTCTCTTGTTCATTTCCCAATCGTATTTCAGAACGGTTTGTTTTGGTGACAATCGGGTTGCAGCGACAGATACAGTGCTGGGAATGGAGGATGCTAGGGATGAAAAGACCTTAAAAGGTTTTTCAGAAAGACTTACTTTAGGAATCACTCGGATTTTAGGTGAGTAACCATCACCGCTGTTTATCTAAATACCTATGAAGCATAAGCTGTTTGATCATAGCTCACGGCGTGGTATATGTTAATGTGTCCCTGTTATGAATGTCTTCAATGGACCTATCAATAAAACTGCTCCATTTAACACTTAACATAACCTTCCTTTTATTATTTGCATTATTTTATGTAATAAATCCGATTTCTCTAATAATGTGTGATGTTGTGAGTGTTGATGTTCTTTAGGGTCAGGTCGCCAAACTCATTTTCAATGGTTTTATTTAAAAAAGAGAGAAAAATTATAAAGTACAAGTTTGTGGAAGGCAGACTCTTCTATAGGGGGATCCCTAAAAGAGAAGGTTAGGAGGAAAGACGTGTGGAGCACAGAGTTTTACACACACATGCACACTTAATAAGACCCTCACATTTTCACAATCACACAATATTTCTATTCACAAATGGACACCTTTTTTACATCATGCTTCATTTGCACCTGCTCATTTTGCACCTATCTGTCTCGTCTTTGTCTTGTTGCAATACCCTAAATACCTTGGACTTGGTACAATGTCTTGCAAACTCCATTTGCTAAATGCACTTGTCACTTTAAAATGTCTTATGTCCTTTGTTGTACTTTTATTTAGTGTACAGACTTTTACAAATTTATAAATATTTGTTTTATATTTGTAGGTATTGTGTATTTAGTTTCACTTACATTTAGACATGTATTTTCTCACTTACATATTTTTTTACATATTTTGCCTTACTTTTTCTTTATAAATGCACCATGGACGGGGGCTGTGTGAAACAGCACTTCAAAACACTGTGTAATGCATAGCATGTTGTATTGGCAATAAACCTGTCTTGAATCTTTAAACTTTTAATTTACATTTACATTTACAGCAAACTAAATGAAGGGGTTTTATACTACAGGTCCTTGAGTTATGTCGTACTCCACATATGGCGATTCATGGTTACGTTGCTGGCTGCCTTTTTTTGCACACCGTTTGTGACATAAAAACAAAGTTTGCACAGAAACTAATTGGTGAGCAGAGCAGACAAATACACTCTGTGTCACACAGTGAGATACGAGAGAGATGGCATTTTACCATTTGCGCTCTTTCATTTGTGTTGTTTGTTTGGAAACGTCATTATGGCTCCCAAGCATAAGGCAGATTCTACTGTAAAGGTCAGGAACTGTTTTACTTCATTACTGCTGTGGATGTGATCCATGTGTTTATTTTACCAGCGCTCTCACCACTAATGAACTACAACTCCCAGAAAGCAACTTTCTTTCCACCTCTTTTCCACCTGTATTACTTATTTTCCTGCATCATATGTAGTGAGTCAGCCTATAATGGGGTCATAGGGCCTTCTATGTTTTCTGACCCTAGATTCACCAGTTTGTGACCCTAGATTTACCATGTCCGAATAGTTCCCCATGTCCGAATAGTCCGAATTGTTCATGGCACCATCAAAGAGATGTGTGGCTTCTGTTTCTGGAGGACCAGGTTTTAGTTCTAGAGGGAAGAGAGAAAGGAATTCATTTTGGGGAAGGCAAATCTAGGGGTAATAAATGCCATTAAGAGAACTGTTTCAGTCAAACTGGCTTGAATGTTTGTCCTACTCTGATAAAGGTATATTATTTTGACAGCAGTGTACTTATTTTTGCATGGATATGACTTCTGCTCAGCCATTACTTTTCTGAGTTCTCATTTCTTACATTACATTCCCAGAGAGCCTCCCTGGTGTGTTAGATGTACGATTTGTTGAGAGAGAACCTGCAGAGAAGCGATGCCTCCTCTCATGGGAGCAGGTAGGGAGAAGTTTATTATCAATGAAATAGAATATTTGAAAAAGATCTGTAAATTTGTTCATTTTCACCAAGTACATGCTTGTGTTTGCTTTAGAAAAATAACTGTGTTTTGCCAGAAGACCTGAGAGACTTCTATTTAACAACCGATGGCTTCACTCTCACCTGGAGTGCAAAACTGGAAAGTGAGTTTCTTGTTATAATAATGTCATAATAAAAGCCATATAAGCATCTAAAACAGGTACACAACTGCTCAAAAGTTATAGAATACTAATTTTTTCAAGTGCTTACTGGTCATTTAAGCAATTATGTTGCAGTGATTAAAAAGTACCCAACATTTTAAAATAAAATTTAAAAATATATATTTTTAGTTGTATTTAGTTGTATTTATTTTGGTACATTTTTACTTTACCATTTAAGGTTATTCTTTGTAACAGAACTTCTTAAATTACCAGTAAACACAGGAAATATTTACTGTTCTAAAACTATATGTATAATGTAACAATACAATATTTCAAAACTATAAATAAACAGAACATGGGAGAAGTGTGTGAAATTTCCTTAAATAGAATAGAAAAACGAAGAGTATTAGTCAGTATTGACTTAGTAGAGTGTTTAAATACAATTGCTGTTTTAAGTTTACTAAATATAAATAAAAAACTGTGTGTTTATATTTACAAGAATTTGCAGTGTGTTCTCTTAAAATTATTTCCCTTTAAATCAGCAAAAAGTAACATACCACATAAAACTGTAATTTGACATATTTTCTATTTATATTTCCCATTCATTTCCGGTAATAACATTTTGTGCTTTGCAGATGAGCCAGTACCTGTTGGCTGTATGGTAATAAACAGTGTTGCCAAGCTTCGTCTACTGTCCCAATCAAACATCTATTCCCTACCCAGTGCGCCCACATTATCTGACCTTGATTTTGAGGATGCCTTGGAAGGTGAGGTTCAATTAGGACATATTCATAAACCAACAGTTTATATTGTGATGTGTGAAGTGCTTTTGGCAGTGCAATAAACTGAATAACGGCACTTCTAATGTTCTACAGGGTCAGAGGGCCATGAAGAGCCCCGCTTTGACTCACGAAGTCGAATACTTGAGCTTGACCCTTGTGGTGGAAACGGCAGAGTCTGTCTTGTTTACAATAACTGTACATCAGGTAAAGTATAGCATACAGCAGGTTTAATAGGTGGTGTGTTGCTTGTATTTAAAACTTATAAGTGGTAACTAATTTATTCTTTTTTATTGTACATCCTGATTATATGTAGGTGAAGTGGCCCAGCAGAGTGAAATATGGTTCCTGGATCGGTCCCTGTACTGGCACTTTCTCACCTCTTCCTTCACAGCGTACTATAGGCTCATGATAACACATTTCGGCCTGCCAGAATGGCAGTACACCTTCACACCATATGGACCCAGTCCACAGGCCAAGGTAGGGGCAACTTTAACAGCAAATTACCCAGGCAATGTTTAAATTATGCCACAGGTGCCACACATTTGACATAGTGAGGAAATACATAAGAAATATTTTATTGGGGGTATTGTCATGTGTTGTTGTCATAGCCTATGAATTACAGCATTTTTTGTAGTTGGAAATTATTTAAAATCAAGAAAGGAAATAATTTTTCTTACAATTTGTCAGGATTATGAATATATCTGGATTTGCATTTAAAAAACATTTACATTTAATTGCTTTAACACAAGGTCTATGACTATGACTACTAGTACAGGAGGATAAACATGGAGGACATGGTGTGAATACAAAGTGTTCACTTCTGTCTATCAGCCATAACATTAAGATCTTTTTTTTTATGTTCTTTTCATAAGACAGAAGCGCTTTTGTTACCAGCTTGACATGTTTCGACTACTTCCTGTAGTCATCATCAGAAGCGTCATGAAGACATTATGTATCATTATGTATCAATGTAACTTGTATCAAAGAAAAAAAATAACATAATAACCACTGACATGTTATGTAAATAACACTATATTTAATTTCAATGACACCTAGTGATAGCAACAGTCAGTTCTTGAAGGTCATGTGCTAGAAGCAGGAAAATGGGCAATCATAAGGTTCTGAGCCACATTCACAAGGGCCTTATTGTGATGGTGAGATAAGTGAGTCAGAGCCTCTCAGAAGGTCTCATGTAGTGTTGGGATGCAGTAGCATCTAGCAAATGGGTTATGGGCACCCAATGCTTATTGATCAATGTGGTGAGTGAAGGCTGTCAGTTCTGATCACAACGAGGAGCACAAAATGTTAGTGCTGGAAAGGTTTCAGAACACATGTTTTGTTCGGGGGGGGGGGGGGCTACACAATTTTAGGCAGGTGGTTATAATGATATGGCTTATTACTGTAAATTGCTGAACATCCAGAGCTGTAATATATTGGCAGCAAGCATCTGGTTGTCATGTTAAGAGGTGAATTACACATTCCGTAACACAAAAAAAGATATAATTACTTATTTACTAATTTGAGATACATTTCACTACTAAGTGTAAATGCTTGTAGTTAAAAGTGAGATGTATCAGAATACAATCTAGATATATGTGACATGAAATTAGCTGGTGTAAACAAAGTCAAAATGAACCATAGGCCATAGTGTAGTGGGTTAAAAACTTACCCGTTGTCGTTTCCTCAATCTGAAGGCCAGGGAAAGACACGGTAATAGTACCATGATCTGTCTCTCTCTTGACACAGCAATGGGCATCTCTTTATCAACCCCTCACATTTCATGGTGACCTTCACCTTGATCCAGCTGTGGAGCCATTCCTGAACAAACTGGAGCCAGCCAAGGCATTCCGTGGCAAAGCCAAGCCGGCAGCTCCCAAAAAGAAGCAGCAAGGCCAAGCCCCAGCAAGTGGAGGAACCGCTGCCAGAGGTCAAGGGGCCACTGGCAGGCAAAGCGTGAACAAACGATGACATACACCACCATTACCACAGCAATGTTTTATTCAGGTCACTGAGATCAGAGTTAGGTGAAAAGGATCTCACTCAGATTCACTGAAAACTCTAACATCACATCTTTGAGGTTGGAACAAAGCATTGTATCTCCAATTTATAAGAGAAGGAAAAAACATTCACACTTTCAATGCAAGTTTAATTTTTAGTAATTTCAGACCATTTGAATTGGTTATGATATTTTAACATCATGTAAACAGCTGCTGGAATTTTCAAATCATGTTAAAAAACATGACAAAAATGGATATTGCAAGGTTTTGTTGAGACGTTTTATTTATTAAACATTTCCCAAAGTGAATACGTGGTCGCTTTGTGCCTCTTATTTTTGCCTGTTCAAAGCATAAAACTTATATTTCAACAGCGAAAAGCTGCTTATGGAAAATCGTTTATTGCTATTGGTCCATCTTGACTATACTGTTCTGTGCTCAGACCATTTCATTATTGTTCTTTAATAACTGCATTAATGTTTCCATGTTTCCAGAATTGTCCTGCAGTTTTTTAATTGCTTATTTCAATGGTAAATTTCCTTACATTTGCACAGTAAAACACCTAGCAGATTCCAAATTTATCCATGTTGTGTAAGAGGCAGTGGCTGGTTTGATCTGTATCCATAACTGAAGCAGTTTATTCAGGACTGGATCAGTCTCACTTGGACGAGTTTTTGATCAGCCCCTCTTTTTTTCCTCATACTTTCTGGTCCTGTTGAATAGTTCAGTTTCCAATAGGTGAGTGGTTCACACACATTCTTCTGCTCTGCCTTCCTTGCAGTTGTACACTTGTGTGCACTCTGATGATCCCGCTACATGTTCTAGTTCTCTGTTGGTGTAAACAGGATGGAGCAACTCCACTAATGCTTTATATATCAAAGCCCCAGACACTCCACCCACCAGTGGAGCCACCACAGGCACCCATGACCAGCCATTACCTGCCCTGGGGAGAGCAAAACAAACATGATTCAAATAAAGTAAATTGATAAAAAGAAAGTAATAAAAATAAATTTTGAGGTTGATGTTTTCTTTTAAATTGTGTTTACATTTATTTTTGTGAAAGTGACTATTTGTCATTGTTAACATCATTACAGTGCACCACAATGAAATGTCATCTCTGCATTTAACGCTCTGCAATATCCGAGACTGATACCAGTGACGAACACGTGTCCGTCAGCAAAGCTGCACAGGTCACAATTGACGATGTTTACAGATTTGATTTTGAAGCATTTGAAGAAAGCTACATAGCTACATAGAGTTGTAGCATCTTCTAGCCCAGCCTGCCAAGCACACACATGGTGAACGACATGACTGCATTTATGTGAGCACCTTATGAGTGTTGAACGAGACACACACATACATGTGCATTCAGGTCAGATCCTAGAGAATGACACATTTCAGAACCACTCAAAAAACACTTGGACATCTTACCTGATACCCTTCCACCAATGTTAAAAAACTAAGCAAAGAATAATAATTTTAGGATTTCAGTGTTGCTAATTTTATACTGAAGAATTTATATGTAGACAGATGATTTACATCACTTTACTGCAATACCCCAACCCTCCAGTGGTTCAAACAAAAATTACCAACTCAGTTCCCAGCCAATAATAACTTATGTTCCTTTTATTTCTGTTAAATTTTACTTTTTTCCCAGCTGATTCCCTGCCTACTCTCATCCTGCCTGGTCCAGGTTCGATCCTTGGGCCCACCACTTTTGGCCGTTTCATCCCTGAGAACCTTACACTATTATACACTAGGATGTAATGGAATGTAGCAAAGGCCTGAGAAAGTCTAAAAAATATTTTCGAACTGTTTGTTGCTGCAGTAAACAGTACATTTAAATGAAACTAATAATTTGGAGATGTCGTCTTTTTGTGCACTGAATTATACTTTTACGGAATGCGTTATCATATTTTTTGCCCCATTTAAGCAAACCGAAAATACCAAAAAATACCAAATACATTCACTCTGTTTCACTTTTTTTATGTTCAATGTTACATAGTACAAATAAAATTGCATTTACCTGAAAACCTCTGTTCCCCACCCTGCAAGTGCTGTGAAGATTCTTGGCCTTGGGTCCCGTGTGGGGTTGATGGCATATCCGCTGTTGCTCCCCATTGAAACTCCGATCAGTAGTACAAGAGCCCCCACAGCCACGGGCTCTCCACCAGATGGGGCAGGCTGGTTCTTCTGGTCTGCCAGAGCCGTTAGACACAGCAACAGCATGGCAGTGCCAAGCACCTGAGTCAGGCAGATGGGAATATATTAGATTGGCTTGCTGGCTTTAACCAAAGAATAAATCAAAATCATTCTAAAAGTCATGGCAGTTCCAAAAGCGTTCTCCCTCACATCCACGACTAATGCATGTCCTTATAGGGTGCTGCAGAACGCCTTCATTCAAGGCATTTCATTATATTTAAGTTTTTTATCAGGCTATTTTTTCAGGTTGTCTCACCTGGTCCAAAAATCCAACTTGTATTGAGATATAAGATGCAGGATAAGTGGCAAAGATCCCAGCTGTAGCTTTGGGGCCAGACACTGTGAAGTTACCTCCACAATAATGGTGTATGGCATCTATAAAGAATCAATAGGAAATCGCTCAAATGATTGACAATTAATGATAACATATGCTACATTAAGTGTTCAACGCAATGGTTTGGACAGACATCACATTAACATATGTTTTTTTCACTTTAAATATAGTCAATCAACCAAAGTTTCCAATGTTAGCTTCTTTAGCTTTAAACTGGAGCTAAAAGGCTATATTACAGCCATGCTAAAAGAGTAATGGAAGCTTTTAGCTGCCAGGTTACAATCACACAAACAACATCAAAATCAACATACACTTGTCTCAAACTTTGATTATTTGTTTAGTGATCTCAAATAGACTTGTTCATGTGGTTTTTGACAGTGTATGTTACACAGTTAGCTATGAACATGGGCAAAAGTCCAAAGATGGCTGCCACTGCTGTTTTAACTATAGAATGCACTTTTGTTCATTTCTATAGAACTCAGGATGTAATGTGTCAGAAAGCACATAAGCAAGTCTTCGGAAACAACCCAACATTCCATTTTGAGTGAAGTGTGATGATATAGGCATGCAGGTGGCACAAAGATTATTTTATGAAGCCATCTTACATTAGCCCCATAGTTCCAGTGCAAAAATAAAGAAACAGACATCTTCAGACAACAAAGGTGTCTCAAATGATAGACTACATGTTATGTAACTACATGACATTTTTCACCAGCTTGCCACATTAGAAGATAAAGATCAAATGTGTGTGCTTATTCACCATAGAAAAGGGTAAAAACTGTTCCTGCAGCAAGAAAAGAGCCCAAAAGCTGAGCAGCTACATAGAGTGGTAGCATCTTCCAGCCCAGCCTGCCAAGCACACACATGGTGAATGACACGGCTGCATTCATGTGAGCACCTTAGGAGTGTTGAACAAGACACACAAATACACACGCATTCAGGTCAGACACATTTCAGAATCACTCAAAGAACACTGGAACATCTTACCTGATGCCTTTCCACCAACGTGCACCCCCATTGTAACCCCCAGGCCAAAACCTAGATTAATACTTAAATAATCTCCAAAAAGTCCCCCTCCTGTGACCACCTGAGCAACAGAGCCCAGTCCAAACACCTGAAATGCACATGCATGTCCATACACATACTGTAAGTACATTTATTACAATGGTGGCGCCTTAAGTAATTATGTAGAAAAACTGCATTTGTTTCTCTCATGAACCCCTTTTTTAAAAGCTGTGAAAAACCATTTAAAGCCTTTAAGAACCATAACACCATGTAATTGTTTGTTATGCACAGGTTCTTTCAACTTGGTTTCTTCACACACATCACATTTCCAAGAAAATCCATAGGTAACTCGTCACTAAATGGATGGCACTTCATAATATCACTATTGTTTAAGTTCAGTTGTTTTTTATTTCTGGGATATACTGTATGGTGGGAAATCAATCAAAATACAGACAGACTAGACTGCTGGATGTCCCTCTTGAAGGAAGTGCATGCTTATCTGAAATGTTCATGAAAATGTAAATTCTTAAAAAAAGTCGTTTTTTCTTTTGCAACTAGTCTTATTAAATCAAAATACATTTAAAAAATATGTATACATACATAATAAACTATCAGTTAATTATATTTAACAACATAATATATTTTATTTATTTAGCTATATATTTTGCAAGCCTTAATTAATATGTAAAGTGTATTGATTTTATTGCTGTTGTAAAAAAATATATAGGAGAAAGACCAGTACAGTGTAAGTTAATGGAACCAGACATCTTTTCTGATGATTGTGGATTTCTATTGCTCCATATATCAAGATTTTTTATAGTGTAAAGACACTATAAAAACAATCATAATTTTGTTAAAATTATGCACAATTAAATGATGAATTATTCCATGAAAAACAATGTTTGGCTCCCACAGCGATGATTTGCATGGGTCAACTTTCTGGACCCAGATTAAAATTACTTCTAGTCACATGTAAATCACCACTGACCTTGCCGTGTACTTCCTTCCTCCTGTGTCCATAAACCAACTCTATGGGTCAGTTTCCAAGATCCAGATAAGCTTTAACTCATATTAAGTGTTGGAAAGCCACTGACATTTCAGTTTAGTCCTAGGTTAGACTTAATTCAGGTACATGAAACAACAAAGTGAAGTTACAGTGAGAACATTACTCATTGTAGGGTCCTTCATAATGAGCAGAATTTTGAAACACATTAATTTCTTAATAATAAATGTTCAGTTTATTAAAGACTTGTCTCACCATCATAACAAATGTGCTGAGAGTTTCTGAAAGCCCAACTCGAACATGCTCCCTCTTCAGCCAGCACGTGGAGCGTCTCCAGGCCCCACTCAGCTCTTCAGCTTTACCTTCCTCCTGCATGCCCAGCTGCTTTCTTTCTCAACTCTCACCTTCTTCTGATTTAACTGCCCTTCTTCTCAGAGTCCTTCAGAGGTTTTCACTCTGCTCCTATTGATCAGCTGAGGCAGCAAGAGTTTATAGAGTTGTCTTCTTCTCTCTTACTTTTTTTTCTTATCTTTTCATGTGACCACATGTGTAGAGTGTCCTCTTACTCGCCCATCCCCATCACACCCTCTGCCCTAGAGCCCTCTGGGAAGGAGTAGGCCTGAGCAAGGGCAGAGGGTAGTGTGTTATAGGCGAACAGTAAATAGCATCATCTTTTGATTTCTCTAAAGTATATTAATTTCCACAGTAATTCAAAAAGTGTTATATTTACTGTCCCACCATCCCAAATATTAAATGATAATGTTTCTTTGACCCTATCTTTACATTAAAACAGCCACACAAAAGTCAGTCAGTATTAATGCATTTACATATATTTATATATTTATTGAGTTGAAAGAACTCCCACAGTTCAGATGAACATCAGTGTATAGACTGTCAATGAAAAAAATAATAAAATACATATACAGATACAAAAGTGAACTCTGACCCAAGCCAACTAATAATAAATACATGTAAATACTATATTTACAGAAGTATTCGCTCATCTGCCATTACACTCATATGAATTAAAATTACATCCCATTCTTAATCCATAGGATTAAATAAGATGTTGACCTACCCTTTGCAGCTATAACAGCTATATCACAAGGCTAAGTGTGAGTGTGTTTATGGGAAAATTTGACCATTCTTTCAGAAGCACATTTGTGAGGTCAGACATTGATGTTGGATTAGAAGGCCTGGCTCACACTCTCCACTTTAATTATTCTCGTAGATGTTCTATCGGGTTGAGGTCAGGACTCTGTGCAGGCCAGTCAAGTTCCTCCACACCAAACTTAAACATCCATGTCTTTACAGACCTTGCTTTGTGCACTGGTTTGGAACTGTTGGAACTGTTTCCACAAAGTTAGGAGCATGAAATTGTCCAAAATTTCTTGGTGCTGAAACATTCAGAGTTCTTTTCACTGTGGAGTGACCTGAAGAGGACAGTGCAGAGGAAAGGACCCAGGCCGCTGGATGATTTAGACTCTAAATTTTAGAGAGATTGTGCAAAGAGGAATGGTCGAAGATCCCTCTTTCTGTATTCTCCCATCTTGTGAAACGTTATAGGAGAAGATTAGGTGCTGTTTTGTTGGCAAAAGGGGGTTGAACAAAGTATAAACATCAGGGGTGCTAATAATTGTGACACACATGATTTGATGTAAAATAAATATTTCTTAAAGTGGGATTTTTTCCCACTGAATAAATGCTTTTGAATTAATGGTTGGATTTCCTTTTTTTTTCATTGTGGTCTTATATTATTTGGAAGACAACTGAATTTATTAGAAGATACAGTATTTATGTACAGTACAGTAGCAAATAAAAGCATGTAAACCTTTTGAAAAGTCATGTTTTTCTACATTAAATTTGCCATAAAATGTGATATTAATCTACGTCAAGGGTATTGACAAATATAATGGACCTTATATGATAACACAAAAAAATCTGATCTTCTTATGTCTTTATTGAGAATGACATTCTTCTTTTGTGGAGAATACTCAAAACACTTGAATGTTTTTATTAGTCAAAGTAGCTCTGACCCACACCTCCAAACTAATTTTCTTAACAAGCCTCCAGGTTTGCTAACACCTGACTCCAATTAGCTTTTCTAAGGTCATTAACTCAAGGGATCACATACTTTTTCCACTAGCAAAAGTATGTGAGTTGTTTATTTGTGCTTCTTTGACACAAGGTTAGCTGAACCATCACACCTGCCTTAACACAGTGAAACACTGATCAGCCAAAAAATACTGGAAGGTGAGTATAAATACAGGGCCGACTGGAAGTGGGGTTTGGGAATGGTTAAAGGACACAATCCTTAAAAATACTGTTGTGCTTTTTATATTTATTCATGTTTTTGTTTTTTAATAGTAGAGAGAGAGAGAGAGAGAGAGAGAGAGAGAGAGAGAGAAAGAAAAAAGAAAGAAAGAAAGAACAGAAAAGAAAAGAAAAGAAAACAAAACAAAACAAAACAAAACAAAACAAAACAAAACAAAACAAAACAAAACAAAACAAAACAAAAGATAAGAAAAGAAAACAAAAGAAAAGAAAAGAAAGACAACAGTATGGATGTATATCAAGTCAAGTCAAGTCAAATTTATTTATAGAGCGCTTTTTAAAACTGACGTTGTCACAAAGCAGCTTTACAGAGTTTATAGAATCCGGGTCCGAGCCCCAAATGAGCAAGCTATGCGACAGTGGCAAGGAAAAACTCCCTAAATAGGAAGAAACCTTGAGAGGAACCAAGGCTCAAAAGGGGAACCCATCCTCCTCTGGTCGACACCGGAGAGTGATAAAAGAGCAGTTCAATGTTATGAGGCATCTAAAGTTTCTGTCCATGCTGCTCTCATCAGTAGGAGTGGTATATTTGCTATATGACAGCAAATAGTAAGTAACTGTGTGAATTAACACACTTTAAGGTGCAGTTAATAAAATTGCTCAGCGTCTGCAGCTGCAGTTGTTCAAACTTGTTAGGAGGTCATCTGTTTTTCCGTAGGTTTTAAATATATCCAAACTTTATCTCAAAACTATTACTAAACATTGTGAGACTAACAAAAGTGAAACTAATATGACTAATGTGACAAGAGTTACTGTAACCAATGGCAGAATATTCATAGCAAGACAGTAATGAGTGGAGTTCCCTGTTTTCATTCAGGGCCTATTGTGCAGAGATACTGCTTCTGTGCAGACATGCTGTACACCAGACCAAACAGCTTACACCCTCTGAGACATAGCAGACAGAACAAGCCTGATGGTTTCTGTATGTAAATGAGCTCTGTTCTAATTGGTGCCTCATTCAGGAAACAACCTGTGCTAGAACACTGTCAATGGGTGGCGCTAAGCTGCTATGGGTTGCATAGGTACATCATTATGAACACATTTTGCTAACATCACATTGCATTTCACAATATTTACATACTTCATCAAACTCAATGCAACAGCATCAGTGTGGGTCTGTCAGACTGCTGTAGTAAGTTAAACCACTAGGGGTCATAATGAAACTAGATTACTGTCACTTGTTTCAAGTACTGTGCAAGTACAGTGACATGCTTGGAGTAATCACACAGAGAATAAAACTATACCCAGCAACTAAACAAGGTTTTAAAACGTTATAAAATACACAAATCAGCCATAACATTAACACCACTGACACTGTAGTCACCTGTCTGGGTGGTGGGATATAGTAGCAGCAAGTGAACAGTCAGTTCTTAAAGCTGATATGCTGGAACAAGAAGTGAATCACTGTGACAAGGGCCTTATTGTGATGGCTATGGTCAGCAGGTCTTGTATAGTGTTCCAGGCCTGCAGTGGTAATAACCTTTCAAAAGTGATCCATGGAAGGACAAATGGGGAATCAGTCACAGGGTAATGGTCACCGAAGACTCACCGATGGCTTGACTGGTTTGACAGAAGAGCTACTGTGGATTTAAAAGTAAATTATGTGCAGTTGTCAGCACTGTCACATTAAAGCAAGATGGTCCTGGGTTCAATGCTTGAGTCAGCCGATGATATGTGGAGTGTACGACCTCTCCCTGTGTTTGTGTGGGTTTCCACTGCTCAAAGGCTTGTGTGTGTCTCTGTGTTGCCCTGTGATTGGTTGGCTTCCTTGCTCCCATTGTCAAACAAGGATAAATTGTCTTGGGCAGGTTAAAATACACCTTACCAAAAACGGGCACCACGGTCATGCAGGGGAATTGGGGCAGGTGTTTGAGGACACCTTAGACCACTCCCCTCTCCACGTGCATGTAAGATGTCAAGAGCAACTTCAGATATTGTAAATACTGTCAAACCCCGTTAGCTCACCAACACCCCCTTTAGCCATGGAAGGGTGCAGGACATATATCCTTCCATGTATTTATGATAGCTCACCAACCCCACCTTGTGGGGCCAACATATGCGAGTTAACGAGGTTTGGCTGTAAAAATAGAAAGAGTTGGTTTATGAAAGTGGCAAAAATACAAAAATTGCAAAATGGCGTATAGGGATTTATTAGAATAGCCTACAGAGAGCACTGAGGGAGGGGCTTCGCACCCTGCCCACAACCAATGGGACACGTTATACTACTAAGATGTCTTGGTTTTGATGTGGCTGTGTGTTTGCTGGACTTTGCCGCATTGCATTGTTAGACTTTACCCTCGTGCGCGCCCGTGCCTCTTCTACTCTCCACGGTTTCCCTGCGCTGCTGGTTCTCCTTCTGTCGGACTGTAAAGGAGCTGTGAGGCTGTACGAGCTCTCTCTCTAAATGTCCTGGCACTACACAGACGTGTTCTCCCACCCGCTGTGGTTCGTCTGCACCGCGTTTTTGGCCGCGGTGACACGCGCGCAGCGGAGAGGCCGTTGGGACCCGCGCGCGTGTCCTGTTCAGCTCGCGGGCAAGACGGCGATAGTGACCGGAGCGAACACAGGTAAACTGACCCCGATGACACAGCACAACACCGTCACTGAGGAAGTGCCCTAAAGCCTTTTTAATTATGTTCATTAGACTAACAGCGTGTCTGTGTTTCTCACAATGTTTGCACAAGTCAGTGGATTTTGAGATGTACACAAAGTTCAGGATGGAAAGTTATGAAATAGTTAATTATCGAGAAACGTATGACTTTTAGTGGCGGTGATAAGAGCCAGGGAGGTCTCTGTAAAACTAGTCTAATGTTTATGATGGTAACGTGTTTTTGTTTTGTGTTCTTTTTTTGTTTTATGTTTTTATGTTTTATTTTTATGTATTTTTTTCAATATGTGTTTTTGTTTTGATCGTAACATTGTGTTTTTGTTGTTTTTGTTTTGTTTTGTTTCGTTTAGTTGACTTAATTTTTATAATCTGTTTTGCCGTATGTTTTAAATATTTCCAAACTTTATCTCAAAACTATTACTAAACATTGCCCCTTGTGTCAGATGGCACATCTGTTACCATTTCATGTGATGACTTTTGTGCAGGAGCTTTTAGAGGCATTAGTCCCCTTCAGATGCCTGATTTCAATCACCACTGCTGTGAATAATTCTGACTGAAAGGCTTCAGCAAGAGGCCAAAATGCTATACCTACCTCAGTTAGTTATTCTTCTTCTTTGAGGGGCAGTGGTGGCCTGGTAGTTGGGACTTTGCCCCTGGGATCGGAAGGTTGCAGGTTCAAGTCCCAGCCCGGGCACCACTAAGGTACCCTTGAGCAAGGTACCGTCCCCCCTTCACTGCTCCCCGAGTGCGGCTGTGACTGCTGCCCGCTGCTCCATGTGTGCATGTGTGATGGGTTGCAGAGACACATTTCATTGTGTCTGTGGCGTGTTCACAATGATAAATAATCACTTTCACTTCACAGAGCAGCTTGACTAACACCAGCTGCCTCAATCAACATGGAGGAAATGAAGGACATTTTTACATTCAATGAAAGCTCCTGGACCTCATAGCTCATGGGCCATGTGCTGAAGGAGTGTACAGGGTACTGAATAACTGCATTGAAGGACGAAACATCATCAATCCTGTTCCTAAAAAGGTCCAAAGCTATATCTAGTTTCAGGATTGTGACTCTCAATTCCATCTTCTACAGATGCATGGACAGGGTGGTCACTGAGAGTCTGGACCTACTTCAATTTGCCCAAGGCGGAATGAACAGTGGTTAGGCACCTCGACTCTCCAAACTCCTATATGAGGCTTTTATTTGTAGACTTTCATACATTTTATAATATAGTAAACATTAAAAACATGGCTGCACAAACACACTTCCACCTCCAAAGATGAAAACACCACAATGACCAATTTATTTCAAGAATAGAATGAATAGTTTAAAACCCAGCAACATTGTTTTAAAAACTGGGGTCATGTCAACAGGGTTGTGCTTGGTCGCCCATCCTCTTCTCCATGGACACATTACTTCACCTGCAATAGCCGTGGACTGTTACTTTTTAAACATGCTTATGCCACAGCTTTGGGCACACAGTGTATGGACTCCACATTCCTCTGCTTCTCAGAAGATCATTGAACATCAGTAAGACTAAAGAGCTGATTTGTGGAAGACTTCAGACATGTGACACCCAACACCCTCTCTCTGGAGCACTCAGGCTTTAGCAGCAGATGTTGGAACATTTTGAGATCTTTAAGTACTTGAGCACTGAGATCACACAACATGCAGATGTGGTCTACAAAAAGGCCCAGCAACATATGTTTCTCATG
The DNA here is from genome assembly GCA_037576955.1 of Lepidarchus adonis. Taxonomy (NCBI): domain Eukaryota; kingdom Metazoa; phylum Chordata; class Actinopteri; order Characiformes; family Lepidarchidae; genus Lepidarchus; species Lepidarchus adonis. The sequence continues at coordinate 13,606,382 of JBBIGC010000024.1, forward strand.
AGGAGGCTAAAATTTAATTTTAACAGCAGCATTCCTGTCACTCAACCAATTAGACTTCAGCCTGGTAACGTTCTGACAGAAAGCAAGGGGAAAAAAACAAGCTCCCAAACAGATTAGTAGCACGACTCAGACTTTTATTCACAATGCAGAGTCCATTTTGAACAAGGCCAAGCAGATGTTTTAAAGTTTTCATTGGTCTATGTCCTGTCACTCAACCAATTAGACTTCAGCCTGGTAACGTTCTGACAGAAAGCAAGGAAAATAAAACAAGCTCCCAAACAGATTAGTAGCACGACTCAGACTTTTATTCACAATGCAGAGTCCATTTTGAACAAGGCCAAGCAGATGTTTTAAAGTTTTCATTGGTCTATGTTGCTGTTGAGCCTCAACCCAATACAATTTGATTTCATTATGTGACAATAAATTGAAAATAATGTTTTTTTTAATGTTCCATATATGCTGAATTGTTGCATAAACACTAGAAGTCCTTAGTCAATCAGAGTGATGAAGGTACTCTTCCATCCAGAAAAACAAACAAAAAAATGTTTACCCTGTTTACCATCACATTCAGTTTTAATTACACTGTTCAGTATAGAAAATTTCAGCAGCTCAGCAGTCTATTGTGGCCATTGTCTGATCTCTTCTTCATGAAGCGCCTTACATTTTTAATAGGAGATATAAGATACGCAAACTCTTGTGTCTACAAAGTCATTCTGTGTCTTCACTCGAAAATACACCTCCTTTCCATTGGAATTCATCTCTCTAAAATCACAAGAGACACATCTGCATCAATAGGATGTTCACATCCATCCACTGATGCTTCTCCCCATACCCTGATAGATCTTGTTTTTTGCATCTTTAACTGATAACAGTCTGGATGTTTGGTTTCCTCTTTGGCACAGAGGACATTTTTCCCAAATCTAGCTAAAAGCTGAACCACAGCACATACTGTCCATTGGTCAATCAGAGATGACCTCAGGTCCGGAGAACTCAGTGGTGTTTCTGTATTGAAATGAAATGTGGTTTCCTCTTTGTTTAATAGAGTTCCAGGTTGTATTTTCTATTCAGTAGCAGACTGCGTTAAGTGACAGTTGTTTTCCAAGTTCCCCAGAGCCAATGCTGCAATTTTTGTCACAGTAACATGATGGTTGCTCATGCAGAACCCATAGGTTTCTGGCCTTGTCCTACAAGGACTGAATTTTTGTACTGTAGATGAAGAATACCTCAGTTCTTTAGAAATGTTCTTTTTGAACTGTCTGGCTGGTGTCATGAAATTTAGCACAAAGTGATGAAGCACAAACCGAATTTGCTTGCAGAGACTGAGCCTTTGGTGGAGGCTACTTTAATGCCCAATTATGATCCCTTCACTTGTTACCAGTTCACCTGCTTATTGTGAAATGTTTCAAAACAGTGTAACTTTGTCCCCTTATTCTGCTCTGTTTTTGCTATTCTTAATTGTTTTATATTTACGAAATACATTTACACAGATCAGTTAATACATTGGAAATCTTTTGTTTGAACAAAATAACAAATCACACATTCTTGTTTTTATTGAATTGTATTTTAAAAACCCAACCTTTCCAGGAATGGGGTTTGTAATAACCAAATACAAGGACAGTCATCATCACCACAACGTTAGTTTATCCATTAATACTGCTCTTGTTGTGGCGAATAGACTCGATCTCAACAGAAGAGTTCATGCCGCAGGAAATCGTGGGGCAATCTTTTATTTGTCAGTCCGGTGATCACCTTTCTTTATGGCAAAGGGCTTAGGTCTTTATATCTTTTATTCTTAGCTCATTTCCATAATCTGAGCCATAACCTTCCTTTGGTCTTCCCACCCTTAGTCCCTTTACTCATTAAACTAAAAAATGCATTGTTGGTTGTTTACTGTGAATGGTGCCATTCAATATGTTAAAGGTTTACTCTGCATGCTAAGAATTTTTACTATTCCTATGTGCTTTTTCTAAATTAGACCCTTATCCTTGTTTTTTTGTGTGATCTTTTTAGTGCCTTCCTGTTTATGTGTGCCCAGGTGTTTTCTCAAGACCTGTGTATTATCTGGGACCTGGTCAGTATGTATGCGGACAGTTGACCATTAACTGACCCTCAGTCACTGTGTGACTCGATCATTTAGCTTTCCCAAACTTTGTGAACATCTGACTGAGATTAAGCATTCAGACTAAGTCTGTATTTAGCAAGCATATGTATGGAATCTTATAACTTTTAATTTACTATAGTAATTATTTATGGTAATCGTGTATAGCTCAGATAATGTACTGTATGGTTTTCATAAATAATTGAATAATGTGCTGAATAATACATGGCCTACTCATATATGACTCATATATAATGTGTTTTAAACAAAATATACTATACTCTACTGGGTGTTAGAGCCATGATAAAGAATTGCATCAACTGTATAGGCCTACTAACACAAATGATTATTATATCATCTATAGTTAACCTGTATATATAATACTGTACATATAGTTTGTATGATCAATATGTGGTTCACTTAAAGCTGTAATCATTCAGTGTCCCAAATGCAGTTATTTTTGACAGTCAAAGTTATTTACATAATAAATGGATACAATAGACTTCTTTCTGTTTCCTCCAAATTCTCTAGAGAACATACTTTTGCACATTTGAATGCATAACCAATGTTTATTTATTTAAGGGGCAGCGCCATTGAACATCAGCATGGTTTGCCCTCGCTGGCTGACAGACTGGCACTCCTCCCCAAAGGTGGTAACGCTACACTGCAGGTGTGAGCTATGGAGCAATCAGGCTAACGTGAGCCAGCTGGCTCAGTGGCTTTATATCACCTGGTTGCCTGCGGCCACCTTGCAGGCTCCTTCCAGTCTGTTTCTGGTTGGGCAGGACTGCAGACTCTCCCACACAGTCCTGTCCTGGAGTCCGTTGGTAAAAACTGTATGATCCTGGCGTCTTACCCATGGACTGCTGTCCACTTTCAGCATTCTGCTGGGATTTCCTGTAAGGACCCGGGGGTCAGTGTGGGCTCAGAGTGAACGCCCCATGGGGTGGGTAACAGTTTTGCTGGGGGGACTCTCTTGGGTTAAAGAGCTGTGACATGCCTGATGGTCGTTCCCAGACTTGTCCAGGCTGCGCTGTCCCCTTTAGGGAGCCCTGTGTTGTTGGGTGGTGCATGTGGTTTGGCAGATCTTGGAAGCACGTACACGCTACGCTGTTCCCACTTGTCGAGTGTTTGCAGGTAGGAGCTGGTAACCCAAGGACTATTCCAACTGCCGCTGACCAGAACAGCGCTCTCTGTGTTTTCCATCTCGCCACATACCATCCTGTTAAGGCGCGCTCACTCGCTGCCTTGTTTTTCCACCTTTCTTAGACAGAGCAGAACACTTGAATCAATGTGTGAGGACACACTCACCCCTTTTGTGTCGTGTTCTTCTTTTTGCGTTCCTCCTTGCACCTGTGCCCTGACATTCTGTCCCACCCCGGCGTTACAATTTAGTGAACATAACATATTGGGTGAAAGATGCACAAGTTATGGCTAATGTGGCTTTTAGGGCTCTGAGCATTATTATTCAGATTTTCTGTAAAAACAATATGAGAAGCAAAGGCCTTACTTACAAAAACAACAACAAAATTGGACACCACTACTCAGACACCCCATTGAGCCAATTTATGGAAATCAGCTGTAGGTTTAAGGGTGGAGCTTTGTACACATAAAACCCTCAGATTAATTTATTATGCACAACCCACTTTGCAAAGTACACCTTGTTTTCTTTTTGCTTTATTGTCAAAGAATTAGTGTAAAAACATTCAGAGCCTAAATAGTACGTATGATATTACATAACAAATTGAAATTCTAAACAATGTGCTAATCCTATACATATTCCTTCAACTATACATATTTTATATATTTTCTACTTTTCCTTGACCTTAATAGAAAACATCTTAAACTCTCACTATTGAGTGCTCAGAGAATACAATTTCACATACACTAAGACATTTAACAGATGTTATTGGCAGATGTTGTTGAGATGGCTCTTTCACAGTGAGACAACAAAATATGAGGTAGTCTACCCAAGAATGTATAATTTTTTTTGTCAAAGGACCTGAAGCAGGCAGTTCATGTAAAAAAAACTCCTGAACATTCCATGGTTCTGCACAAAGGAACTTACCAAAGGAAGTTACCAGAAACTGGGGTCACACCAGATTCTGAAAGCAATGGTTCACATACTCTTGCGAGATATGTAAGACAGTATAGTGATTAGTGAGTCTTAATTTCCGGTGCTCACAGTGCACCACAACGAAATTTGTCCTCTGCATTTAACCCATCACACATGCACACTTGGAGCAGCGGGCAGCTATCACCAGCGCCTGGGGAGCAGTGAAGTGGGGATGTTACCTTGCTCAAGGGTACCTCAGTGGTGCCCAGGCTGGGACTTGAACCTGCAACCTAATTTATCTCAATAAATGTTTTTGATTTATTTGATTAATTGGGTTATTAGTAATTCTTTATCTACATTTAGGATCAATGTAACTTCAATTATGTTTTGTCTCTTTATGTGTAAATATAGAAAATTTTAAGAGGTTCAAAACTTCCAAGCACCTTTTAGGTATTTTCTAATACCTAATGACATTTGACACATTTTTATGCAAAACAAAGCACTAAGCATGACAATTCTTCAATACATATAGTTTGAACTAGACTCTGGATATTTATCATGATTGAAATTTTTACTGCTGGAACCCACTCACTCCTACTGAGGAGAGCCCATACAGATCATGCTCCACTTAACTGATCATAACTCAGTGAGGCCCACCTGTACAAACCAAATGGTACAAACCAAATGAATAAGCATTCACAGCAAATAAATAAACTAAATTTTTAATTCTACTGCATTTGTAGTGGCAGTTGCCATTTATACACAGCTATGAATGGTCCCTCACCCAAATAATATCAGCACAACAGCATGGTGAACAGCATGGTCACAAGAGATTAGCTTCAGTCTGTAAATATACATGCAGAAAGTGGGCCAATAAGGTGAGGGACATCATAAAGTGACCAGTGAGTAGAAGTAAAAGATATAAGTTGCACATGATATAGTCCTGTTAGCAGTCATCATTCTGTGTTCTAACTTTCAGTCTTTGCTGTGTCCCACCCTCTCAGCTCTTTATCTCTCTCTTTGTATCTCTTGCAGGTATAGGCAAGTTCATTGCCCTGGACTTTGCTCAACGTGGGGCACGGGTCATTCTGGCCTGCAGAAGCGAGGCTCGTGGGACAGCAGCCCTAAAGGAGATTCGCCAACGTAGCGGTAACCAGAATGTTCACCTGCGGCTGGTCGATACGTCCTCACTCGAATCGGTCCGCAAGTTCACAGCCCAAATTCTAGAGGAGGAGAAAGAGCTGCATATACTAGTCAATAATGCTGGGGCCTCAGGTATCAGCCTTTATATGGATCAGTTTATAAACTAACAGTATATTGTATGACCCTTAAAATTGTTTGATGTGAAAGGAGTATTCCGTATTTGTTTGATATTTCCACTAAATTAAATTGCCTTAAACATTGCGAGTAGTTCAATGTGAAGTGCCCTCTTCTTGAAAAATTCCTTTCACAACTGTGATAGGAACCAGGCATGTGAAACACGCCTGATTACATATGATTACAAAATAATAAACTATTAATCAATTAAATAAAAAAGAATTACATTTGCATTTTTGATTAGTTTTTTAGGGCAGGTCATTTTAAAGGCATGCTTAGCAGTCTGAGCAGTTAGCTCACATCTGACTTACAGGAACATAGGGAGCGTTCAAATAAGCTGTTTATTAGAGACTGACAGGATGTCTCTCTCCTAGATAGCAGTGATCAAGTTAAATTAGTTTTAAACTCTTTTAAAAACATTTTTCAAGTCATTTTAAATAGTAAATAGTAAAGTAAATAGCTTGTTTACTGAACTTGAACCTATTGTTCCACCACAAGTGAAATAACTATGATTAGGTGCATCTACTATGTGCAATACAGTGCAATGTCAATATCAGTGCTAAAACATTACTACAGTATGCAATATCAGTCGTTGGTCTATAGTCTCATGTATAATTTTTCTTCATATGCAATATCCCTCACGTGCAATATTCTTCATGTGCAATATTCTCCATGTGCAATATTCGTACTCATGTGCAATATTCTTTGTGGAAAACACTACTTTTTTCACTACATAATTTAACTTAATTAAGTCCTCTATTAGATTTTATCATATTAGACTATTTTATTTTTACATTATTCTATTTTATTGTTCTGTGTCTCTGTGTCCCCGGGGATCAATAAAGTTTTCTGATTCTGATTCTGATAACATTAGTACATAAACATTAATCTCATTAATTACTGATAATTTGGTGAGTTATTTTTATTTCATTGGCGTTTGATAGCAATGTGTTTTTAAGGACATTACATAAATTAGCTAAAATGCTTAACTATCTTGGTAGTTTCAACATTTCTCTTCAGAATCAGAATCAGAAAAACTTTATTGTCCTTAAGGAAATTGCTTATGTAGCGACTGCAACATAGAGACAGTGACAAAAAATAAGATTGAGAGAACTGTAAAATTGTAGCTTCCTGAAAAGCCTGCATAGAGCCTTAAGCTTAAGCAACATGTATATATATGACAAGCTGATTTTCATAGTCTTTTAGGGTAAAAGCTTGCAAAACAAGAATTATATGATTTTTTTTTGCATTAAAATGTCTATTCAAATTTCAGTGCCAGTTTTCTCTTAACCCTTTATTCATGGTCTCAGCTCTGTGATTATGTATATCCCTTAGATATCTTTTCATATTTGAGAGGTGGCACACCACTTAAAAAGCATAACCTTTCCTTGATTTATGATCAAACTTGTTATTTAAATCAACAATCAATGATCCTTTAAACATTTTCATTAAACTGTCAGGAAATCCAATGTCCAAAGTTATTTTGGGGATTAAAGAGATAAAACAAAATGATTAATTGTCAGAATAATTGGTAGATTACTGATTACTAATATAATCAACAGTAGTTAATAAAACCCTACTGAAATGTGTAATGCCTTAAAAGCTGCCTGGCAAAATGATTGACAACAGTGGGTATGCATGCACAGAGATATATTTTTTAACTATAATAATTTTTACTATAACATAAGCTGAACACAAACCACCACCATAATTTATAAAAATAATCCAGAACTATCCTGTAGCATGAGACTCTGAAACAAAAAACGTCTTGAACAGAGCCCTGATTCTTGTGTGCAGGCCTACCCAGGGGAATAACCGCAGACGGACTGGAAGTATCCTTTGCCACCAATCACGTTGGGCCCTTCCTGCTCACAAACCTGCTTCTCGGTCTGACTTCATCTCTGCTTTATATCAGCTTCAATATCTGCACACTACATATTACACTATGGGTGGGAATAGTGAGGTATCTCACGATACAATATGATACATGATATGTGGCCACATCACATTGATGATGTGTGTTTGGAAGGCAGGTGCATAGTTTAACTCTCTCTATACCAAAACAAATTACGGATCGCTACGTTTTTGTTTGACCAAAATTATTATTAAGGACAGTTCAACAAACACTAGATATCGGTGGAGATGAGCATTTCTGCACACTTGCATTATTGGATCTTTTCCCTCTTTTTCAAAGAAGCTCTCCAGCAATGTGTGTTGTACTGACGCATGTTTATCACGTTGACCGGGTTGTAGGCTTCATGCAGGAAAGAGACGCACAGATATACAAACGTCAAAAAAAATCCACTATCTGTTCCATCAATGTTCTAAAAGCAAAGCAAAGTGAACCCAGACTTTAGATTTAAATGTGATTGGGCGTCTTTCTGCCCAGCGTTCAATGTGTCTCTCTGTTGATGAGTTTCCCAATGTCCTGCAGCACCACCCAGAGGAAACATGAAGTAGCGATGCTGGTGATTCAGATTGGCAGCGAAAGTTTGTTAATTAAAATATTGATGTTGCCATCAGCGTATTGATTATTGTATCGTGTGAGCAAGGATGACGATATATTGCCATATCGATATTTTGGCACACCCCTATATTACACTACACCGAATGAATAACAAATGAAATAATGAGTCTCTGCCGATTTTTTGTCGGAATGAATCCTTTTGCTTGTGATCAGATCTCCTGAGGAAGTCAGCTCCAGCGCGCATTGTGAATGTTTCCTCTGTGAACCATTGGAGAGGAAAGGTGGACTTCTCTCATTTCCATGGAGAGAACTTGAGCTATGCAATGGACACTGTTTACAATCACACCAAGCTCCACAATGTCATCTGGACTAATGAGCTGGCACGCAGGCTACAGGGAACAGGTACAGAACAACACCACAATCGACATAATACTACTGCTGCTGCTACTACTACTTTTACTACTACTACTGTTGCTACTACTCCTACTATTACTGCTGCTACTATTGCTGTTGCTACTACTACTACTATTACTACTACTACTATTACTATTACTACTACTACTGCTACTACTACTGCTGCTACTACTTTTACTACTATTACTGCTGCTACTAATGCAGTTGCTACTGCTACTACTACTATTTCTGCTACTACTACTGCTAATACTACTACTACTACTGCTGCTGATGCTATTACCACTACTGCTGATGCTACTACTACTATTCTTGCTACTACTGCTGCTGCTACTACTACTGCTACTACTACTGCTACTACTATTGCTGACGCTGATGCTATTACCACTACTGCTGCTACTACTACTACTGCTGCTACTACCTCTGCTGCTATTACTACTACTACTGCTGCTGCTATTACTACTACTACTACTATTCTTGCTACTACTACTGCTACTATTACTACTGTTATTACTACAACAACTACTACTACTGATGCTGCTGCTATTACTACTACTACACTGCTGCTGCTGCTGCTACTATTACTACTACTACTACTACTACACTGCTGCTGCTTCTGCTACTACAACTGCTGCTGCTGCTATTACTATTACTACCACACTGCTGCTGCTACTACTACTGCTGCTGCTACTACTACTGCTGCCACTACTACTACTACACTGCTGCTGCTTCTGCTACTACAACTTCTGCTGCTGCTATTACTATTACTACTACACTGCTGCTGCTACTACTACTGCTGCTACTACTACTACTGCTGCCACTACTACTACTACACTGCTGCTACTACTGCTACTGCACCTACAGCTGACGCTACTACTCCTACTACTTCTGCTGCTGCTGCTGCTACTACTACTTCTACTACTACTACTACTATTCCTGCTACTACTACTGCTACTATTATTACTACTATTACTGCTGCTACTACTACTGCATTCTTTTACTACTACTACTACTACAACACTGCTGCTACTACTGCTACTACTACTGCTGCTGCTACTACTATTGCTGCAGCAGTATTAATACAGCTACATTCATATACCACCTGGTGAAAATAAACATGGTCATGTAGTGTTTTTTCCACAAGTTCTTTCAAGCTGTTTCTGTTATTTATGATTCTCTTACGGAGAATCATATACGGAGCACAAACACGTCCACTGCGAATTGCCTCATGCCCTCGAACGGAACGACAATGCAGCGCAGCCGCAGCGTAGCCGCAGCGTAGCCGCAGCGTAGCCGCACCGCAGCGAACACGCATCCGGTGGAAAACAGGGTCAGACAGACTATGTGGCACAGATTGTATTATTTTGCAACAGCAACAGTTTCGCTTCAATTTAGGCACTGGTGACGCATTTCGGAAGGCTGACATGATAAATGCGTACTTTTCAGTCCAGTCATTATTGAAGGACCTGTTTTCTACATCAACTTTGCGTTTCATGGTCT
>JBBIGC010000024.1:13616330-13644894 GCA_037576955.1 Lepidarchus adonis
ATCTGTAGCACTTTGTGATCATATAATTATTACTATTTTTTCTTTTATTTTATTTATTTATTTTTGCTGTGTACAAAGTCCTTGAGTGTTTTGAAAGGCGAATTTTTCAAATAAAATGTATTATTATTATTATTATTATTATTATTATTATTATTATTATTATTATTATTATTATACAGGGGAAGTTGTTTGTTGCCTGACACTATTGAATGGTGGGTTTACTATAATTCACGAGGTAAGCTGAAGTGCTCTTTTATTAATGTAATAACCAAACAAAGAGATCTACTATTTACTAAAATATAAACATATCTTGGCTACAATAACTTACTAAAAAATACGTCTTTGGAAGCATAACTGCGTAGACCTATAGATATTCCACTATAATGCTGGCTACATCCTGTATACTAGATGCCTGACCCACCTCCGAGATCTATAATAAACCATTTTAGCACTAGAACCAGAAAATACTTTTAAAAAAAAATTTAACATCAAAACATTAACACATTATTTCCCTTTTAGTTATATTTACTAGCTAGTATATTTTGTTTGTATATTGGCTGTATATTCTACATTTTACAGATTACATCAGGTGCCAGCCCATCCACACCCCTTTTCAGCAAGTCAGTAAACACATCGTTCACACTTAAGATAACATTTTACATTTTCATGTCTGAACTCAGCACAATCTCAGGGTTTGTCTTGAGTATGGTTCTCCAAAGCTCCAAACAGGAGTGATGTACTGCTGGAAATTAATGTATTTATTTATTTTTGAACATTTACTTACGGGGTCAGAATTGTTCCCAGCAGTTGAGATAGGAAGCAGACATCTAAAGTATCTATACTTTTCAGAATGAAATGGTAATAAATACTGGGGTGTGAAACTTTAGTATATGAAGACTATATTGGCTTTGTAGATGCCAAGACTCCTGGTTACTCTCACTAACACAATACAGAAAGCGGAGTTGGTAATCTTCCCACAGTTCAAACTGAATTATACTGAGAGTAAGTGGAATTCCCATTTGAATCGTGTACCTTTTTGCAGAAGTCGTATGTTTACAGTATACATCAGATCTTGTCTACTGAGCTATTACAGCTCATTTCAAACAATAGGTAGTAAAAGACTTGGTGCAATCCCATCCATTTCTTATTGTATCCCCCAGCAGGCAGGCTTTGTGCTACGCAGGCCGGCAACAGAGGGTTTAGCTGCAGCACTTTGCTGCTCTAACGAGTCACCACAGTGAGCACTTGGGTCAACAAAGAGGAGGAGCTGAAGAGAGGAAATGTAATCAGACATAATGGCTCAAACATGTTTGAATCATCTCAGTCTTAAGCTATTGTTCTCCTGACAGATGTTTAGAGAGGATCTATCATTGACATGAAAGGAGAGACCAGAACTAATCAAAGCAGCTTAACTGCTTTCCACTAAATATAAAGATCTTAAACCTTAATTTAGATATTGTTGGGCAGATTCTGGAACGGCCTCAACAGAGACCTGCAGTGAAACTGTGTTAGTCTTTGTGTTTTCGGTAATAGCTGAATTTAAAGCTGATCACTCTTTATTCTTCCTATGTAAACATTCACTTTTCTCTGCCATGTCATTCATTCACTAGGATTCATTTGCACATTAATTTATTAAGGCATAAAAGGCATTATAAACGTCTGAGAGGCACTGACTGTCCTGCAGGCCTGCTCTGGCTGTGAAGCTGCTTTGGTTTTTTAATTTAGACTTTGTGTAACATGCGCACAGAACGGCCTAAACATATTTGTTCTGTGTTATGTTGCTGTCGGTAAGTGTCCATCAATACCTCCTCAATGGTGCATGCACAGAAAGTTAAAGGTGTGGCAGGCTTTTTTCAAGGCAGTGCCTAATCTGGTGGATTCATGCAGACTTCACCACACCCAGTTCTTGGACCACTCACTGCACCACACCAAAACACTCCACATAATCACGCTGTCGCCAGGACTGACTGTGTGAGATAGTGCAGGTGTGCATGTGTGTACAGAATGCCCCAAAGGTCTTACCTTGTCTTCTAAGGTTAAAAACCAAAAAAACAACCCATTCTTCACTGTCATAGTAGCACACTGCTTAATTTTGTGTCTGACTTAAGGCTGGTAGCCAGCATGAGACGTGTTGTGTTTGCTGTAGATAATTAATCAGTATGTCTCACACGTTTTAAGCCCTAGGTGCTTAAACGTCAGCAATGCCCACATTTCTAAAATCAATTACTGGACAGACAAAAGTCATTTCAATGAACAAATAATAATTTGTGGTCTACTTTAATATGGAATTCCACTGATTTTTCAACATTTCTGTATAAATTAATACCATATATCTTCTAATAATAGCCTGTCACTTATTGATGCCTGTTTCTAATAAACGCAGAGTGTGAAGAGATGTCGCAACAAATACTATAGATCTCCAACAGTAGCCGAGTAACACGCCCCCTCCCCCTCCCCAACTTTCACGAGCATGTGCCTCCGATCATTCACTTTCTACCTCCGTGTTTTAACAAAATGTATTCCCTAAAAGGTATGAAACGGCTTAAAACAAACCTCTGATTTCTGAGTTATATGTTATAAGTTATATGAGAAAAACACACAAAATTACTCATTTCTGTCATGATATCTGAGGGTTATTTATGGCTATTAAGCAGCTCTGTTTAAACTTATAGCTGCATTTGGTGCTAAACCACTCCCATAATAACAGCAGCATCACAGACAAGTATCACTGTCGAACAGAACAGAGGGATGATTTTATTCATGATTTTTAATCTTCTGTCAAAATAAATGTCAAGAAGCTGCACGACATTTTGTGGCCGTAAATACCATCACCAATAATAGCCCGGCCGTCCGAATCTATCTATCTATAAATCTATCTATCTATCTTACTGTCTGTCTGTCTGTCTATCTATATTGCAATGTCTAAAAAATTGGAGGTATTTAATTTACTTTCCAAAACCTCCAGCAAACCTCCACATTTTTTATATGCAATGTTGATAGTGGAAGAAATATGTGATGTGAGTTTTTAGGTCCTCACATCTGATTCCTAACACCACTGCTGTGAAATGTTCTGGCCACTCTGAAAGTCTTGGTTTAGATCAAATTATATAAATACATGAATTAAAGTATGCAAAAATGTGGAAAAATCAGTGAAAGGAATCACGAATAACAGTGCATCCACTCCTATAAAATAATTTATCCGCATAAAAATAAAAGTTTTTCATTTATTTCCAAGTTCCAGTTACTCATGACATTATTGATAGGGCATGATACAAGAAACATTATACCCATGATACAAGAACCTCAAAAGTACTGTTAATTGCTGATTGCTTATTATAATATTAAACATGACTGGGCAATTAAGTATCAATAACAGTCAAAAATGACAGAAATTGTTGTATTTCTGGTGACATTATTGTAAATAAGGTAAGATGAAGGGTAATAGGAGAGTTACACGTGAACAGGTTATAATACAGCCACATATGAAAGCACCTTTTCATCAATTTTCCCTTGTAAAGAAGCAATGACGTTGGATCGTGACGTAAAGTGATGATGTCATAATTTCAACTGTTTTTAAACGTGCTAGAGGCAGTAGCGGTTGTGACGAGTGTTTCTACTTATCATCGCAGACTTACCAAAAAACGAGAAAACAACAACAACACCAGCAACATTTTTGGCTCTAAAGAACTGAAAACAAAGTCAGTTCGGCTCCGCCCTCTGTGAGGGTGAAGCGGTGAATTTCACTATATGCGCTTCCGACAGAGGGACTATGGTGGCAGGCTGGTAAAGATGGCCGCTCTCTCTGAGGATGGAAGGTATGGACTAAATTGTGGTCGGAATGCAGACAGGATCACGGTTTTACACGTAAAACTGACCGAGACGGCCATACGAGCACTAGAAAGTTACCAAAAATGTAAGGTAAGTTAAATGAGAGAAAAAAGAAATCCGTAAACTTTTCACAGCTGAGAGAAAGTGAGAAGGGACAGCAGTGCCACGCACCAAAATCTTAGCTTAGTCGAAATGACAATGGTTGGGATTTTAAATAAGCAAAAGGAAAGATGCATCATTTGGCCTAAACTGGTGTAATTTTGGTAACACTAAAGAAAAACACTGGATGTATTGGCTTAAAACGTCCAGCTAACGTAGTGTTAAAGCAACACTAAACTGCCAGATCTGAAATCATCATATAAACAAGTTAATATTGGTAAAGTGACCTGTAATTTGTATTTTAATCTAAATTATTTAACGATAAGCTATATCGGGCACCCAGGTTAGGTGGAAAAGCTTTGTCAGCTGTTTTGTCAAGTAACTAGTTTGCTAGCTCGTCTAGGTGCACAGGCAGCTAACGCTGAGCTGCAATCTAGCTACTAACTCGAGTTCTGGTGGCTGGAGCAATATTAAATTGGATAGACAAATGTTTTTGGGAAATTAGAGTCAATTTGGTAAATAAAGTCAGTTCGTTGGGGGGAATTATTGTTATATTCTTAAAGTCGTATTTGTATTGAAAAGGCAGTTAGCTAGTGTTAGCTAGCTACGTTTCCGAAAACAGCCACCTAACAAAGTAATATAACTGTCCGATAACCGATATTTTGTGTTCTTTGCGGTGGTTTGTAAATGTCAGCGTTTCTAAATATAAAGGCGAAGCTTGGGCTTGGCTACTGTCCAACTTCACTTTATTCTCCAACTTCGCAGTTGATAGCTTAGTCACCTCTAAACGGTTTGCTAACTAGCTTAGCCAAGTTACCTGCACGACGAATTATTTTCATTGTAAGTGAAGTGGGTATTCTGACACCGTATGAGATTATCTGATTTCAGCAGGAAGAATGTAACCAGGTTGGTGTTGCTTTCCAAGATTAACAGTTACTCCATTTTTTTAGCTGTGAGCTAAGCTAACTAGCTCGCCTTCGCCTGGTGACTAGCTTGGTAATTTGTGAGGGACTAATTCGGTTTGATCTATTATCATGTAAACGAAGCAGCTTCTGTAGGAAAGTGGGATATATATGTAGAAAGAGTCTCGCTGGTTGTGGATGGGAATGGCGTTAGCAGTCATTTTCAAGCCCATATTGAAAATATGCAGGCTGGGTGAGTTAGAGAGCTTTGGTTCCTTTATTGATTCCTGATGGAGAAATCAGGTGCCACAGAAGCCAACGGTAAACATGAAGTGCACATATAAAGTGCAAAAGACGCAGATAACTTGCGGTCGATTGCCCTGCCTGCTGTGCTCAGGTGAGGAGCAAGCTCAGCAGGCCGTTACCCGGATAGCATTACTATCATACAGGCGGAAAAAAGTTTACGTGAATCCCTTCTCGCCATTTCTGCCCGTTCAACAGCCAGCACAATGCGTGGCCGCCAGCTTAACGGGGGAGAAATTAGGTGGCCTCAATGAAGAGTTGCATTGTCTGGATTTTTAAAGCGCTACACTGGGCAAAGCGCTTACGAGGCACTGTTTGACTTAAAGCTACAGCAGACCTATTCTAAAAAAGAGACACTGCACAGAAGTTCAGCTAGTGAAAAAATCACATTCGTGTCTGAAACACCCAACACCACTGATTCCTATAGATCCACTGTTTAGGAAACACTGATGTCTGCCAAGTCCACATACGCAAAAAAGAAGACCTCAAGGTTTTTTGTTCTTTAACATTAACACATGCACTTCTTTATGGCTTTAGTTTTATCTAAATCTTAAGCCCTTAACTAGTAACTTGGCAGTTGTGGTGTTGAGCT
The DNA here is from genome assembly GCA_037576955.1 of Lepidarchus adonis. Taxonomy (NCBI): domain Eukaryota; kingdom Metazoa; phylum Chordata; class Actinopteri; order Characiformes; family Lepidarchidae; genus Lepidarchus; species Lepidarchus adonis. Next base: position 13,622,055 of record JBBIGC010000024.1, read on the forward strand.
TATTTTTTTGGATGTCTTGCCTTGCAGTTCTTTTCTCAAATTAAAAAAAATTTACAGTATCCCATTGGGGCCTGCCAGTTGAACAAGGCCTTGGTTGTCAAACTAAACACTCAGCGCTTTGCTTGGTTGGCTGGGGTTTGCTTACCTTTAAACACTCTAGTGAGGGTGGTATTCAAACACTAAATATGACCGTTCACCAAAGTCACTCAAACATCTACTGAAGATGAATTGAAACTTCTGTTGCCCATTTAATAATCATGAGTACTCTGAAGTGTAGGACTCCTCTGTTCTGTCATATTAGTGTTGAAACAGGAGGTGCTTGATATAAATTGGCAGGGTTGCATATTGAGCTGGCGGCCAGCTGAGTTTGCTGTGAATGTGAGTTGGAATGTGTGCATTCCTTTCAGAAGGGATATGTAGCACATACTCCCTAGTAGCCTATGTTTAACTTGCACCTAGCTCTCTGTTTAGCAAAGTAGTATTTAGCAAAGCATAATGATATGTGATATTAGTATCACTAGATAATGGCTTTAAATGTTCACCATCTGGCCCAATCGTAGGGTTGACCAGTTAATATAATTGATATTTGACGACCTGTTTTACTTGGGGGAACAGAGGATTTAACAATTTATTCCCATGTCACCACATGCTTTATCATTTTTTAAAAATGTAAAATAAATTAAAATAATCATGACTTATTGGTAGTGTTTGTAAATTTTTTAATGAGTTCTATAAAATGTTTTAAGAGTGAGAAACTAAAACGTGGCTAAATGCTAAAAATTCTAACTAAGGTGTTCTAGTGTCTACAACAGTTCTGTGTGCTGTTTCCTGTTTTTTTTTTTTTTATATAACTTCTTCCTTCTAGTGAGAGCATTCGTTAATCATTATTAACCTCTCTGGCAATATGGCAAGATGACCACAACTAAGGGGCAGCCTCCATGAAGGAGTGCTGAGTTGGTTCCCCATCCCCATGTTTGCATTATAGTGCTTTAGGCCTATAATGTGTTTTTGGTCCATTTTGTGCTGCAGATGTGTAAAATAATGGGATGTATTTTTAATAAATACTAAGCTGTCTAGCTTGTTAAGGACACAGGCTATGGCTGAGTTTGCAGATCCTTTTCGTCTTGCACGTCTGTCTTTTCGGCTTGAATATCCCTCATATCCGTCTTGCTCTTGTGTAGTGATCTAGAAGCAATGAGAGAGCAGTCTGTTTCTCCCTGCAACTCTGTAATGTGATCAGCACTATGTGGATGTGCATGGAGTATAAGTGTGTTTGGGGGTTGGGGAATGTGAAACTGATCTGGTTGTACAAGCCTCTGCAGAGGAAAAAAGCTCCATACTGTCATTTGAATATAACTAAAGGCATTTGCTAAAGGCGTAAGTATATGAGCTGGTGAGAAAAGGGGCAAAAGAAATATTTGAAGTGCTTGCCTGGCTGATTTTAAGGTCCTTCATGCTTTTCAATATTATAATGGGAAGCAAATAAAGTGTACCAGTGTACTAAATCTTTCTTAGTTTTGTAGGTGTATGTGCTTTGACAGGTTAAAGTATTTAAATGCTGTTTTGGTGTTGCAATATTGCAAGCAAGTTAAAAATATCTACTTGTTTATTTTGCTACGCACTAATGGAAACTTCATGGTTCACTTTAGAGACTTTGTTCCGAATATCAGCCTTTTGACACATGTAAGAAGTAGAATTTATGATCGAATGGTATTCGTTCTGCACAGCTAGGCTACTGGTCAAAACTTTATTTTTAGTTAAAAAGCAAATGCCTGTTGTCACTTCATCTAGGATTTGGTCTATATTCACACCACAACCACACATTCCAAGAGCTTTACTACACAATCCTAAATCCCACTTATTATCTTTCATGATTTTTGTTTGAGCTGCTGAGTAGTCTTCACAAGCGTTGCTGTGTGTTTACACTGCATTAATTTTTTAAAGATTTATTTCATGCATACAGAGTTCATTGAACAACCAGTCAGACTTTTGCAGTTACGTTTGTAAGCAAAAAGTCCTTAATATGTCTAATTTGAGATTAAAGTACATCAAGATTTGTCTTAAAAGTTTTAGTGCAAGTATTAGGCTACTATTTGAGCACTGTTTGTGTACAACTCGAACCTATTTTGAACAATTGTTTTGGAATCCCAATGTGCCATAGTTTAGTAGGCCTAATCCTCCTTTGCTATTGAGTGTATTAACACTCCAATGAGGCCATTTTTAGAACTAAGGGGATAAGTTTGTTTTTGGTTAACTAACTGTTCATTCATTTTGTATACTTTGCCCTTTTCTCTTTTTTCCCTCTCACAGAATGTACCGTCCACACAGCCAACAATACACTTCCAAGGACTTCAAGGGGTAGGTGGACGTTTTAGGCTAAGAAGTGCACTCCAGACTAAGGGAAACACTGACAAGCGAGTTGCATGAGCAGTTCAGCTACAACCCAGTTTATTCCCAGGGCTAAACTGTTCTTTAAATGGTGGGCCCGGTGATTAGTAGAATGCTTTTGACATGAGTGTCTATTCTGAGGCTTACCAGCTCTCACTAATTGTCTGTAAAAATGGCTGGTTAACCACTGACCTTGTACACCATGCAAGAGTTTAGCTCGACTATTAATACTGCCCTGTGGATATGCAGCGAAGCTCAGACTCTAGCCCATTCTGCATCTGTACTACTGTTTCTCCATATTTCTTCCATATTTGGTCACCGGCTCATTAAAATCCCATAGCAAATTTCATGCAGTATTTTATTTGTTGGCTATGGATATAGGATGCACACATTCAGTTTCTTATTGTTTCAGGGTCAGGCTAGTCACACTCTTATGGTTTTGAGAACATTGTTGGATTTATTCTGTCATGTTTACACCCTGTAGCGCATTAAGATTCCTAAGACGGATGTCTCCGATGGATCTCATACCTTTGATTTTTACCTGTCCAATGTCGGCAAGGACAATCCTCAGGGAAGCTTTGAGTGCATCCAACAGTATGTCTCCAGGTAAGAAGTGATGAGGGCTCTTGTTTCAATGTGAAATGTAGTGCTTTAATAATATTAAAGGGATTGTTGTAAGGATTCTGTTTCTCAAGCCACTGTCTTCCACCTCTAGCTCCGGGGTATCTCACTTGTCGTCTTTGGGGACGGTCCAGGACAAAATTACAGTGTGTGCCACCAATGATTCTTACCAGGTGACCAGAGAGCGTATGACACAGGCTGAAGAGGACACACGCAAGAGGGGTACCAAAGTTATCAAACCTGGAGGTCCTTTCAGAGGCAAGTTTGATCTAGCACACACAAAATGGCCAGCTAGTAATTATGTGGATTAGGGTTAGAGAAGGAAGAAAATAAGAGTTAATCTAGGTAATCTGGTTTGGCTTCGCCTGGCACACTGTTAATGTCTTATGGATCGCCACTACTGCATAGTAACTTTAGGGTGTTTTTTTTTTTGTTTTGTTTTTTTTGCATTAACAGTATGCTATAAAAAAGTTAATCATGTCTTGTTCAGAATGTGAGGCACACATCATCCAGAGACACCTGTTTCCCACCCAGAGACAAACGTTACTTGTGAAAGTATAAATTTTGCATTCAGATTTTTTGTTTTCTTTTTTGGTTTCCTTTAAGCTATAGAGCTTTCTTACTAATAAGCATAATTCGACAGCAACCTATGTCTCTAAAACAAACTGATTATACTAATAAAGGGTTTCTTTATAAAGAGTTTTCTCCCTGGGCATACTTTTGTACAGGATCACTGGGCACATTCCTTTCAAATGTTGTCTCACCAGAACCCCCATCCCCTGGTAGGCCAGCTCTTCTAACAACCACAGGGTGCTATGCTGTAAACTAGAAAAGTCAGTTTCACTACCTCGACCTGCTTTTTGAAGGGGTGTGGGGGGCTTGCATGGAGCAGCCAAGTGGTGAATTGAGCAAAAAGGAGTGAAACGACTTTTAGCAGCTGAACCTCTGCCACCTTGTCCAGAGAAGAAAAGTGACAGAAAAAATGCATGTGGCACGTGTGTGTTAACTTCAAATTTCAGGTGATCAGTGTATAAAATAATACCTGGAGCAACTGAAACTGTGGTTTCATGCTGGTTATTGCCACCATGAGCATGATCAAAAATGAGTTTCAAACAGGGATCCACATGTGATTCATGTGTGTTTAAGTAGCTCCTCAGTGCACAGCATGAACCTTGTTTGTTACAAAATGCTAAGCGTGCAATGGTAAAATGTGCCTTTATGAAAATTTGCTTTTCTGTTGTTTTATCATTGTATTTCTGAAAGAAAATACTTATTTTAAATTACTTTATCTTAAATGAAGTTACTTCAAATTAAGTTACAAGAAGTATTATTCTAGCCTCTTAACACCTTGTGTGAACATTTGTAATGATTTGGGCATGTACAAAAACATATATATAGCTATTAACCCAATACTGTTGTAATTATTTTGTTATTGTTGATGATTACTATGTATTTTCTGAGTACATACACCTACACTTATATACACCTATTTATCAATACATGTTGCAATGATCCTTCCAGTGTTACAGTTATTCAGTGCAATTTTCAACCCAGTAACAGTCAAGGTGTAGTTGTGAGATGAGCGAGAGGAATAAAGCTCCTAATCTTTTACAGAGCCTTATGAAATTTGTCATGATCTGTGAATGTGTGAGGAAATATTATAGCACCTTGTGCTTCATCATACCTGACCCAGCAGACAGCTTGTCTTAATGACTGCATCTTAACCCCCTTTCATCCCAAATCAACTTCAAAGGCAGAGTGTGCCACTCTCAGTAAACCTTATTAAGATCGTCCTATTGTTCATGCCCAGTTAGAATGAACAAGGAAGGAAGAATATTTTTTGTCTTTACTTGTTCACAGCCTTTTCTCTGATTTGAACACCATTTGTGCAGGAAAAATGGTCCAGATCCGAAAGCCAGCTCCCTCCGCTCCTGATCCGGTTCCAGAGAGGAAACGATCCACCCCAATGAATCCAGCCAACACTATCCGCAAGTGCCTTACCAGCAATCCGGTGTCTCAGAGGCCGTACCGGGACCGCATCATCCACCTGCTGGCACTGCGATCCTACAAGAAGCTGGAGGTGTTGGCCAGGTTGCAGCGAGATGGGATTAACCAGAAAGACCGCAACTCTCTGGGAAGCACCTTGCAGCAGGTAAGTACAGGACACTGGAGATGAGACTGCAAGAGTTACATATTGAGGCCCCACTGATATAAAAATTATAACCAATACAAATGTAAAGGAGTAAAAAAAAAAAATCCTGTTGTCTGTAATAGAAACAATTGCAATTAAATGACCATGCGTGATAAATTCCTCTCTTTAGATGCTGCTTTATTGATTGACACATTCAGTTGAAAATGAAATAAATTATAAAGTTAAAAATTAAAAGTATGAAAACTATAATACAGCTCATAATTGTCAAATTTCTGAATCTGACACTTTTAAATTTAGCAGATCTGTTTTGTCGTTTTGACGTTAATTACATGCTTCATATAAATGCAGTATTTGAATGCTGCTGCTACATCTACACCAGAATGTCATGGCATGGTTATGCAGAACATGGTGACTTAAACAGTTAGTCTTTTACTTTCAATCAAGGACTTACTTTATGCTTGCTATTTAAATAGACAAGTGAATTTGGATGTTTCACATGTTAATCATTATAGTGTTGATATTTGCCAGTGAAGCTTTTATTGCTGTAATAAAAATAAATAAAAATACTGTTCATAGTTTTTGTAAAGGCTTTTATAAGAACACGAGTTTAGCAACCTGAGCTGAAGTTTTGTGTTCATTATACAGGTACATATTGTGAAAGTTCAATATTTATTGACATTCCTTTCAGAAAGTGATATTAATATTATATAGATTCATTACACACAAAGTGAAATATGTGAAGCCTTTATTTCTTGGATTTGGATCATTTTGGCTTTCAAATAATAAAACCCAAAATTCACTGTCTCAGAAAATTAGAATATTGGGGGGAAACGTTCTTAGTCATGGTGTCACACTCTAACTCAAAACACCTGCAAAGGTTTCCTGAGCTTTTAAAAGCACACGTGTCAAACTCAGGTCCTGGAGGCTGGTATCCAGCACAGTTTGGTAGTTTCCCTCCTCAAACACACTCACTAAACCTGCCAATTAACAGGTGATTTGAACCAGGTGTGTTTTGAGCAGGGAAATCCTCAAACTGTGCAGGATACTGGCCCTCCAGGACTGGAGTTTTACACCCCTGCTTTAAAGGGTCTCTGTGCAGCCCCCTGAATCAAACTATCATGAGGAAATCTGCTGACTTTACAAAGACAGTCATTGACACCCTTCACGAGGAGGGAAAACCACAAAAGATCATTGCTATAGAAGCTGGTTTGCTTCAACAGCCGAGACAATCTGAGCCTTGAGAGGCTTGGCAAGCAAAATCCATTCAAGAATTTGGGGAAGTTTCACAAGGAGTGGACTGAGTCTGGAGTCAGCACATAGTGTTGGTCCACTGTGTTTTTTGAAGTCCAGTCGCAGTTATCTACCAGGAAATATTAAATATTACTGCTTCTTTTTCCTTACGAGCTTAATGGAGAGGCTGATTTCATCTTCCAGCAGTACTTGGCACCTGCCCACACTTCCAAAGGTACCAAAAGCTGGTTCAAGGATCAGGCTATTACTGTGCTTGACTGGCCAGCAAACTCGCCTGACCTGAACCCTATAGAGAATCTATGGAGTATTGTGAAGAGGAAGCTGAGCCACACCAGACCCAAAAATGCAGACGACCTGAAGGCTGAGATCAAAGCAACCTGGTCTTCCACTACACCTCAGCAGTTCCACAGGCTGATCACCTCCATACCATGATGCATTGATGCTGTAATTCATGCAAAAGGAGCCCAACCAAGTATTGATTGCATAGGAATGAACATACTTTTCTGAAGCCTGACATTTCTGTTTAAAATTACCCTTTTAATTGATTTTAAGTGAGAGTTAATTCACTGGGTTTTACCTGAAAGCCATAATCATCGTAATTTCAAGAAATAAAGGCTTGACACATTTTCACTCTGATGTAATTAATCCGTATAATACATGGATTTCACTTTTCAAAAGGAATTTCAAGAAACATTGAACTTTTTCATGATATTCTTTTTTTTATGTACGTGTAATGTCAGCAACAACAGTAAAACTACTGACAAGTGAAGTGACTCCCATTTATCTGATTACAATTTCAACTATCAAGCAGTGGCATATATATATTGGGCAGCAAGTGAACAGTCAGTTCTTAAAGTTGGTGTGTGGAAAACAGGAAAAAACATGCAATAGTAAAGATTTTGACAAATGCAAATTGTGATGACCAGGTGACTGGGTCAGTGCAACTCTAAAATGACTGGCCTTATGGGCTGTTCCATGTATGCAGTGATTAGTACCAAGTGGTACAAGGAAGGACAACCTGTCCATAACTTGCTGGGTCACTGGTATGCTTGAAAAGCAAAGACTAGCCCATCTGGTCTGATTCCACAGGTTAGCTGCTGGAGCACAAAAACCTAATGGTAACTCTGATGGAAATGTCAGACACACAGTGCACCACAGTCAGAACTGTTGTGGCAGCATGAAGGGGACTTGCACAATAATAAGGCAGGTGGTTTTAATGTTATGGCTGATGATTGTAAATGCTTGTAAATGGTGCTTCACTGGCAGCATTTTTACAGATACAAGTACTTGCATGTAACTTTGGTTTTGTGGAATCTTATTATTGTGAAATTTCATTGGTGAAAAGATATTGTGTGCCTTAGTGGATCATGTGGGGTGGAGATTTGCCAAGAGGGAGACTGAATCTCAGACAGACTCAGTTTCCCTCTGGAGCTTCTCTAGCTGTGAGAATACTCCAGCCTTATTGATGTTGATACTTATCCAGCCCTGTAAGGTAAGGGCATATGGTTGGAGAGTCCGTGCTGGGCACTTGAAAAGGCATAGAAAATAATTCAGACCAATAGCCCTTCACTGCATTAAGAGAAAATGTACAGATTATGAGTGTTCTCACATAGACCATAAGGCATAATATTGCTGACACGTGGCAAAGTTCACCCAGCACAGCAGGTCAAATCTGAAGCAGAGCCCCATAGCTCAGAGAAGGGCACTACAGGGTGTGAAATCATTTAGTTCAAGAGAAAGTAGCCTGGCTATCTCGCACATTGACCTGCTTTCACTTTGGTAGAATGTATGGCTTAAAGTAAATTAGAATAATGGATTAAAAAAAAAATTATTTTCTAAAATAATGGCTTGAAATTGCATTAAAACATACCATTCCCATGCCGGTTCATGCAGTCCACATATGCATACGAAACCACAAGATCAGCCTTTTCTGAGCTCATTGTGCAACGATGGAGACCAAAGCCTACCCCCATTTAAAGCAGTTTAACCCCATTCATACACACGTTTTTTTAGCAGGTCATCCTTCTGAATGTACCTCAAGCCAAGGTCATTTACATGCATCAAACTTAAAAAACATGCTAAAGAAACACAAGCCCACTTAAGTTTAAAAGGTTGAATTACATCTGTTTTTATTCCATAAAAACACACCGAGTGCAAGAGTGGACTTCTTATACTTCTCATTGCATAACTGGCAACTCACAATTTGCAAGGTTAACTTTTATTACTTTGCCAATTACAGCACAGCACAGTAATTATTTTTTTTGTCAAAATAGACTTAAGTGAAGGGGTTTGCTGCTGTTAAGTTTTTATAATATGAATGAAAAGAATTTGATTGAGCTTGGGAAAACCCCTCCCAGCTAGTGTCTTTCACTTCCTTCTACTAGTTTCAGTAGAAAGAACTTATTGTGTGAAAGGTACTTGTCTAGGGCCTGAGTGAACATTTTCAAATATCCCTTTACTTTAGAATCCTATTGAAAGGGGCAAGCTTTTTTGTATTCATTTGCCTTACTGGCTCTGAGTTCCTTTTTACATTGTGTATATGCCTGTGTGTTTGTGTAAGCCTACACATTTATCAATTATGCAGAATATGTAACATGTATTGTTTCATTGTGTTTTATGCTAAGAGTTGATGAGTTACACAGAATAATTTGAAAAGGTCTAATATAAACCAATTTCTTAAAAGGAAATGTGGTTTTCATGCTGAAAAAAGAAACCATTTGCAAATGTTTCTCTCTTGGGCATGGACTTCCCTAAAGCTTCACAGGTTGCCACTGGAATCCTCTTCCACTCCTTCATGATGACATCATGGAGCCGAGGATGGCACCTTTTGAAGATGCCCCACAGATGCTCAATAGAGTTTAGGTCTCTAGACATACTTGGCCAGTCCAGCAACTTTACTCTGTTATCAAGGCAGTAGTCGTCTTGGAGGTGTGTTTGTGGTAATCATGTTGGAATACTCATGCTCTGCTCTAGTATGTCACAGCACATGTTGGCATTCATGGTTCCCTCAATGAACAGTAGTTCCCCAGTGCCCGCAGCACTGTAGTCCATGTCCTTATGCAGGTCTTCAGTAAACTGTTTGTGGGCTTTCTTCTTTAGAAGAGGCCAGTTTGGGATGTATGGTCTAAGCCCTGACAGGCTGACCTTGATGGGCCAAGGTTGAGTGTTACTTCTGCAACTTCTTGTAGACTTCCTAATTCAGATATACTGGTGGATCTTTCTAAAGTCTTAGGTCATTTACCTTCATATTTCAGGGTGTACCTACTTAAATGTTTAAGGTTGTTCAAAACGCAGTTTAGAGCAATTCTCAGGCAATTGACACTTTTTTTAAATAAACGGTAAAATAAAAGGTAATTCTGTATGCACTGTTTCAATATTTAAAACCTCTCCTGGCATTTTTGATGCCATTATTTCTGCCTGCTGCCTGCAGGTAGCTAATGAGTCATATTGCAAAATATGGCTTAAAACACCTACTTGTTGTTTAAACTAGTTGTGGGCAGTTTAAGGAAGATCTAATAAGCCTATTCTACTTGTAGACTACTGTCTGTCTTTCTTTATTTTTTACCTGCAGGTTGCCAATCTTAATCCAAAGGATAACTCATACTCACTAAAGGAATTCATCTACCGTGAGGTCCAGAGGGACTGGCCAGGATACTCTGAGGATGAGCGGATTCAGCTGGACAGGATTCTGGCTCGGTAAGCATCATTTACACTGGCAGTAGGCAGACTGATGAAAACGACACTTCCCGACTGGGACTGGAGAGCCAGCAATGCAGGGGCTGTTGAGGTAATGGTAGTTTCTGGCTGAAGTTGAGCCTCTTTTGTCTGTGTTGCAGTAAATTGGGCTTGCCTGCAGATTCACTTATATCCAGCAGTTCTCCCAAAGAACCATCGTCACCACAGGTATGAAAATCATTCAAGATTCTTAATAAATGAGCTTTATAAACTCATTAATGTAAAGTTGTAAGGCTTAATGATAACATTCATACTGTTGTTCTTGGAATTTGTTGAATTTTCTTTATTTCTGCATAAATATGACAGGAAATCAAAAAATACTTGGAGAACCCATTTAAGTCATAAATGAATGTAAACTATTGCATTCAGTATCTGCTGCACACCCCCTTTTGCAGCACTAACTGCAAATAAACAGCATCTGTAAATGTAGATCAGTTTTGCACATTGGCTTAGGAAATTTAGCCCAGTCCTCCTAACAGAACCACTTCAACACTGGGACATGGGTGGTTCCTGCTTGATTCAGGTCTTTATATAATATTTCTGTTGGGTTACGGTCAGGACTTTGCCTTTCCAAAACATTTAAGTTGTTCGTTTTTTTTGTTGTTTTTTTTTACTTTACCTTGGTTCTTTGTTAGAAGTACTTGTGTGCTTATGGTCACCATCTTGCTACAGGTCCCACTTTCTCTTGACATTTGCTTCCTAGTCAGATGGTATATTATGTCTCTTGCATAATTTGGAATTAATGGCTGCTTTGACCCAAACGCGGTAGAACCGATCCAAACCATGATACTATTACCACTATTTTACAAACAGTATAACATTTTTTATATTCTAGCTTGCAGTGCTTTAAACATTGTTTCTCATTTAAACCAAACCATCCTAATTTTATCTTGTCTACGATCGTTAGCAGACTGTAGATGGGCAGACATTTACTTTTTGGAGAACCATGGCTTTCTTCTTGCACCCCTGCTATGCGCACACTTGTTGTTGTTTAGTGTTTTTCATTAACATTTAGTCATTAACCTTGTTTAATGTGTCATACCATTAATTAGAAAAACCTGACTAGACTTTCACCTTCAAATTAACATTTAGTTCACATTGTTCTCTTTTGTTTGATTGGGCTCTGTTTATTTTGTTTTAGGGAAAAGTTAAATTTCTCTATATAGTGCAGTGAAAATAAGGACATGTAATTTTGTTAACTTTCTTGTACTTTTATTAAAATGAAATGTTCAAATATTTCTAGTATTTTAACTGTTCAACTTGTAACTATCAACAGTGTTAATATACTTTTTGTAAATATCAACACATTTAGAATTTAAAGCATGCAATAAGTATGAATAATTGTACAAAGCAGAATATGAGCATATAGAATATAACACCATTTTGAGACATTTCACAATAACCAGGGCATCATGAGTGGGTATAAAAAGGAGCATCCACCAGAGGCTCAGTCTATGCAAGCAAAGCTGGGTTGTGGCTCTTTTAAGAGAGAATTGTCAGGGAATTCAAAAAGATCATTTCTTAACAGAGGATTACGAGGAGCTTCATCCATCTGCCATTGTACTGCACTAGTCATTTTTCAGTCTTACATGTCTACATCCTAATTGCTTTTACATACATTGGTAATATCTTGCATTAATTACTGCAACTCTGTACTTGTAAGCTTCAGTTGATCCAGTCCGTATTCTAACCAGAACACTTTCTTTAGTGAAAACATTACCCTGGCCCATTATTGGGTTCTGTATTGAGTTTAAGATTATGCTATTAACATTTAAAGTTCTCCACAATCTTCCATACCTTTCTGCTTTTCTACACATTTATACACCTGCTTGTACTCTTGGATCATTCTCTTCCTGTTCTCTCGTCACACGCATTTGTCAACCATGGGGTTTAGAGCTGTTGCATTTCTTCACTTCCTGCTTTCAAAGCTAGATTTAAGACTCATCAAACTTGCCTACTTAATTTTGAACTGTGACTGCATCAAATCAGTTTTTTGCATACTAATGTAGTCATTTTGTTTTCGATATTTTATTTCCTTTTATTGTTATTTTTGATCTGGTGTACTCTCCTGCTTTATAAGGCGCTCTTGAGTGTCTTGAAAGGTGCCTATAATAAATCATCATTTGCTCATTGCACGTCAAATAGCATATGGATTATTTTGTGAATTTTCAAAGTAAACTTGCCGTTATTGACTACAGCTCTGTGTTAATGCTGGGAATATTCTATCAGCCCAGGAATTGCAGATCACTACTTCACTATTTTGTCTGTGTTGGTGTTTACGAACACTTTTCTGTCTTTGTTTAGAAGCGCCAGCCTGATGGTGACTTCATTGACCCTCTAATGCCTAAGAAGCCACGTATTTCCCACCTCAGTAACAGAGGACCTCCCAGTTCATCAGAGCGTCGCATACCTTCAGATGTTGAGGAAAAAAGATCTGCACCACAGGTCACCGCAGCCTGCCCAGGACCCTCGTCCCAGCCACCTGTTTCTCATCCCCCTTCTGGATCCAACTCTAACTCCCCAAGCACGCCTGAGGGGCGTGGGACTCAAGACCTGCCCCTGGACCAGAGTTCCACGTGTGGGGAGGAAACCGACCGCTTTGCCGCCCGGACACTCATGCCGAGCCCTTCCAGCCATCCTGCCCTCACCACTTCATCGGTCTCTAGCTCCTCTGTTCTCCCTGCCTCTGCCACATCCACAGCAGCCAGCAGTAGCAAAAAGACCAAAAAGAAATCCAAAAAGCACAAAGATAAGGAGAGGGATTGGGGAAAGGACAGAGGACGGTACAGAGTGGGTCAGGCTGAAGAAAACGAGAGACCCAGAAAGAGACTCTGCACTGAAGCAGAGGAGAAGCCTGTGCCAACCACCATTCGCAGTCCTGTTTCAGGCCTAGAACCACACAGTGAAGGTAGGTGTTGTAATATTGTCTGTTCTGTCCAAAAGTATAGTATGGACATGAATACATGTCATAGTGTGTTTTTGTTAGTATTCCCAGTAATATACAGAAGCCGCTGAGTGCCTTGTGGTATGCAAAACATGGAACATATGATAGAAATTTAGAACTTGAAAATGAAGATGAAAAATATTGATGTTCACTTTTCTAGTGTTAAAGAGCACATTGGGCATTTGTTTTTTCTGGAATTAATGTTTTTGTTTTGCTGTAATGTACTTTCCAACCTTAATTAATGCAACATTAATAGACCTTCATACATCATTTCTGCCTGTGCATTTAAATGCTGGAAAATCTGTATTGCAACCTTGTTCTATTTAGGTTGGTTTATTATTCATATTTCTGATCCATTGGTCTAGAGCAGGGGTTTCAAACTCTGGTCCTGGAGGAACAGTGTCCAGTTTGATGATTTCCATACTCAGACACACCAGGTTCAAATCACCTGTTACTTGCCAGGCTGAGAATTTGTTATACAGATTTAAAGAAAACAGAAAAATTCTAGTTGGCTTACTGTTTACACAGTATGGCAATGGACTAAAACAAGTATATAACTGTTTTGGCAGTTTTTTTATTTAGGTTTGTTCTATCTAAACTCCCTCATGTGGCATACTGTATTTACAAAGCACATGAATACATCATATACACATTTTGCACATACCAAGAATATGAACATTACTGAGCTTAGGAAGACATACATGCAGAGAGAAACAATGGCCTTTGGTCTTTGACCCATATGTCGTTCATATTTTAAACAAATGGCCAGTGCTTCTAAGTGAACAGATCGACCATCTCAGGGCTCCCTGGCTTCACCAGTGTTTGCATAACAACTTTCTTACTTTCTTTAATGAACAGAGCAATCACACAAGGGTTTGTTTTAATTAGCACACCCTTAGATACTGCTTTTGTCTTGTTGTTGTGTTAAATTTTTAATGTTCTGCTATTGCTTTACGTTGTTAGTAGTGGTCCTGTCCAGTTGCCTTATTTGTTATAACTTTTCTCTATCTATAGACAGGACAAGCAAATCTGACTTCACTGAACTTTCAACGCCAGTGATCCCTGATTACATAGCGTGAGTTTACTCTCTGTTCATGGTTGTTTTGCTATAGATTAAAGCTTACACAATCAAGCTTTTGTAGACTGTTTAACCTCTCTCCTTTAAAAGGTGTTCTTTAATGTTATTTTGGTCAAATGGCTCTACATTACAAATCTGTTTGCCCCTCTACCCCTACCCCACCCCCACAGTAAGTACACTGCAGTGGTGTCTATGGACCAGAGACAGCACTACAAGGATGACTTTAACTCTGAATATGATGAGTATCGTGTCCTTCATGCTAGTGTGGAGAGCATAACACGACGCTTCACCCAACTAGACTCTCAGTGTAGACGCCTTCTACCTGGAACCAAAGAGTATCAGGTCAGTGCACAATCCTACCCTGAACCAAAGCCTTAAAACTCTTAATGGAATCTTGTGTGCATCTTGCACTTATTATATGTAATGCATTGTGGCTGTATGCAAGAATGGAAGGGAATAACTGGCAAGGCCTTGTTAACTAAGCTGGGTCATTTCTAAACAGTAAGACATTTTTCTATTCTTACTTCAGCCATGTAAAAGTTAAACATGAATGCAAGTATATCATGGGAATGCATAAATTAAGTGGCCTAGATAGCATATGAAATCTCCTTCATAATAAATGTCAGCTGTTTTCCTTGTGTAGGAGGTGCATGAAGAGGTGTTGCAGGAATACAAGAAAGTAAAACTAGTAAGTTTGAACAAAATATATTAGTGTTCAACACGTCACTCAAAACAACATACCGTATATCTTCCAATAGTAGCCCCGGAATTTATTAAAAAAATTATTCAGATGGCCCGGCATTTAACAGACAGGCGTTTGTTGGAGACTGGCTATTTTTCTCATGGACGGAATGGTGATGGTATTTACGGCCACAAAATGTCATACAGCTTCACATATATTTTGACAGAAGATAAAACATCACGACTAAAATCATCCCTCTGTTCTGTTCGGTGGTGATGCTTGTCTGTGATTGGCTGCTGTTATTGTGGGAGTGGTTTAGAACAGAATGCAGGGATACGTTTAAACAGAGTAGCTTAATATCCGTCAATAACCCTCAGATATCACTACAAATGAGTAATTACACATGTTACACTCATAACGGTCTTCAGAAATCAGGGGTTTGTTTTAAGCAGTTTCATACTTTTTAGGTAATAAAAAGTCTCGTGCCCGTGAAAGTTGGTGGGGGGTGGGGGGGTGGGGTTAGCCGGCTACTATGGGAGGTTGGCGTCTGTTTGTCCCGACATCTGTTCAAACCCGCAGTTTATTGGAAACGGGCATCAATAAGGGAGACTTCTAATAGAAGATATACGGTAGACATGAAAACCGTATTTGCAGCCTCAAAACTTGTGCATTATTTAATAGAATTTGAATGTCTTTTTGCTCATGTCTGCCTATAGCATAACCCCATGTACCATGAGGAGAAGCAACGCTGTGAATATCTGCACAACAAGTTGGCCCACATCAAGAGGCTCATTGCTGACTTTGACCAGCGGAGGGCACAATCCTGGGTTTAGCATCATAACCACAGCCAAAGGAAGCGAGGGGATCAAACAGATTTTTTTTTCCTTTATTTATTCTTCCTAAACGTCCCTTCTGATGTTCCCCACTCCCTTTTACCTTTTACCCAAGTCTACATTTTGTTCCTAGTCCCCTTTTCCTTCCTCTCCTCCATTCTACTCCTCCCTTTTTTTTTTCTTCTGAAGCGTTGTTCCTCCAGACCACTGCCTCCGAAGAGCCACTCTTCCTGCTAGTGATGTCATGCATGTCCAGGGGGATATCGCTTACTATTGCTTGTTTTTTGGGGGGGTTTTTTTGTCTTTTTTTTCTTGAAGGACTATAAAAAGACAAAAAAAACAACAAAGCGAATTAAACATTTTTCAAAGCAAAGATATCTATAGCTACCTGTATTTAAAAGACAAAAATGGAATATCTATTTATTTTGAATGGAAAGAGGAGATATAAGATTGGAGTCTGCAGATGATTCTAAGGTTTAGATTCATTTTTCTTTTTGGATGCAATGCAATACCGGGGGCCTTACATACAGTATGTATTTGACTTCCTGAAGCCTTTTGCACAGGGGCGGCTGAGCCAGTGTGTGTTAGAAGAGGGATAAGGGGCTGTGGGGAGTGTATGGATCCAGGAGCCATGAACTTCCCTTCCTACTGGGACCCTGCTTTCAGCAGTATTCTTGCTCACCGTGCAAATGGTGCCTTAATGTGTTCGTTTACACACAAAGCAATGATGGAGTCTTACAGGCTCCTGGGGCAGCAGGGAGAAACACACAGGTGACACCCACAGTTGTGGAAGGTGAGGGTGTGTGTTTGGGGGGGGGGGGGGGGGTCGAGGGTTAGGGGTGCACACTTACATATGCACTCGTGTTGGAAGCCAGAGAGCAATATACTGCGGGATCGTCAGTGTTTGGGTGTGTGAGAGAGTAAGAATGGCCAGACAGAGAAGTGTGAGTGCGTGAAAGAGTCTTGTTGAAGTTTCTTTTGTGTGTCTGTGTGGGGGTCATGGGTGGGCATGTGAGAAAATGGGTGGGTGGGGCTGTGGATTAGGAGAACATAAATAAGGAAAACAAACAAAAAAATAGAAAATGAAAACCAAAAAAAGCTGCTATAGTCTCTGGACGGCCAGAGCACTCAGGATCAACCTGGCTAGTGTTACATGTTCTTAATTTGAATGAGTATAACGATGGGGGGCTGGTTAGAGTGCTTTCTCTCTACAGAACCATACAAACACAAGGTACTGTTAGAGACCCAATCACAGACAGACCTATGATTTTCAGATGTGCCCTCTTTAATATTCCATGAGTTTCAAAGCAGGGTTATTCATGACTTCTGATTAGAGAGATATATAGATTTTTTTTTTTTGTTGTTTATTAAAGAGGAAGGAGAAATCACTGATTTATGTTTGATACAAGTGGATGGAATTTGATGGATAGAAGTGATCAAATGTCTTTTATTTTCATGGTATCGACAGTGAAGAGATGCTTAACATTTAAGGGAAACATTGTGTTTACAAAACCTGTGTGTTTGAATGTTTTGCCAAAAGGAAATCAAATTGTTTTTGATTTGGAATAAACAACATAGATTATTGGTTTAGCTCGTTTCTGTCAAGACTTCAGTTTTTAGCTTTCTTAAAAAAAATTCCTATATCTGAATGTGGGTTGATTTATTTTGGCTCCCTGTGAAAAAGTTTCAATTTAATATTGTTATTCCTTTTCGAGTACTGACTCCACACCTGGTAAACTACTTACTATGTGGAGGAAGAAAGTATGTGGTTCCTCAATGTAGTTTTGAGAGTCCTGTTTTAAAGGGATGTCCCGTCATTTTTTTTTTCCAGCTTAACCTCCACCTGCTGTGCCTGTGGCATACAGTCGACTATAATTTTAAAGCCTTTCTTTGATCTTAGTAAAAGAACAGACTCGACACATTTATTATAGAAGTCAATAGGCAAGTGCTTTGTTCAATGGGTATTTTGAGAAACATGCCACAAATTCAACAGCTAAAGATTGGGCTAAAAACAGT
The DNA here is from genome assembly GCA_037576955.1 of Lepidarchus adonis. Classification (NCBI taxonomy): domain Eukaryota; kingdom Metazoa; phylum Chordata; class Actinopteri; order Characiformes; family Lepidarchidae; genus Lepidarchus; species Lepidarchus adonis. The sequence goes on from JBBIGC010000024.1 coordinate 13,639,755, forward strand.
GTTCCTTTAAAATCCATGAAGTATTCATTGGGGTTAGAAGTCGGTAGGTTGGCTGCTTTCAAGCTTCCCACCAAGAAACAAACTCTTGCTCTGTATTTGGGTCTGTGCCCGATTGAGAAATCGGGCAGTCCTCAGCAGATGGGATTTAAGCCTATCCGTAGGGACTGATGCTATCAGAGTAACTAAGCAGACTCTGCTGGTGCCTGAGCAAGAAATGGTTTCTTTACCCCCCCCCCCCCCCTTTTCCCCTGGATAGTTATTACTCATCTCCCAGAGGCCGATCAAGAAGTGACAAATGACACAACTAAAGGCATGTGATGGTTAATTGGCAGAGTTCAGCAGCAGCACTTTCTCTTGTCCCTGTTGCCCGCTCTCTCCTTCCTTCCCTCCGAAGCCATATGTGGCTCATCTCAAAAGTGTATTTCTCTAATTGTTGACATTTAGACTCTAGAATCAACTGTCCCTTCTGTGAACTTGGCGTCTGCATTATAATGTGAGGGGGGCGGGGTGCTGTATGTGTGCACACACACGACATTCATACTGATACATTTCTGGGACTCGGTCATTTGACCTCAAACTAATTCCATTTTGAAGAGACCATTACAGGTCTTTGACACTAACCATTTGAGAGGGATGCTATTTGTTGGTTAAGGCATGCCTCAGAAATCTTGCAAAAGAAAACGTGTTGGAAAATCCTCAGCACAGTGGGATGGAGTTTATTCAGTTGTTTGAGTATTTCCAACCTACACCTGAGAAATGCATTATATCAGTTCAATAAAATGTGAACTTGACAAAATGTTAATGTACCCAAGCGTCTTTGATTCTGTTAACAGTGTACTGGTCTCTGGTTTCTTTAGCCTTCTGTAATATGAAGGAATTTGGAGGCCTGCTTTTGTTTTTGGAGAAATTAGAGTAAGGTTCCTAAATAAGAATTTGCTAGTATGTACCTGAAGTTAAAGTATACTCAGGAAAGAGCAATGAGAGAATTAGGTCTAACCCTGTAAAAGTAATATTTACATTTGCATGTATTCATTTGGGTCCAGTGCAAATTCCAAGCTATGGGAACAATCAGGTATTTTGTTTTCAGGTGACACCATGGAAGCAAGTGCTGCAAAGAAGTTCCACATTCCTTTTAGTCATTAAATACAGTTGGCAAGCACTACAACATGAATTATAAATGGAACATTACTATCTGGGATCTAGTCAGTATTTAGGTAGAAACAGATTGTATGTGTCTGATTGGCTTAGATGCTGAGGTGGATATGGAACAGTTAAGTCTTGAGGCGCTTCTTGAATGTAGAGAGAGACTGCAGTTCTGATGTAATTGGGCTGTTCAGTCACCAGTGAGAAATAAGGGAGAAGAGTCTGGAGTGGTGCTCGATTCCACATGGGCATGGAATCTCTAAGTGCTGTTCACATGCTGATCTTTGGTATAGCAGAAGTGATGAACATTGGAAGTCCTCCATGTTCTTCTTTATGAAACCCTATACAGTCAAACCCTGTTAGCTCCCCCCGTTATTTTGTCAACCTTGCCTCTCACCATGAAACGCGGCAGAACAGATTTCATTCCTTGTTATTTACCTTATTAACCCGCCAACCTCGCCTCTCTCCCTCACCAAACATGTAATGTGTCCAGTGTATGCATTTCTTCATCTAGAGCTCACTGAACTTGGGTCTGTGTTATTGCTGTGGCCTAGAATGCGGTCAGTCGTGCGAATTTTATAGGTCTACTGCTAATGCTACTGCTGTCGCCACAGCTGTTTTCTCATTATTAATTCATGCACGCAATGAAGAAGCTTTATTAACGGCCAACGGCAACATGACCGAGCAGTGCATATATAGCGAACGCTAGTGTCTCTTTATTACCGTAAAGCATTTAGTAGGCGTCAACTCCATAGTACTACTGTATATGAAAGACAAATGCCACCAAAAATGCCGTAACCATGACTACCCGTGATCAAGTATGATCGCTTGCCCCCCGCCTCTCACCACATTTAGGGCCCGGACCGATTGTGAAAATAGTCCTATTCCATAGGTAAAACCATAAGTTCACAAGTTCAAAAGCAGGACTGTAAAGGGTGAATCTGCAGTCTTTCTAGGGAGCATCACATTCTGGTTCCTTTTGGTGAAGATCCAAACTCATCAGCTTTCAATGAAGAGCTGCTGATGTTCAGAACAATCTCTCAAATGCTCTAAACTCAGATTTTCTTGTAGGCAGACGCTGTTTCTGTCCAAAAACAAAGTGTGTACAAAGCATTTCCTGAGGAAAAAAGACATTTACTAAACATTGGTGAAGCTGAATCCACAGTGCATGACATTCTATACTAGAACATTTCAGACTTTAATATAAGAATTGATTTTGGCTGCTTTCAAGCTGACCTTCTGCCTGTAATCGCTTTACCATGCAACGAAAGCACAGGTTTTGACCTCAGTATTCCATCACTGAGGGAAGAATTATTTGTTCTGGTCAGATTGTCCAGATATCTGTATTTTACTGTAGTGAGGTCATCGACCATGGGGAAGCCCATTCATAATTTCCTGGACATTCACTTCACAATGAGATAAATTGCCCTAATGGAATGTTACTGGCTAAGACATTACTAAAACCATTCTGCAATCTTGCTGTCTTATGATCAGGGTCAGTGTCAATGGAATATGGCAAATTAATCATTTAAATGTCTAATATAGTGAGCTATTTCTATTGATTTTAACTATTGCATGATTGCTGAATGGTTTGGCTTAAGGAATCTCCATTTAACAGTGTCTGGCTTCGCTAATAACATTCCATCATGCCCACTACGTTAGCAGGGCTGAGGTATTTTTATATGCTAGTAATCAAAAGTTTTGAATCTGAGCCTTTAATAACATTAAACCAATGTGGTTGCATGCAAATATAAAAATTGTTTTTAATTGCAAATCCAACAGCTTTCAAATAATACAAGTTGACAGGCCATTCTCATCACTGATCTTTTTTTTTAATGTGGGTTTCCATGCTGATTTAAAATGTTTTTAGTTTTTCTCTAGCACGTGTAGTTGTTTTGATGAAGCTGATGATATTGTATGATATTTGGTATAATTTACCTAAGCTAGGGGTGTCCAGCTTCTCTGGAACGGCTCTGTGAGAACTTTCTGCCTTGGGGCCATTCCCCTGTCAGTCCACCAGAGGGAAACATTCACTGAAAACATACACAACTGAGGTTCTGTATTGCATTTTTCTGAGCATTTTATTAAATGCACTTTCACTTTTCACACCATTAAAAAGAAATAAACAAAACAGGGTTTGGAGCAGCGTCATAACCACAAATTTTCACAAGCCGAATACTTCGTAAATCAAGGACCCCTGTATACACTTTAGAATGCTCCAAAATGTCTTGGTTTTCCTTGGGAGGTTTGACAAGCTGTATATTGTCAGCTGTAGTTAATTATAGTTAATAATTAATAGTTAATAGTTAATAATTGGGGCTGTACCTTGGATATTTCACAAGCCACATTCATAAACCAAAGTATGACCACCCCTGACAGACAGATGAAGTGAATAACAGGATTATCCTGTTACAATTGCCTCTGTCAAGGGATGAAATATATTAGTTCACAAAGTGAACAGTCCAATCTTGAAGTTGGAAGCACAAAAAATAGACATTTGTAAAGATATGAATGACAAGTGCCCATTTTGCAGTGGTTTATACTTCTTGTAAGTGACCCAGCAACAGGGTCAGGGGCACCCAAGGGCCAGTGATGTATGTGGGGAGTGATGGTGCCTGGTGGTCTGATCCCACAGTTGAGCTCCTTTAGCACAAACTCCTGAAAAAGGACAATGGCTGTAAAGACAAGATTGTTAGAGTGTCCATTCTGACCTTGTCCGCCATTACAACTGGACAGTGGAGTTGGAAGCAGCCGGCCTGGTGCTGAGGAAGATGCACTTCAGCAGGAGTGACCAAAGTCTGATCAAAGTCTTTCTCCTCCGCCAACACTCTCTCTGAGCCAGGAATTGAACAGGTGGGCCAGTGTGACCAGGGAAATCACCTGACTGTTCTTGAGACCCCTGCACTATGTAATGTTCTACTTGAAAGGCCCTCATGGAGGTGATGGCGTACCACGTGTTCCCTTTGAACTTCATCAACTTGGAGATCACACAGTGGGGCTTCAAGTCTTTATGGGACACAATCACAAAATGAGGCTTTAATGTTGAGCAGGACAAGCAAAGAGAAGGGCGCGGTTGCTAAGAGGAAGTGGCAGTGAACTCCTCCTCTTATGTGAACAGTCAGAAGTGTGCGTGCTGGTCGCACTGCGGAAGGCAGCGGCAGCAAAATGGCTCAAGAGTTCGTGAAAGCGAAGATCAAAGGGGACAAAGTGGTGGTGTTTCTCAAACCGTCCTGTCCGTACTGTGTGCTGGCCAAAGACGTTCTGTCCAAGTACAAGTTTAAAGCGGGACACTTGGAGTTGGTGGATATCAGCGGACGGGACGATGTGAGCAGCATACAGGACGTCCTGCAGCAGAATACCGGGGCTCGCACTGTGAGTGAGTCTCAGTAGATCAGAGATCTGTTGTTTTTACTGAATAATCTTTGAAATATTTGGAGATTTCTACCAGATCCTGCGGTTTGTTGCACTGGAAACGATGAGTCACTCGGCCTCGTCAGTCAGAGGAGGCGTTTAGTTAAAGGCACCGTCGCAAAAGTGCAAGACGCTTCGTAAAACGAAGTGTTTTTCAAAACGACCGTAGTGCTGTAATGTGAAACAGAGCATAAGTGGTCATCAGCCCCTCAGTCCCCACAGTCCTTCAGAGTTCAGATTACTCTTACCTGAACCTGGTCCAGTCCATCCAATCTGCACCACTGAAAGGTAGATCTGTCTTCCAGATTAGTGCTGGTGACCACTGCCATAGAGATGGTTTTCTTTACAATGTGAAGTTTTTCACTTGGATTTTAAATGCTTCCAAAATCTGGTTCCAAGTACCATCACCATGATCAGTTACATCAGCTTACAGAGGAATGTAGGAAACTCTGCTGCTTGATTTGCTGTGGAATAACAGGTGATGGGGGAGCGTCTGTCCAGTGAATGAGGTTACAGGTGTGTGTGTGTGTGTGTGTGTGTGTGTGTGTGTGTGTGTGTGTGTGTGTGTGTGTGTGTGTGTGTGTGT
>JBBIGC010000024.1:13645627-13671434 GCA_037576955.1 Lepidarchus adonis
GTGTGTGTGTGTGTGTGTGTGTGTGTGTGTGTGTGTGTGTGTGTGTGTGTGTGTGTGTGTGTGTGCGCGCGCGCGCGCTCGCAGGTCCCCCGTGTGTTTATAGGTGAGGTGTGCATTGGAGGAGGCAGTGATGTGGACGAACTGGACAGGAATGGTTCACTAGGAGGAATGCTGCAGAAAATCGGAGCACTGCAATGACAATACAGCAGGTAAATAACACACACACACACCATAGTACATTCCAACTGTGACTTTCTTTCTCTGCTCTTCACCTCCTTCTTTCCTTTATTCTTTGTCTTTTACCGTCTTTCATCTTTTCTCACTTCTTAATCCCCTTTTTTTGATTCCCATGCCGATTCTGTCTCTTTTGCTCTCTCCTCCATCCCTATTGCTCTCTCCCTTTCTCCTTCTCCCCCCCTCTCTCCTTTTTGTTCTCTCTCCCTCCTTCTCTCCCTCACTCCATTTCTCTCCCTCTCTCCTTCCTTTCCTCTCCCTCTATCCTATCCTCACTCTCTCCCTTTTGTCCTCTCTCCCTCCTTCTCTCCCACTTTCCTTTCCTCTCTCTCTTGCACTCTCCCGCTTTCCTTTCCTCTCTCCCTTTTGCACTCTCCTCTCTCCCGCTTTCCTTTTCTCTCTCTCTCTTGCACTCTCCTTCTCTCTCCCGCTTTCCTTTCCTCTCTCCCTTTTGCACTCTCCTTCTCTCTCCCGCTTTCCTTTTCTCGCTCCCTTTTGCACTCTCCTTTTTTCTCTCGCTTTTCTTTTCTCTCTCTCTCTTTTGTGCGCTCTTTTTTTCTCTCGCGTTTTTTTTTTCTCTCTCTCTCTCTCTCTCTCTCTCTCTCTCTCTCTCTCTCTCTCTCTCTCTCAGCACAACAACAAGCGCAGCCCCCGGCGGCAGCACGCTACTGCTGCGTCCTGGAAACAGCTTCACAGAGTCTCTGAATGTGAACCTCGGGATCTTTTCTAAAATGTCTTTATTCAGCGTGAGATGAAGATAAACAAACAGAACGGCACTCGACTAAAAACAGCCAGAACAGGCTCTAAGTCCAACACACTGACTGACTGACTGCACTAAACAACCCACATGCTTGATGCATATACTGCGTACATATTTGTTCCCAAATAAAAGTTTTGGATGTACATGTTATAAAAATAGTTGCATCACAGTAAAATTATAATCTCATGGCAAAAAATAAACATTTGAGGTGTTCAAGTTGTTCTGCAAGAGTAATCACAAATCAAAAAAACTTGCACCATGAAAGACCATGGCAGACCATGAGAATGTGACAGAAGTCTCTACAGAGTGTGTGTTGTCAACCCTACCCTGTTCAACACTTTGGGGTTTTTTTTTTTCCAGCTTTGAATGAGTTTATGCCACCGAGCTTTCTGACCAAGGTCCAGCCTGACTTACCCAGCTAAGGATACACAGTTATATAGTGAGCAATGTCCTTCTGAAGTCACAGTTTATTTCCGTGTACACAAAGCAGGAGCCACAGTGTGAGAAACACAGTAATGTCCGCAGCCACAGTGTCTGCCCAGGGCCTCTGACAGCACATGACTGTCAGCTGATATCACAGGATCGAAGGTCAAAGTTCATCAATATAGAAACAGTCCATTAGAATTCGATCTCCCATCATGAATTCTATGAGAATTCAATCAGTTTCCCCACGCCTCTCTCCATAGCCTCCTCCATCGAGAACGCAAGGAGGATTCCTGTCTGCCGCAGTGTTTGTTCATGACTCTTCTTCCCTCTTTCTCTCCTCTCTTCTGCTCCTCTCCTAAGCGTGCTGCTCGAGGGAGGTCACATGATGCTGCAGCGGGATTTGCGCACCTGTCTACGCCGTTGCTGGTACTCGCTGAGCTCCTGCAGGTATCCTCTGGAGGGCCATCGCAGACGCTCCACCTGCTCGCGCTCCTCCTCTGTCCAACAGCAGCACTGTGACTACATAGAAACCACGGCAACATACCCCTCCTCACACCCACACAGCCAATACAGTTTACTTGATGCTTTTATGCTTATGTCATTAATATTAATGACCTAAACCTAAAAAATAGAGACCACTAAGTTTGTCCAAAAATTACATTTGCACTATTGACACAATTTTCACCATGCATCACATGTCGTTGATTGGCAAATACATTTCAAGCTAAAACTAACTGACAAGTAAATGCTCTAGTCTTCGCTGCCTTAATCATTAAACATTTCTCAGCTTTTTAACACACAGATCAAGGCTATTTAATAATATATATTGGCTAATCAACTACATTCAATTTTGTAAAGGGAAAAACAGCTTGTGTATGTGTATTAGACCTCAATATTGGGTCAGATCCGTCCATCCCACCATATGATGTCACTTCTCTCAGGTTTTGTCTGTTATAATTTGCATGTTGCCCATTTTGGAATAAACTGAAAGACATTTTCCTGCTCTGTCATATTTGTCCTTCAAAATCATCAAGGCTGGTTTGCATGACAGCCTAATAAAGAACTCCCAGAGTTTTACTTGCATTAGCATTATTTGTTTCCCAACACATGCTACGAGCCTAATAGTTTCATGTACTGTAGCATCTGTTTGGTACATTGGGTCAAGGCTTTTGGTCAGGGGTTTTTTTTTTCAGCTTTTAACAGTGACACTGTTCTTGCTGTAATGATTATGAAGCAGATGGTGTCCCAGACAGCTCACCTGATAGCTCCAGGAAGTCAGGTTTGTGGCTAAAGATCAAGTAGTTATTGGCGATGAAGTGTAGGAGCCAGACATACAGTTGGTCAGCATTGTGGCACTGTGTGGAGGGAAAGTGAACAGGTCATTTAAAATCACAGCGCAAAGGAACAGAGTTTATACTGGCACTGGAATTGATCCAGCGGCCTCGGCTGAATGTGCATTCATGTCACCCCACTATGTTTTGGCAGTTACATTTGGGGATACACAGTTTTTGTGTAAAAACGATGTACAGTCATGTGAAAAAGTTAGAACACCCAATTTAATATTCAGGGTCAATGTCTAATCTTGTTTTTATTTATCTCTGGAACAGAAAGTGATTAAAAGTGATTGCAAACAACAAAAAAATCATTAAACAAAAGATATGAACAAAAATGTGTATTTTGAGGAAAAAGTTAGAACCCCTGATAGCTAGTGTTACGCCCTTTTGCTGAAATAACCACAGTGTGATGCTTCTCATAGTCATCTACCTCTCATGGCATGAAAGTTTCCCCCACTCTTCAATGCAGAATGCTTTAAACTGTGAGAGGGGTTTCAAGTCTCCCCACAGCATCTCAATGGGATTTAGATCTGGGCTTTGACTCGGCCACTCCAGGACTCTCAATTTCAGCCAGTCCTTGGTGGATTTACGTACAGTTCTAACAGATGGTCACATGTTCCCCAAGCATCCTGGTAGAATTCATGGTGGATTCTATGATGGTGAGCTGGCCAGGTCCTGCTGCAGCAAAGCTTCCCCAAACCATGACACTTCCATCTCCATGTTTCACTGTTGCTGTGAGGTTCTCCAATTTTAGACTAATCTGTCAAAAGAACATTATTCCAGAAGTCCTGGTCTTTGTCTACATTATCTCTGGCAAACTTCAGTTTAGCCTTGATGTTTCTCTTAGAGAGCAGAGGTTTCCTCCTTGTCTCTTTCTGACTGTAGAGGCACTTTCACATTAACAGTACCAAGAGCCTGCTGTAGGTCCCATGGTGACATTTTAAGGTTTTAGAGACTTCTTTTAGCATCTCGTGGTCTGCTCTCGGGGTGAACTTGCTTTTGCGGCCAGAACTGGGCATGGTGGCAGTTGTTTTGGAAGACCTCCCCTTGTAGACTATGTTCCAGACAGTGAAATGGCTGATTGCAAATACTTTTGAGATATCTTTCAATCCCTTACCAGACTTATAATCTGCTGCAATCTTCTTTTTGAAGGCCTCAGACAGCACTGTGGATCTCACCATGGTGTTCACCAAACTAAATCTCTGAGGTTTAAAAGGGCAAACCTCCTTCAGAATGCTAAGTAACAATGTTCTAATCATGTGCACCTGATGTGCTACACCTGTGTGTGATTTGAGCCATTTTTTGGGGGAATAAAGAATAAAGTAGAAATCATTTTTTTTTTACAATTTCATTTTACATACGATTTTGAAAAGCCCTTTCTTCTATTTTAATTATTTAGTTTTAATACTTGAATACTTGAACCAGCATTATTAAAACTGAGAGTAAAGATTCCAAAAGATGTTCAAGTATGTTACAATAACACGTTTTTTTTTCAGATTTTATTAGCAGTAATTATTTAGTTTGGCAGTAAGCTTTATATAACCCTTGAATAAACCCATTATTTTTATATTATATATTTTTATTATTTTATAAAAATTCTTAAAAATAAATAAATAAAAATACACAGTGACTTCAGAAAGTAGTCTGACCCCTTCCCTTTTTTCACTTTTATGTTGCAGCCTAATTTAAATTCATTTCTGTTCTCATTTATCTGTACTTAATACCCCATAATGACAAAGTCAAAGCAGAATTTTTAAGGTCATGCTTACTGTTCAGATAAACTGCTTTACATACACATGTGTACAGCTGGCAAAGACTTTTGCATAAGCTTAAATATATGCAAATGTTGTTCTAAGTGGCTTGGTCTCTAAAGCTGGCTTCGTTAGTTTTACATGGCGAAGGGAAGCTTTAGCCATGCAACACACTTTTGACCTTTAAACCTCAATGCAAAGCTAGGGAAGCGGCTTTAGACACCAAACATATCTGAATGACTCCACATGGAATAAGACTGTGAGTTAGGACAGTTTCCTTTCCTCAGCCTACCTTTGCTCTCCTCAGTAAGCGTATGATGCTGATGCTTGTAGAAGCCAGCTCTCTGCTGGGCATGCTCTGCAGGTACGCGCATACACACACCTCACAGAGGTGCTGCAGACGCTTCACCTGGTACATCTCTGCACAGACCAGCACAGCCATAGCCTGCAACACACTGGCTAAAGACACACACACACACAAAGCCATCAATCACCACATTCTCTCTCCTCTTGTCATTCAGCCCATCCTCCATCACGCCTCTACTGTACTCTATTCTTTTCATATTCATCCACCAGCAAATGCAACTCATTCTTCTGCAAGATAGTGGCCAGCCTGTTATGTTCAGAACAACTAAGGCATTCATCAAGTGAAACAACTTGTCAAGCTATCACAAAGGAACCCGAGCTTAATTTAGTCTGAAGACGAATTCGAAAAATAATTGATGCAAACATTTGTCAGCCTTGTAAACAAGTCGATTCTTTGAGAGATGTCGTCACTTCAAATGCCTTTATAAGCTTTGAGAACGAACAGATAAGTATTAATGATCTTGTTCTGTCCAGGCAATTTTCAGCATCACGCTGTTTCTTGGCACGTTTTTCAAAGTAGGGCTGGGTGATATGCACTCAGATATAGTAAGGTAATATTGTTTTTATTCTCCAGACAGTAACAGTTTCACATTGTCATTAATAAATGAGCAAATCATTTAAAAAATACAGTTAAACACTTAGTTCATCTCTATTGGTCTGAGCCCTAAATGTGGTAAGAGGCGTCGTTGGCAAGCTATCGCAATGGAATGTGGTTACTGCACTGGCTGCCTTTTTTTGCAGCGTTTCTCTGTCATATACGGTATTAGAATGTAGTTGAATGACGCTAACATGTTGCTGGCTGTTAATAAAGCGTCTGTGGCATCATTACATGCATGAGTTATTCGGACATGAGTTAATGAGAAAACAGCGACAGCAGTAGCAACAGTAGTAGTAACAGCAACCTATAAAATTAGCACGACTGAGCGCATTCTAGACTACAGCGCTAACACGGACCCAAGTTTGGCGATATATAGATGGAGAAATGCATACACCGGACATGTTTCATGTTGTGGCGAGGGCGAGAGGCTTTGTTGGTGGCTTAACAAGGTAAACGACATCAAAGGAAATCTGTTTTCCAGCCTTTCATGGTGAAAGGCAAAGAGGGTAAGCTAACGGGGTTTGACTGTAGTTTAATATGCCCTATGTTTAATAATGCTTATTAAAAATAATCTTATAATGCCTAATCTAGTTAGAGCAGCGGTCCTTGCACCACGGACACTTTAAGGTGTCGCGAATAAATACAACAAAATAAAATAAAACGACCAACACAAAAACTGTGGTATTTATATATAATAAAAAACGTGAATCGACTGTGTAATTATGTAACTTTATTAGCAGCGTCCTCCTGAAATGCACCAATAATGTCCTCTCTGCCGCTAACGTGCTCTGGTCGTTATGGTAACGCATAAACATTCCTTTCAAAATAAGTTTTCAGTGCTGCTGTGGCGATCTCAGGGTTTTCTACTATGACTTTCATCCAAAATACCAGCAAAGCTGATTTCTCAAGCATATTTAGATGCTATGGATTGAGATCGTATTAAAAAAAAAGTTTTTAATTTTTTGTATACGGCCTGGTGGTCGGGGACCACTTAGTTAGAGTCTTACCAATAGTATTTTTTATACCTTTATACCTACCAGTTCTGCTTGTTTGCTCTGCTTACTGGTAACAAATGAGGGATGTTCTTTAAATCTACTACACATTTTTAACAAGGTTGTCTTGTAGTAGTCATTTTTGTTCCGTGTTTTGTCGAATGTCTTTTTAAGAAGTTTTATGAATGTTGCATCCAAGATGAAATGAGATTGTCTCATCTGGTTTCTAAATTAATGGGTTCATGTAAGGCTTTATGCGCTGCGCTCACGAAGGCCAGAGGTCCCCAAATCCAGAAGCCCAGTTTTAGGACAGTTTGGCAGTTCCACTCTTCAAATATTCAAATCACTAAACCTGGCAATTAACAGGTGAGTTGAACCAGGTGTGTCTGAGCAGGAAAATCACCCAACTGTACTGGAAACCAGCCTCCAGGACCGGACTTGGGCATCCCTGACCTATGCTAACATTTTTGTAAGTGGCAATTATGTACTCACTGCTCAATTATGCAAAAAATATTTGCTGCATTAGATATGGGAGCAACTTAAAAACTACTAGTAATACAGCACCCACCACAATTATTGGCACCCCTGGTTATAATCTGTTCTTTGGCTTCTTATAAATTCTTTATTTACTTCTCTTACCATCCTCCTCACTGTGCATGGTGGCAGGGTAAACTTGGGTCCTCATCCAGCCCTGTTTGTCACTATTCCAGTTGTTTTAAACTTTATTACTCCTCTGACTGTAGATACAGGCAGATCTAGGAGAGTAGATGTTTTGTTGTAGCCACTACCTGACTTATGAAGGTCGACACACATCTGACTTAATTGAAGGGCATGTTATCTTGTCTTTCCCATGATGAAAAGTGGTTAAGAGAAATAGTATTCCGTCATATTGATACTTCAGATAAAAAGGACACCATTACTTAGTAATTAAAATGTCCTATTTATTCTAATCAACTTACCGGTAAACTAGAAATGACAGAAATACTTCAATTACATTTATTTTACAGGAAATAATAGGGGTGCCAATAATTGTTGCACATGGGATGTTACTTTTTTACTCACTACTCATAGTTAAATGTCATATTTTTTTATAATTTTCAGTGTCAGATTATGTTCCTGCAATAAAAACTGAATTTATTTACTAGCTTTTAACACATCTTTTTAGGAATATGTCATAATTCTTGTGCCAGCAACAGACCACAACTGCTGCTGTTAAAAGTGTGTTAATACGGGTCCACAGATGACAGGAACTAACTGTAACTAATACGTTTTTAAGTGACTAAAAGCAAGAGATCATTCAATGTGTTTTACAGAGATAAAATAAGCATTAATTCAAGGTAAACCATGAATATGCAATAAAAAGTTCCAAAGTCCTCTTAGAAAAATCTGTTTTAACCTTATCAGATGGACACAGTTCTATTACTATTACACAAACTGGTTCCAATAAGACATGGGTGGGGAAGGTGCTGAATAAAATACTGAGTGTCTTTTGTTGAATCAACTGTGTTTCCTTAGGCTTTGAATGTAATTTCACTAGCTTTTTCTTCTGCATGATCTACAAGCAAGTAATTCAGCACACTGTATCAGAATAATTATCTTTTTAAATGCAGTCTGGCAGCAAATCAACAAAAAGAAAAGAATATTATCATTTTAAGATTGTTTTAACACAAGCACTTCAGTACTCAAGTAAAAAATTTGACTGAAGAATTTCCTGCGGTGTAATTTTTGACCAGGAGTATCTATACTTTGACTGAAGCACTGAAGCTGTGAACTTTGTACACCTCTGCTTATCAGCCAGCTGGAACTTTGAATGGGGTTCTATGACCAAGCAAAAAGATATACAGTACTGTGCAAAAGTCTTAGGCCCCTGAGATGTATGATATGTATGATATGTAAGAGTAGTTTGAGGCAGTAAGTGTTTTTATTTTCTATTTTCAGATCACTAATATTAGAATAAATACAAATTAAATTAATATAATGAATAGTACATGTTTGTCAATGTGTTGGGTTACTATTTCCAGAGTTCTCCTCATGGAAGTGTAGAGTTATCTGTAGGAACCATCAAATCCCTGGTTTGGGCTCAATCAGTGGTTAAATCAAGAGTGGCTGCTGAGGGAGTTTCACACATTCATGCAATAGCTGGAAGCGCTGAGGGGGAATCAGCAAACCTGTGCTGTTCTAACAGCTCATAGTACGTATCAAGTACTTTTTTACAAACAAAACACATTTTTTCTTTCTTTCTTTTCTTTTTTTTGTACTGTTTTTTGGTCTTTTTGCATTTTTTCTAATGATAATTTGTGCTTTTGCTGCAGAAAGACACTCGCTACTGACATAAATTGGAACAATTTACACAATTGCCAAATAATTTTGCACAGTACTGTATATACACTGATAGAATATCATTTATTATAGAAATTAATCTGAGTCATACAATTTACAGGACATGTGTACTCCAGGATAAAAGTCAGGAACTACTGATCTAAAGTGGATTTGTCACAATACAGGAACTTTGACTTTGACACTGGTATTAAAGGTAGAACTGTAATGCTCGATACCAAAACTACAGCGTAGTACTGCATCTCCTTCAAAAAACAGTCCAGCTTTATCAGGCATAGGTAGGTGGAGCTATGTGGTGAATATGCGTATATGTTAATGAGTTGAACTAAAATGGCCTTTTTGCTGCTCAGTTTCCATATCTAGACTGCATGGATTGATATGTTTTAAAATATACACCATTATTTCATTGCAACAAAGCACTAGCTAGTAAAAAGAAAACAGTGCTTTATATAACACTACACAAGAGTAGTGGATTAGATGCAGAGGCCTCACCTGGGCAGCATGTGTCTGTGTACAGATACTCCAGAAACGCAAGGAAAGTGTCTGAGGAGACTCCGTGAATGGGCACCACTCGACTCCGGGCCTCTGCGTACTTCCCACTGAACATGGCTGCCATAACATCACAGCGAGCCACAAGCACAGCTCGGTGTGCAGGCAGCACACTCCCTGAAACCATACACCCAGCAGACCATCTTAACATAAACATGATCACACACCCTCAGTCACGTACGACTGAAGGGTCCTCACAGAGGAGCACATGCATTTAATGAACAGGCTATCTCCATGTTAACTCATGAGTGTGTGTGCATGTACATGTGCCTGTGTAAGCACTTGCCTTGCACCATGAAAATGACATCAGAGTAGAGAGGAGAATTGAAGAGGTTGCCCAGCGTTTGAGGCCCTTGCTGTGAACGAGGAGTGGGTGTGTCCCTGAGGCTCTGCACACAGAAAAAGTACAGTGGCCATGTGCAGCTATTAAAGAGCCTATTAAAGAGAGTTTTAAGAGACACTCACAAGTAAAAGAGAAGTATAGCCAATAAGTCAAAGAACGTCAGCGCTATACAAATAAATTTGACTTGACTTGAACTAATCTCTTTCTGCTTAGGTGGTTTTCTCTCTGGCATGGCATAACAGCATAACATACTGCTAAATATGAAAATGGATTTTAAAAAATGGACAAAACTCCTCAAGAAGGCTGTTTCAAGCAACACAATGTAGTTTTATCCACATATAGTGGCCCCAACATTTATTTAGACACTGTAACCATTTAACCACTGGTACACATTAAAATGTGATTATATGTCATTGTGAACACACCACAGTGCACCACAACGAAATGTGTCCTCTGCATTTAACCCATCCCATTTGCACAAGGCAGCAGTCAACAGCCGTGCCCAGGGAGCAGTGAAGGGGGGACTGTACCTTGCTCAATGGTTACCTGGGACTTGAACCTGCAACCTTCTGGTCCTAACCACTAGGCCCCCACTGCCCCCACTAATGACCTTTAAGTCGTTATATAATGTTGTATTAATTTCAGTGAAAAATGCATTTGATGCAACTTCAAACTAATGGTAGATTCTCTCTGTGGAGAAAACCTGCAAAAGAATTCCTTGTAGACTGCACTAAAGATTAGATTTCTCATGTAAGCTTCTGTTCATTAATGGGATCATGACTTTCTGGAGGCAAACCTGCTGAAAACTAAAAAGAAATTGCTCAAATGATCTGAAATAGAACAGGCAAGTTTTGCCAGGGAGCTCCTAAGCAACAGTCTAAGCTTGTGTCCTTACAAGCATCAGATCACACGTTCTTCAGTGGTAGTCTGGTAAGATGGCCCTTGCTCTCCCCCAACACTCAAAGTGTGATATAAGTCAGGGTGTCTACCAGCTATAAGCATAATTACAGTGCATTACGCTGTCAAATGACAGAGTGTAAATGGCAGTTGGAAAAGATGCAGTGGTTGGTTTCACATGACTCAAATTAGGCATGTGCAAGACTTCACTCTCCCAGTATTGGTCGTATCATGTGATAGGAGAAGCCTAAAAAGTGTTGGAATGGTGTGTTGAACTTAAACGTCACTTTGACAATTTGCCTCTTAATAAAATGTCTGTATTTTAAGCATGGCACAAACATCCAAAATAATTTTTGGGGCCACTGCTAAAACATTAGTGTCATACTGTGACATAATAAGCACATATACTATATTTCATACTCCACTTGAGTGATGTTAGAGCAAATATATGATGAATTAAGGTTTGCAGTTTTTTATTATGCTTATATGTGTGATACAAGCTTCCATTAATGGCTAGCTATAATAGCCACTAAAGAAGCAGCGGCACTGAGCATGTATTGACTAACAACTTTTGTGAAACTGACTTATTTTAAGTACTATATATTTAGTATTCTAAGTATTGCTGCATTCCAGAAAACCATTTACACAGTAGAGTTGTTACCAAACACAGCAGAGAGCAATGCCATGTTAGATGGCTACCTTTTCTCTCCCAATGAACGAGCGTATCCTGTCCATCAGCTGGGCCACTGCTAAAGGGTTCTTCAGCTTCTCTGCTATAGCCTCCTCAAGGTATTCCCATTCCCAGGCCCCTGTAGATACACACACACATACGTACTTGCACTGATCCATGAGCGTATTATGCAAAGCCATCATGCATGACTTGGCTGTCTAGATGACTGCCAAATAAGTCTTGCATACTGGCTGTTCAGAGGTCAATGCATATAAAATAACAGATCAATCCCCAAGTGAAAATCCAGGGTGGTATGTGCACTAGCTTTAATGATGCTCATATAAACTACCCTGAATAAAAACCACTGTCATCATCTTTATTGTTACTGCCTGTGGTCATTCCAATTCCACTTTTTCTCAAGTGCCAATCCAATAAGTGCTGTTCATTTCTTCATCACATCTGTATACTTCACTGGGCTCAACTGCTTGGGATTTTTCTTCTATGTGCAAGTTGAAATGAATAGTGCACATCATTTTTTATCTATCTAGGAAAAAAATTATATGATGAGAAACAAAGTTAACACTGTAAACAGCACTTTAACAATAGTGTATTTACAAAAAAACAAGGAAAAAATGTCAAGGCTTACACAGTACAACAGTAACAGGAAGCGTTTGTCTAGCTACTGTATGGTTTAATATAATAACTGTTTTATGTATATAAAAGTAGAAAGTACTCAGACCCCCTTATTTTCAAAATTTTATGTTGCAGCCTAATGGAACAAATGTTTACATTAACCTACACTTAGTACCCTATAATGACAAAGTCAAAACAGACATGGACAGTTTTGTACATTTATTAAAATGAAAAAAAAGGAAAAAAAAGAAATATCACATCTGTGCTTTGCAGCAATCCTGTCTCTAAGCTCTTCATACATTTCCTTTGATCTCATGGTTGGTTTTTGCTCTGATATGCATTGTCATTTGTAAGCCCTTTTATAGAGTGATACCTAATTAATTTAACTGATGCCAATCAAGGTGTAGAACCATCTAAGCAGTGATCAAAAGAAATGGGAGGCACCTGAGCTAAATTTCAAGTGTTGTTGCAAAATTGTCTAAATTTCCACTTAAACTTTGAAAAATCTAACTTAAACGATTGTAGCATAAGGCTGCAACATAAAAATTTTAAAAAGTGAATGGGCTCTGAATACTTTCTGCACTCATAGTTTATATATTAAAAGTCAAAATATAATCAAAGTCAATTTTGCCCAAATTTCATTGCAAAAACTCAAAATGGTAGTCAGTAGATTGTATGTCTCCCATATGCTTGTATGTATCCTAATAAGATAACAGACTGCATCCTCCCACAAGTGGACCAGGGCATCATTGAGCTCCTGGACAGTCTGAGGTGCAACCTGGTGATGACGAATGGACCAAAACATGATGTCCCAGAGGTGTTCTATTGGATTTACTTCAGACAAGTGTGGAGCCAGTCAAGTTTAAATGGTTTTCCCCCAGAAATATCCAGTCAGCTAGTTTGTTTAGATTACAATTTGTCTGATCTATGTTGTAGTTTAAAGAGGCCAATATTGTGAGGCAGTTCAGTGTACTATATCTTAATGCACCTGTTAACATAGTTACGCATGACTTTACATTGTTTGCAAAAAACAGCACATTACCAATTTTCCCGACATTTCATGATGAATAGACCATCAGAAATAGTACAAAATGACTTATTATATAAATAAATTTTGACTTATTTTTAATAAAAATAACAAATCCATTTCTGGAAAAGTTTGGATTTTTTTTATTTTATTAAATTCAATAAAAACTAGAATTTGTGATTTGTTAATTAAACTTTTATTTAACTGTAATAATAATAATAATAATAAAAGCTGTTTTGAAACATTGCATAACAAGCATTTGAGATGATAAGATGTTAGGGGATCATGATTGGGTTAAAAGAAGCATTTACCAAAGACTCAATCAAAAATTGAAGTTTGTGCCAAACTTCATGCAAAATTGTCAGTTATTTCAATAAGAACATTTATTGACACAATATTACAAAGAACTGTAATTTTGAATACATAATATCGTAGGGAAAAATCAGGAAATCCAGAGAAATCCTAGTCAATGTAGGGCAAGGCCAATTTGGCATTTAAGAGAGACATATTCTGCCACCAAGGGGGCATTTTTTCTCAGTAAGTCCATTGTTACTTCAGCAAGACAAAGCTTGGCCTCATTCTGCACACGCTACATGCTACATAGTGTGTGTGCTTGACTGCCCTGCCACTCCAGATCTGCCTCCATTGAAAATATATGGAGCTTCATGAAGAGAAGAATCAGACAATAACCACCATGGACTGTTTATCAACTGAAGTCTTGTATGAAGCAAGAGTGGCCAAAAACAGTTAGTCTTCTCAGTTCCCAAATGATTAATAAGTGTTTTTAAAAGGAAAGGTGATGTAATACAGTGGTAAACATGCCCCAGACTCAGCTTTTGCTGTCAAATTCTACATTTGTATATATTTATAAAAACAGTGTTTCTTGAAAGTCTGTGAACCCTTCAAATAAATACTATATTTTTATAAGAATGTGACCTTTAACAGTTTCTAAAAGTAGTAGAAGAAAACTTAGTTAAAGAAATGAGAAAAATATTATATTTGGTCATTTATTTATTGAAAAAACATACAATAACATACATGTGGCAAATGTATGTGAGCCCTTAGGATTATATTAGGATTATATATTAGTATTATAACTTGAAGATGAAATCAGAGTCTGGTGTTTTCAAACAATGGGATGACAAGTAGGTGTGAGTGGGAAACAAAGCCTAAACACACACATAACACATTTGTAGATGTGTATCATGGCTCAAACAAAACAAAAAAACTTTGCATTCCAGCATAAGAACCCTATCACAACTGTGAAACATGGTGGTGGGAGTGCTGTAGTTTGGGCCTTTTTTTGCTGCATCTGGGCCTGGACAAATTGCCATCATATGTGGAACAATGAATTCTGAACTATATTAGAGAATTATAAAGGAAAATGTCAAAACATCTGTCTGTGAAGAGACAGTGAGTTATGTAGCAAGACAATGACCCTAAACACAAGTCCTTTTAACAAAGAATTGTTAAAGAAGAATAAAGTGAATGTTCTGGAATAGCCAAGTCAAACTCATTGACCTTAATCTAAATTAAATGTTGTAAAATAAACCAAAAGCGAGTAGTTCATGGGAGAAATCCCACTAACATCCAAGCTGTACTGTTTGGAGAAATGGCAAAAATCCCTCCAAGTCAATGTGCTGGACTGATCAAAAGTAACTGCAAATGTTTTAAAGTTTTTGCTGTACAAGGAGGTCACACCTCCATGTACTTAACGTTGCCACATGCTGATATGTTATTGGATATTTTTTTCAATTAACACATAACCAAATATATTTTTTGTGTCATTTGTTTAACTAGGTTTTCTTCATCTACTTAGGACTTTTCCTTTTGAAAATCAAATTGTATTTTAGGTCACATTCATTTAAATATATAGAATACTTGAATGGTCACAAACTTCAACAACAAACAAGTCATTATCAGTTCAATAAAGGTTCACACGAATTAATGAATTAATGTGAAATGTTTTTGTTACTGCATTTTGGAAAATAGCCTAAATTTTCGTGAAATGGGATTTGTATATTTGGTTTCAGGAGATTTTAAAAAATCACACATTCCTGTTTAGCATTTTATGAAAAATCCAAACTTGTCTGGAAAGGGGTTTGCACATAAACTGACATTGATGGTGATTTTTTATTTTGTTTTGTTTTTTATATGAAGTTACCATTTCAGAGATACAATTGTTGTGACAGTGTTGCTGCCTGGCTGACATTGGCAATGCTTTTAAAAAAGCAGACCATATTTCAGATGGCACTCTGTCATGCTAATAAGACCATTATTTAGATGGTGTTACTGAGTTATCAGACATATTTCTGCCATCTTGGATTCCTCTGATAGACATATGGGTCTGTCTTCTTCCTAAATTTTGTCTTTTGACATGAAACTGCTCAGCATGTTTCAATGCATCAGTTCTTCTAAATGGGCAAGCTGCCCTTGGAGTAACAGATGGAGAAAGTTGCTGTACAATAGCTCCATATATCAGTACAGGATGATCTCATTGGTATGAGTCTCACCTTCTTAGAGCCGTCCATGCCCTAATACTGATGAATGCGTCTATCGCCTCCACTCAATTCACCCTGGCCATAAAGCCCAGTCTCAATCTCCAAATGAGCTGCAGTCAAATCAGTTCCTAATCATTCCTACTTTTGAATTCCTGATTTACAGCGACAGCATTTAGCGATTCTCGTTTTTATCCACCTAAGGTATTTTCACACCACATGCACCTAATAAATGCAAAGAATCTTAATTACGTATTCAGCAGCACACGTTTACAGATGCAACACATCCCACATACAGATACATTCCTCTCTCGCTCTTTCTCGACCCCTCCCTCTCTTTTCCTCTCATTTTCTCCCTCTCTCTTTTCCGTTTTCCTTTCTATCCACACCCCATTCTCTGATTCTTTCCTTCTGTCCCACCCTCTATCTCTTTTTCCTTCCATCCCTCTTTCCATTACCTCCCTCCCTTACCTTTCACACTATCCCTCCATTTCTCATTTATCTCTCTCCTATCTCTTTATTTACCTTTATATATTTCCTCCACCCCCTTCTCTCTTTTTCCCTTTCTCCCTGTCTCACCATTTCTCACCCTCTGCCTCTCCCTGTCCTTCTTTCTCTGTGTATCCCTCCATGGCAATCCTTCTCTCTCTCTCTATCCCTCCCTCCCTCCCCCTTCTCTCCCTCCCTTCCCATATAATTCTGCTTGTTTTTCTCTTTCTCTCCTTGACCTTCCTTCTCTCTCATCTCTCTCGTCTTTCCTTCTCAATCTTCCCCGTTTCTCTTT
The DNA here is from genome assembly GCA_037576955.1 of Lepidarchus adonis. Lineage (NCBI taxonomy): Eukaryota > Metazoa > Chordata > Actinopteri > Characiformes > Lepidarchidae > Lepidarchus > Lepidarchus adonis. Next base: position 13,661,827 of record JBBIGC010000024.1, read on the forward strand.
TTCTATTTTCTTCTCTCGCCACTCTCTCCATATCTCCCTGTTCTCTTTGTCTTTCACTCTTCAACCCCCCTCTGTTTGTGTCTCTTCTCCTCTAAACCATGCTAATCAGCCCCACAGCCCTGGGGCCCTACAAAGCAGGCTGCAGGAGAACAGCCACATGTATGCAGAGAGCTGTGATTCATGCAGAACACAGAGACAGCCATATAAATAAAGGAACCTAATAAAGGAACAGTCCCACAAAAAACTCCCTCTATTCAAAAAGAAAAGGGAAAAACTAGGCACAGAGTGGATGAGATAAGGGAGGCATGCCTGTGGGATTTTTACTGTCACTTAATGGATTAAAAAGGAGTGATTTAGCACAGAAAGACTCCCCACTGAGAAACGTAGTGGGTGAATCTTTGAATAATGCATCTTTTAATAATGCTGATTTCCTCTTTCAATCTACTCTATTGAATCTGCACAGTTTAATGTGGTTAGAAAATAAGTTAACATCTGTACAGGCCTCCGCTATTAATGCTCAGTCAATGGAAAATAATAGTAAATCTAGTAAAATTGCAATAATATCCTGATATATAGTAATATTGCTGATTTCAATTTTGGTTTCATGTATTATATAATAAACTAAGTTGTACTACAAAAAGTTATTTAACTTTACTTAAGATGAGAATTAGGCTACATAAATTTAGCTTACATCCCATCTTAATTTATCTGTTTATACAAGGGCTGTCAAAGTAACACAATAAAAATGCATTAAATGCTTTCTAAACTTTTCTTGCTCTTTCAAATTTTTTCTTGTTTTTTAAATTATTTAAAATTCTTAAATTGTATTTTATTGTTTTTCTTCACTGCTTGGGTGGAGCACCCAAAATTTCGTTGTACTCTTGTTAAATAGCCTATTCTATTCTAATGCAATCTCACTTTAATGCGATTAAAAAACAATGCCATTAACGCATGCTCTATTTGAAGCTGTGATTCATCCGTAGTTCATGTTGAGTCTTGACTGTGCATCTCTATGCCTACACGTAGTTAATGGAGAAGGCAAATTTTATTCCAAAACTTTGCCAGATGCTCACTTGACAAAGCTAAGGGTGTGTAGTTATTCTCAGACTGAGTTTAGTTCTCATCCAGCCTAAGATAGCACATGCAAGTCAAGCACACATTCAGCAGCCAAAGCCTGAATGGAGCCACAGCTGCAGCCAATGAACATAGTAGAGGATGAGGGTCTGCAGCACATAATTCACTTCCATCTTATGAGTTCCTCTCCAGATCCACTGTCGTCTCCAGGATTCACTAATTGTATGAAATGGAGTGGGCAAAACTAGCTGAGTGTTTGGAACTTACACCGTTGCACTTACAAGTGATTATTGGGCATCAGTTAGTGAGTGAATAAAACTCCCTCACCGTTTTCCTCTACAGTTTTTAACATGAGAAGTACATTTGGTCTAAACATGTTATTTGGCATAACATTTGAACAGATTATTAAAATCTAATTAAAAAAATTATACTTGAAAATATGAAATTAATTGTTAAATTCTGTAATTGTTTTGCAGCCCTAGTTTAACCTTAAACAATTAATGTTGTAACTTTTATAAGTTTAGAAAATCTATTAAAATCAGAATAACCCTGTAAACCCTAGGTTTCTTTTATACATGTATTAATTATCAAGATTATTATTCAGTAACTTCTATAATTGATTCAGCAAATATTTTAAAACTAATACGTAGTAGTTAGAGTGTTAGTATATTTGGGTTATAATGCTGATTTCCTTTTAATTTACCACATTAAATAAGAATAGTTCACAGTGGATATAAAAACCTATGGTCTGTATAGACCCTTAAGTATCCTTCTTGTGTATCTCCTCATTTAAAACAGCAGTAAATGTAGTCATACTAGAATGCTCCCTTACCTGGACTGCACAAATGTCTGATATCCATTAAATCACCCTTAAAACCATCCGCTTTGCTTTGCATCAGCTTTAAAAGAAGTGTTCTGTTCAAAAACAGTTTTTTGCTATTTTGAACACCTGCTGTGCCCTCACCTCTGTAGAGAAACATCAGCGTCTCCCACAGGCATAAACACAGCAGTGGGTCTTTCACCACCAGCCGGCTCAGGCGTCCAGGGAGGTGCCCGTCTGTCCTGGGCAGATCGTCCAGTCCACCGTCCCAGGTGGAGAGGAGCGAATGGGGTCCGTCTCTCTCCCTGCAGGCGCACCGCGACACCGGCCGTTCCCATGCCTGCCGGCCTACCAGCAGTTGCCTGAAGTAGGGGCTGACAGCACAAAGCACAGCTGCATGAGCCCAGCCCAGCTCCTTCCCAGAATCCCCAGCATAGAAAACCACATCGGCAAACTGCACCCCACGCTCCAACAGCCACTGCAGGTCCTGAGAGAAACTGGACTCCTCCACATGCACCGGTGGCAAACGTGCTGTTAGGACAATCACAAAGAAAACATGAGAAAACCTTCACAATGTACGGTAAAGAATTATATTAACTATAGTATATAGTTTTTCTACAAAAGTCAATTACCTGCAATGATCAAAGATCAATGGCAAGGTGGGGGGCAATGTTTATGCTATGGACACACCCACACTCAGAACACTGGGCCTTTTTCTGAAATAGCTTGGGATTATTTTGCAAGGGTTGAATTTATTTGGGGTTTATTTTAGTAGCTTTTTTGCACAATATTAAATTAATAAAGGCTTCATCTTTCACAGGTGCAGCTCAGTGATTTTATTTCTGCATTAGCATTACTTTATATTGATATCAACCTTTATTTTTCTATTTTTGCTTATAGACCCACACGTGACACAAAAATCTGAATTTGTGAAAAATGCAAGCCTCTAGAAACTCACTCACCTGATAAATCTGATTTGAATTACACATGCAAAGAAATCAAACCATAGGTATCCATCCATTAATTTATGTGTAATAAAATGGAATGGCACTGGGGAAAAGCACTGGACACATTAGGAAGGAAGGTGCAAAAAGGCATGAAGAATTTAAGAATATAGAAGAAAATGTTTGGAGGTCAAAAGGCACTGCAGATCATCCCAAAAACACCAAGCCAACAGTGAAGTTTGGGCATGGGAACATCATGGTGTGGGACTGTTTTTCAGCATATGGCACTGGCACGCTTCATATAACTGCAGGAAGGATGAATGGAAAAATGTACCAAAACATTCTTGAAAAAAATCTGCTGCCATCTACCAACATGATGAAGATTAAACCAGTGTAGACATTTCATCAAGACAATGATCCCAAACACACAGCCAAGAAAACTCCCAATTGATTTCAGAGAAAGAAAATAAAGCTGCCAATCACCTGACCTCAATCCTATAGAAAATATATGAAAAGAACTAAAGCTCAGAGTTTATAGAGGCATTGAAGACATTGAAGAAGTGTGTAAAAATGGGCCAAGATCACACCTGCACAATGCAGCGACTAGTATCTCCATACAGAAGACATATTGAAGCTTCATCACCAACAAAGGCTTTTGTACAAAGTATTAAATCCATTTCAGTAAGCTTCAATACTTTTTCGCTGCGTCATTATTATACATAATTACACATAACTTAATGTATAGACATCTATGGTTTGATGGTGATCTGGTGAGAATGTCAGTAGCACCTTTAGAAATATATATGCTTTAAAAAATGGTAATACTTATTTTACCTGCTGTATATGGAATAATGCTTGTAGAACACATGGAAAACTGAAACATAAAAATGTGGTTGAAAACTGAATCTGAATTGAATCATGTTTAGCAGTACATCCCTACCCATGTGATGTAAGTAAATGTGAGTGAATGAATAAGTGAGTGAGCGAGCAAGTGAGTGATGACTGATGCAAGTTAATGCAAGTGATGGTAAAGAGCTGATTGTGTGAGTGTGTGAACTAGTAAGAGACAGGGTGTGAGTTATTGTAATTTGAAGAATGAGCAGAGTGAAGGTGTGAATGAGTGAGTGAAACAGGGATGAGGTCATCTAGGTTGGAAGTGCTGGGCAAAAATAACAGAAATGTGAGTGAATGAACGAGTGAACAAGTGTGCAGCAGAGGGAGCTAATACAAGCAGAAATTTAAAGAAATTATGTGGTGAGTGAATGAATGAATGATGGTGAAAGGAGCGAATTAATGGAAAAGGGTGGGGAGAGCAAAGACGAGGTGAGGGAGTTTGTGAGAGAGGGATGCGTTAACGCAAGTGGAAGAAGTGAGACAGCGAGAGACAGCAAAAAGGAGGGATGGAAATGTCAAGGGAGAAGGAGAGAAAGCTAAGCCAGTTCAGAGAAAGGTATATTGACTCTAATAAGGCAGTGGAGTGTGTGAGGTTTAAGTAACCACTGATGGAAATGCAGTATCTATTACATCCCAATGCCGGTAGAAATCGTAAACATATTAAAAACATATTTTTCATAAGTCATGGCTGCCCCTCTGCACATCACTTTTATGTCCACCCATTTTGGACCATGCCAGCAAGAATTTCCAGGATTCAATAGCCTTCATATTTAATGGCCTTTGCTCTATAAAAAGAGCTAAGTGGTGCTGGACTGACATCAACAAACTATGGAAAAGCTTTTGGCTCCATCCGTTTGTATTTGTCTTTACAGTCGAGATTATCTAGTGCTACAACATTTAGCATTTTTATTAGTGAAATGTACCTGCATGCTTTTCAAACTGCAATTAGCTGAAAGATACTGCAAACTCAAAATTCCAATGTTATGTAGATTCAAAGCCACATAAGAACTGTGTGTATCCATATTTTATATTCATATGTCCTAAAACTCTGCTTCTGGTTTAAATTTTTACCACTGGAACCCACTGACTCCTACTGAGGAGAGCCTATACGGACAGAACCTGTACACAAGGAACTGCAGACGCCTTTTTAAACTGAAATTATTATGACAATTTTTTTATTTATTTATTTATATATATTCTTTATCTGATATTACTATCCAGTGTTGACCAGTGGAGGACGGGCTCCCCTTCTGAACCTTGGTACCTCCCAAGTTTAAATTTTAGGGAGTCTTTTCTCGCCTCTGTCGCCTTTGTCTTGCTCATTGACTCAAACAATAATTCTGTAAAGCTGCCGTGAAAAGCGATATACAAATAAAATTGACTTGGCTTGAAATACATCAATGTTCTTACCTGGTTGATCCAGGTGTGGAGGACGGGGTTCATTAAACCTGTGGCCCCGCCTCTTGTCTGGCCTCTCTTTTGCTTTCTGCTTCAGACACTGAATCATGAAGTATTCAAGCTAAATGAACACATACATAATGTTTGAGTCTTGGAATCAGTATATTTTCATGTAATTACATACATAAACTACCTGTTTACTCTCAATTACCTTCATTGCAATGTTCCTTTAAGTTCTATAGCTTTTATGTCTTAAGACGAACCTGAAAATTTTACCTTGTTTTCTTTTTATCTATATATTTTTGCTGCTGTAACCTTTCACAGTAATGGAACTAGGTAAATTTACCACACGCAACAGTTTTCTATACATTGCATTCTAGGAAAAACAGGTCAAGCTTCTTGTCCAAGAGGGGTCACAACTAATTTATCAGGAATAAGCATTCGTTTTAAAATAAATGGACCCTGGGAAGGTGTCTGAATACTGCAGTGGTGGTAGGTGGAGTTATTATTAGAACAAATGGAAGTATACAAAAAAGACAAAAAAATCTAAACGTGTTGTGTGTGTAAAAATGCTTGATATGTATTGGGAGCTGTTAGAACAATGCAGGTTTGGAGATTCCCCTCAATGCCTCCAGCTACTGCATGGATGTACAATATATATTTATATAGATGGAGATACCCAGTTAGTAATCTTGTTGATTTCTCTTTATTGGCTCCCTATTAATGACATTTTAATATAGGCTATGTCCTTTTGTCCTTACACATGGATGCACTGTATAGGTTTTAGTTATACTGACCATGAATGTGTTTAGTTTCTGAAATGCCATAAGAGCATGTTAATCTGAATAATCCTATTAAAATATGAGTTTGTGGTAATTGATGGAGCTAGTGTTGAAATTATTAGATTATGAGGTAAACTGAAGTAGCTGAAATCAAACTGGCTGCAGCAATACTGTTTGAGTGAAAGCCTGTATGTCATTATTATGAACAAATGATAAAACAAGTTCCAAAAAGTTAATTTGATGTGCTATAATCATTTACTAATCAGCGAGTAGAAAGATACTCACCACACTTCCAAAGTAGCGGCCAACAAAGAAGTTGTTGAGCGAGGGCAGCTCCAGGTAGGTGGCCCCCAGGTCCCGGGACAGCTGGAGCCCTTCGCCGTGAGGCACACAGCTGCTCCAATCAGACGCACACAGGGGACATGTGCACGGTGGCCCGTCATCTGTACATGATGACAAAGAGTGACAACGCAGGGAAGAAAGGGAAAGGGGGCATACTATGACACACATACACAGAAGCTCATATGCAAAGGGCACCGATGATACAGCATTGTTCTTATGTCAAGTCAACTGCCATTCGTAGAACATGGCCCCAAATGTAGCTCAAGCTTGCACCAATGTAGGATAGCACATCTTCACTCAAGAAGACACATGACTTTCTGGGAGCTCTCCACATTCGAGCATACGGCGTCAGGAAATGAGCCCAGCTGTTACTTAATAATGCCAAAACGAATTTTAATCATGCAAGCAGATGCACAGTGCATGTGTCCTTTTTGTATATTTTCAGGACAAAAATGTCTTGACTTTGCTGGGAGGGATAACAGTGATAACCTACAGGACTCAGCACTGATTAAACAGACCTGATTTAAAAAAAACATGACTGCTGGAGTTAGGCCTTCAGATTGGGCCATAGATTTCTAAACATGATTAAAAAATGAGGTAGAAGAACACCCCCGCTACAATGAGGATTTCTGTTAGCCTCAAGTATAATTTAGCACTAAGCTAATTGGACATTAACTGAGTAAAACAATTGTATATTTCATCATGTTTTATTTTAAGCTTATACCCAACATTTTAACATATATTTCACATAGTTTATTTGCATGTGCTACTGTAAAGATTGATGGCATTAAGCTGCAACTGTTTACCATGTGCTGGCCTAAAAAGATTAGTGATAAGTCCCAACCTTTGAAAACCAAGGGTGACTGTTTGATTCTACTTTAACTTCCTAATAATGCTGGTGGTTAATCTGACACATTAATACTTCAAAGCAGTGGGACAGCTCATTGAGCTATATTCCACAGAGTACAAATTCTGGAAATCTTACATGTGGTGTTTTAAGAATTATGCCATATTTTCCAGCCAAAACATAATAATGAAATACAAATGTGATTGTATTGAATTCAACAATTTTATTTTCCACAGTCTTCAGTAAAACAGAGCCTTGAATTTCTTTTATCTTTAATCTTCTATTTTACACTTTTATCTGTCTTGTAAATTTGACTTTTATTTCTCACCATTCTTTTTATGCTTATTTTACGTCTGTAGAGTACATTGAATGACCTATGTTTATGACAATGTGCTGTATAAATAAACTTGCCTCACTGTGAATTATATTTAGTTTAATACTGCATGTTAAACTAAAAATGACAGATATATATTTTTAGTACCAAGGCCCTGGGGGTTCCACTGTGTAATAAATATGGAACATTTTATTTTTAAGTGAAGTAAAAGTGACTATTTGTCATTGTCAGTACATAAACACAATGAAATGTGCACTCTGCATTTAACCCATCACACGTGCACATGTGGTGCAGCAGGCAGGTATCAACAGCCCCTGGGGAGCAGCGTAGTGGAATTGTACTTTGCTCATGGTTTGGCACGGGTTGATTCAGTCCACAATACTGGATTCTTATCACATATTCTCACAAGTACACTCAGACTGTACTTGTTGTGTAATCTCCTAATGAGACCAGAGCTAGGAGGCAGGAGGAGTGCAGAACAACGTATGTGCTGAACTGGATTGTTGATTTCATCTGGATATTTGCAGACATCACTGTACAAACAATGCAGAGGCTTTAGATATCATTATTAATACAACACCCATTCTCCACAATGCACAGGGTCATATTTTTGCATTGCTTTATCAACACTTCTGAAACATTCTAAAACAAATAGAGACAGAAGCCAACAAAACAAAAATAGAAACAAAGAGAGAGAAGAAGAAGAAGAAGAAGAAGAAGAAGAAGAAGAAGAAGAAGACGAAGACGAAGACGAAGAAGTGCTTAAAGCCAAAGAGTGGGTAGGGAATTACAAATTGTGGGGACGAGCCCAAGGGAATGAGAGCAGGCAGCAAAGAGATAGAGGAAAAAGTAGAAAGGGAGAGACAGAAAAAGAGAGTGAGAGAAGGGAAGGGAGTGGGGGGAGGAAATGGCCAGTTCACTGGCAGGGTGAAGCATGAATCATGAAGCCAATAAAGGCAAAGGCCTGGAGAGGAGGATAGACATGTTTGCGTGCGTGCGTGCGTGCGTGCGTGCGTGCGTGCGTGCGTGCGTGCGTGCGTGCGTGCGTGCGTGCATGCGTGCGTGTTTGTCTGCCAAATCAGTGTCACTGGAAAGATAAACCTTCTTAAAAATACCTGCTCACTGGTGGTCTCATTGATTTGCATTGCACATTTCTCTTTATTGTCTTAAAACTCAGCTAAGCCATGCCAAACAATGGTGGTATTGTGCATTACACGACAAATAAGGCATATAACACAGGTTTCACAAGATTCAAAGAACCATAATGGCGTCAAAAAGACAGCAACATTGACAGTTGATTCCCAAGCCACTGGGACCTTATGGAATCCCGATACACATCTATGCAGCAGGCACTCGCTGTCAGGTACATTTTTCAAAAAGCCAATACGTTAACTAAGGTAAATCTGAGAGTCTGTTGTTATAAATTTGTTTGTGATTGATTCCTATAGCCCAGGGTCTAAATAGCTTATCTTCACCTGTTAGTCACTTCACTAGATCCTCCTGGAAAACGCCTGTGGTGAATAACACTGTGACATTAATGTTTAGCTCCCACTGGGGTTCGTTGGTTTCTAAAGTTAACAGTCAGCATTTTCAGCAGCCAAAGTCTTTCCTGCGAAAAATATGGTGTAGTGTAGCTATAGTTCAGCATTCGGCTCTTAGATGATGATATGACAAGTTCATACATTTTTGACTGATTTTGTAATAGAAAACAAACACTGACAGAGTGCAATCACATTTCGTTTCTTTGGGTAGAAGGGTATTAATATATGCTGCTTTTTCCATTACACCATCTCCCACAGGTTTCCATTAACCGCCTTTAAACATCTTACATTGTTTTATTCCATAAGGGACGTGGTCCTTCCTATGACAAGCTGCAGGCTCTACTAACAAACAGAGTAAAGGGGAGCGTAAACAAATGGAGCAGAGAAACAGACTGCAGTCAGTAATTGGTAGCTACAAAGTGCACCAATATGGTCAGTGTCTGTACTACATAAGGAAAACACTGTTAAATAGATGTACTTGCATATAATATGGGAGATCTGTATGCCCCTCACATCTGGCCACTGTATGAAAACATGAATCTGTTTCTCTCTCTTTCTGAGTGTGTGTGTGTGTGTGTGTGTGTGTGTGTGTGTGTGTGTGTGTGTGTGTGTGTGTGTGTGTGTGTGTGTGT
>JBBIGC010000024.1:13689277-13702453 GCA_037576955.1 Lepidarchus adonis
TGTGTGTGTGTGTGTGTGTGTGTGTGTGTGTGTGTGTGTGTGTGTTTATGGGTGTCTGACTCTGAGTTTCTCTAATGGGTTTGCCACATGTCCAGGGTGTCCCCTGCCCTGGCCCATAGTTACCGGTAGTTTGGATTGGCTCCAGTTTCCCAGCAACCTGAAATGGTTAAAGCAGTTTGGGAAATGGGTGTATTGTTGAATTAATACAATAATATAATAATATATAATAATATTAAAACTGCAATGTTATATTAATCTGCAAACCTAAGAACTATGGCTGGGCCTCAGACTGACCCCTAGTTCCTAGTTAAGTAGCTCACAGAATGGAATATACTGGAAAACTGGGACAAAGGATTGAGGAATAGTTGCAATGAAAAATACCCATTAGTGCACTGAGCACAAAGAGGTGAAATAGCTGACGTTCTAGACGAGATGTGTTGGCCTGGAAATAGAGGTCAGTGAAGCCCTATGAATGTCCTGTTTTGCCCTAAATTGTCCCTGTTAGGGTGTATGTTTTCTGCATTTTGCCAGCTATATATATAAATAGTTGAATCACCTCTTTTAATCCTATGTAGAGAGAGTTTAAGACTCACCCAATTTTTTTTTCACAAATTTAAGACTGGCCCCATTTAGTGACATTCCTTACGAAGCTGTATTAGAAGTGACAATGCATTGAAATGGGAAGAAACCCTAGGGTGTGTCTTATAGTGAGCGTGTTTTGTAGGAGGTTCAATTTCGGAACTTGTTTTAATATGCCCTCAGCTCACAACTCAGAAGTGTGTCAAACCTGTGCAACCAAACCAGCACAAGGTGAGGAGGGTAAGTAGTGGGTTTTTCAATTAGAGCACTTTTGGCCTCAGTGGGCTTGGTTTAGTGAACCATTTAGCTGGTCGTGTAATGCAGTGCAAAAAATTTTTGATAGGGTAAACATAACATGCATAACTTTTGTGAATGATTATTCAATCTAACCAGAAACATTAATTTAAAATGGTGTTGTAATTACTTTCTTTTTGTTGTTGCTATTCGAAGGCATGTTAAAATGAGTACTGAAAAAGTGAGGAAATGTAAAGTCTCAGTTTTGGAAAACGTGACTGTAAGTCAACTGTGTAATTGGCTTGCATTGCTATTGGTCTATTAACTATGAACTTAATAAGCACATGATACTGGCAGTATAATTCTACTAATCATTGAAAACATTATCATTATATATAAGCTGTTTCTAGATCAATTATTTTGCCCATTTTTATACATATATTTAATTATTCTTATTTTCTGTATTAAATTCTGCAAAATTACTTTAGTGACTTCACAGTTTGACACCTGTATTCAATTTTGCAAAATTACTTTAGTGACTTTACAATTTTGCACCTTACTTTTCAGACACAGCACACACTTGTGGTTTAATTAATAGTTTTAGGCCAAGGACCCTTTTTTACGCATTTCATTTAAATTATATTACATTCATACACTTTAATATTACTTTCTTTTTGTGTAAAAGTTTACGCCCACTTCGTCGACGTTGTAAAATTCCTCGCGGTGATTGGTCGAGCCTACAGTCAGTCATCGGTAGCTGTGTCCGTCATCCAGGAACCAGAGGAGGGGAGGCCGCTCCGACCAAGATGGCGACCCGCGATGAAGCAGGAAACACATTTGGTTTTCAGTAATATTGCTCAGTCAAGAGTCTTGTTCGGACGGTGTATGTTTGAAGAAGGGTGAGACGAGTTTTTGGAGACCCAGGACAGAGCAGATCCTGGTAAAAGCGCGCACGAAAAACAGCTGTTTTAGCCAGGGGCGGTGGCTATCTATTTGAGAGGCCTGTGTTTAGTGTTAGATTAGCTTAGCTGCTAATTTTGGACTTTGATTCACGTCAAAAGTCACCAAAGCAGCTGACAATTTAAGCGGTTTTAAGGGAACCGATACAACACGTACATACTTTCTCTAATGTTTCGGGGATGTTAAGATGTCAAATGATTCAGCACATGGAAGTGAAGAAGTCGAACCAGCCTGACTAGCTGAGTTCTGATGATTTAGCTTTCTGTGTTGTACAGTATGGACTGAGTCACATTAGCTCCTCTAGTCAACTTATTTACTAAGGAAAGCTGCGAATGACCAACGTTCTTCTCGTTAGTAATACGTTAGGAAAAGGTTTGTTGTCATAACTTTTTGTTGCGCAGCAGAGTTGGGTTTTGCTAACCTTGTTGTTGAAAGGCCTGTGGTTGTGTGTGTTTTGTCTTGATGTAGAGTGTCATCTAGAATCATGGGTGGGGGGTAGAGAGGTACCTCCATTGAAGCTTATTGGAGCTGGCAGTTGGTCAGCTGGTACTTTGTGAATGTTTGTATTAGAGCTGGGCAATATGAATATATTTGTTGTTGTCATATTAAATTGTGGGAAAAATCTGATTTTCTGAGCAGAGTGTGATATTAAAAGCACTGTCGAACTTCATGTTTTGTTTTTCAAAGATCGTCTATTAGTCTTGCTTAAATGAACTTGTACTCATTCTATATATGTCTGCAACTAATTTTTGTCTTAACAGATGGTGGAAAAATAAATATCATGATATCACACGATAACAATTCACTGTTAATCCGTCATGGCATCATATTATAACGGTGTGTTTGTTGAGTAATCGTGATTGACGGGTACAGTTTTCTAAAACCTCTTTTCTTATGTTTCCCTGACATGTTTGGGCATGACCGTTTTATCTTAGTTTGGTTTTTGTTTGACCATTGCAATCCAAGTAAGCAGTGATGCTGTGAGTGTTCATTGGAAGATATAATGCAAATGATCCATTTGAAACAATGAAACATTCTTGTCTTTTTTTTTAGACACTCTAAATGGCTGCGAGGAAGTCTGGTTCAGATATCCACAACAATGGTGAGCCATTTAGTCCTCTACATTTTCATTTATTAATTTGGCTTACGCTTTTGTCCAAAGCGACTTTTAGACTTTTGACATTTTAGCTACTGATTTCTCCTGACTCCCTTCCCTTTTGTCTTTTGTGTTTAGGACCCATCAGCTACCTTGATGATGTTCCTTTCAAGCTCAATGAGAAGTTTCGCTGCCCTTCCAAAGTGGGTCTACCCATTGGCTTCTGTTTGCCCGACTGTCATTCCTTGTTGTCAGAGACGCAGGTCAGTCTACAGGCAAAGTTTTACCAAAAACTGAATAAATATTGAACACTGAAGATTACTCTGCCAAAGATGTGTAATTCATAAAACTGTTTGTTGCCATTTGTCTTGACTTGTCTTTTATTGTGTATTGTGTTTTATAGTATGACTTCTCCTTGGAAAAACTGAGTGTGCGCTGGGGAGAAGACCTGGCCAAGGCACGAGCTAACAAGGCTGAGTTAAGGCAGGCTGAATCTGAGAAGGACAGACAAGCTGCCTCACAGGATGCTGATGCTGGTGGGAAAAAGGTTCATTCTGCTGAGGAACAGGACCTTCTCCCACCTGCACTGAACCCTGTCTTGGCTGGCCTCCGGCACAATGCCATCTTGACCCCACTCCCTGCCCCAAGCTTTGGACCAGCACAACCAGCAAACAACAACCCTGCCCCTCAAAGCCTGAACTTGGCAGACTTTGAGCGAGAGGAGGACCCTTTTGACAAACTGGAGCTCAAAACTCTGGATGACAAAGAGGAGTTGCGCAGCATCCTCCAGAGCCAGCCACAGTCCTCTATCTCCACACCTGAGCCCCCTCCTCCAGAACCTTCCCCTCCTTCACAGAGTAACACCCCACCTCTGCAGGTGAAATCTGCCCTTTTTCATAAACCCAATGGACTTGTAGGGCTGCTGGACTTGGAACGACCTGGTAGCGTGGGTGTGGCATCTTCTAGAGGACAAGTGGATGCTGAACGTCCCTGCAACATTCGCTCTCTGACTTTTCCTAAGCTGTCTGACCCAGGGGATTCCTCTTCAGAGCTTCCCCTTAACTTGTATCCAGCAGCTCCAATACAAAGCCTACCTAATGGTACTCCACCGTCATTGCTAAGATCAACAACAAATACCAATTCCTCTATGCCTGGAGAACTTCCAGGTCATGCTCAAAATGGAACACCAAAGCAGGTATTGTCCCAGTACATAGGCTTACTGCTGCTTTAGACCAGAGGTCTTCTGCTTTGGTCCAAATTAAATCTGGTAATTTACAGAGTTCAATCAGGTGTGTTTTGGTAGGAAAGTCATTAAACTGCTAAAGTTCCCGCTAAGAGAGGTGTGCTGTGGCTATGACTTTTAAGTCCTCATGTCTAATGGCTTAAATGATTATTGTCTTTCTGCCTTACAGTCCAGTCCTGTCCCTGCAGTTGGCCCTCCCTTCTACACAACACCTGCTAGTGGTGCACTGCTCAACCTATCCCCCAGCGAGCGGCAGTGTGTTGAGACCATAGTTGGAATGGGTTACTCTTATGAGGGTGTCCTCAAAGCCATGCAGAGGCAAGGACAAAATGTTGAACAGGTTGGTTGTTACTCATTGTTTTTTGAAAGCTCTAGTAAAGTCAGGGAAAAGGTAATGAAAAACCTGCAGAAATAATAGAAGTTCAGTACCAGATATCTGAACAAAGCCCTATTATATTGCTCTCTTTACAGTTTTTTCTAAAGGTTTTGTCTGTTTACCCTCATCTACAGGTTCTGGAGTACCTTTTTGTCCACAGTCGACTGTGTGAGCGAGGCTTTGATGCCACTGCTGTGGAAGAGTGTTTGGAGATGTACCAGTGCTCAGAAGAAAAGGTTTTTTGTTTTTTTTTCGCATGAATACACAAGTTGTATCATTTAAAAGCCTAACTTATAACTTACCACTTTATATGTTTACTTCCTCTTTCAGGCTCTACAGTTCCTGCAGCTGATGTCTCAGTTTGGTGAGATGGGCTTTGAGAGAGATGCCATTAAAGAAGTTCTGATAGTGCACAATAATGATCAGGACAAAGCTCTGGAGGACTTGATGGCCCGTGCTGCTGCAAGCTGAGCTAGAGCATAACTCCTAATAGAGTCACCCTTTCCTTGCCCTTCAACACTGCGACCACAGAGTGAGAGTGTGTATGAGTGAGCGCATGTGAGGGTGGGCCTGTAGGCTGTGGGTGGCTCAGACAGGATAAATAAATATGTACCCCTTCAAAAAAAAACAACAAACAAAACAATGAGCCCTTTGAGGTAGGGTTTGATTGGACCATGCAGTGTCACCTTCGTCCCACCTCAGCTATAGCTTTGTTAAGTGATCTTTTAGTGGTTGTGGGTGGGAGGAAACTGAGCCCTTTTTAGTAGAGCAGCATTGATTTGTTTCTCCATCGCCGTTGATACAAACGCAAACGACGTTGGTTAATGCTGAAGAGATGGAAATAAGAGGAGCCCAAAGGGAGCCTGGTTCCACAGGACATGGACTCACTCATAGCTGCAATGCTGCCATCTTTTGCTGCTGGGCGCAGGCTTTCAAAACTGATAGGAACTTAACACACACACACACACACTCACTCATGCACATGCACATACACATCGTGTCTGAACAGAGAAATCAAACAAGTGCCCTCTCTGTTCCTGCTACTGACTGGCTTTCTTTTTCTCTCTTGTCTCTGCTGTTTTTTTTGTTTTGTTTTTTTAAACCATATGTTTATTTGTTGAACTGTTTAACAGACAAAAGCATTTTGTTCATATTTGTCTCTTCAGACATTCTGTTTCTTAGGCCTCTGGTATAGGAACATGATTAACAGGACTAATCACCACAGTTTGTGCTGGGGATAAATACAACAATGAGTGAGGAATCCTTTAGCTGATGCCTTGTTGGCTTTTGCACTGGAATGGACAGCACATTTAAATTGAAAAGAAAAGCTGAAGAGTCCCTGGAAATGCAATATTTAAAATGACAATTCGTTTTCATGCAAATGTCATGCACTTGTGGATACTGCAGAGGCACACAGAATCACAGATATTAATATAAACTTATTTAAATTTTTTGAAGGATACACTGACACATTCAATCTATAATAAAAGTCTTTATTATTAGACATTATCATTAGCCGGTGGATGTGACAAGTAAATGGAAATGCTCATCATGATGGTTCATTGAGGGAGCAACGGAGTTGCTAACCGCTTAGGCAGATGTGTTTTGCAATAGACACGTCAAAGGTTGTGTCTGTGAAATTTGGAAACCCATGAGAGTCATGGTTAGCACATTAAATTTACATTTGTATTTTCTGATTGGGAAATGTTAAGTTAAAATGCAAAGCTACTGTAACTCACAAGTTTCACTCCAGCAGCTTATTCTCAAGTAGTTTGTGTTGCTGTTTTGTAACACACTGATCACTTTCCTTATGGCTCAATGATTTGGACTGTTGACCTCTCGGCAGCGAAAGCTGTGTTCATGTGCCATGTATTCATGGTGGCTATTGTGATGGGGCAATACTTATGCCATTTTGGGCCTTCTTGTTAGAGGCTTACTTTTTTTATCCTCAGTTTAACAATCAGATGCTTTCATGTAGTCTTCATGTACTTTACATGAAGAAAGTGGCTTCTAAATACACACCCATGCTTCGTTTTCTTTCTGAGAGCAGTTACCTGGTGTAATATTGGCTTTAAAGCTTACTGCAAAAACAGTACAAGCAAACACTGGTACAGTATTAAGCACTTTTCTCCACAAAGGAGTTCATACTGATCGATATATTAAGTTATATGAGTTGCTGACTGCTGTCAGATTGCAGGTTCCCATCTGTGAGGCGGGAAGGCTGTCCTGTTTAGTGTTTCACTGAGCATTTCCAGGTGTCCAGTCCAGATCAATTTCTCTCACCAGCACTTTTGTAGGTTTTCAAACTGCATGTAGTTCAGGCTTGGGAGATATGATCATCTTTCTGTTTTAATCATGCTAATACTTTGTTTCTCGCAAGTGACAGAAGTTACTGGATGCTTCTGCCACTTTTAGTTATAAGGCATGTGCATTTCAAGCCATAAGAGAGAGTCAATGAAAACCGATGCTCTGAAACAAACGTTTGGCCAAAAGCTGAGGTTTGACAGGACATGCCCTAATGTGACTGAAAACGCATGGAAAACAGTCAGTTCCTGAAGCTGGATTATGTTTTTTTATGGTGGATTTTAACCTTTCATTAACCTTTCCTTTTAATGTTCATGTTCACCAGTTCACATCCTTTACCAGGGACCAGGATTAGGTTGCCCAGCAAAGGAGGTGTGTCAGCTTTGAGATGTGATTCAAAATGTTCAATCTTCTTATAAAGCATTTGGCAGTTCAGAATGATTAAACAACTTCTTTTTTGAAAGAATGTGGCTGTCATAGTTGTTGGTCACAAGTAGAAATATGTTCTTGTGTTATTGACCCGTCTGACTGGAATATATTTACTTGGAAGAAAAACAAACCAGGAAATAATTGTTCTGAATGGCTGCCGGCACTACACATGCTGTCCTTTTTCATGGAACAGACTTGTAACAAAAGCAATAAAGACAACAACATTTTATTATTAGTCTGAATGGCCATTATGGTGAAAAGAGTATTGTAGCTCCTGTTTAATGAATATGGATTTAGGGACTAGTGCCAAACCAGGGGTGAAATAAAGAAGTTGCACTTATCTGGTCTACCAATGCATAATAATTTAAATTCAGTCATTTTTAAACATATTGTAGTTTTTATTGAAAAAAATTACAATTCTTTTTTTTCAAATGTCCTAATTGCAGTTGTCTTCATAAGTAACAAACAGGGATGGAAGCACTATAAGATATATAGAAATATACGTTTTGTTTAGTTTTATTCAATTTGAAAGTAAGAGATATTAAAAGAAAAATATCCTGTAGGTTTCTATGTATAGTAATTTCCTGATTAGTTATATGATCTTCACTTTACTAATATGTTTTTGTTAAGTTTATCATAATGCCCTCTTATACATATTGCTCAATGATTATATAATCATATGCAAACATGTTTATAATTTTGGACACATTTCGATAATTACATTATGAGATGTAAGCAAAGTCATTCAAAGGGGTACAACATAAAATAATTGATTGTGGAGAAAGATTGAGTGATTAAAACCAAAATTTTGTTTGCCATCCAAAACAATCCCTGAACCAAAATAAGTGTTTTGCATTATGTTAATAATGGCAAAAGTGGGAAATCTCTTTTATAGAGCACTATTTCCTTAAAATGTCCTAAATGTACCTCTCTACCATGACTCATTGATGTGTGTTTTATGCCAAAATCTAACCTTAGAACCATATAATAATAATTATAGTATCTCTGACATCAGGCATTGTATTTTATGTAAGAAATTTCTGTGAGGAAAACTTCAGGGTCATTGTAGTCTGGTTCTTATTCGCACCAATATGCACAATTCTGTCTGTTAGTTTCTGTAGACTTTCATACCAATTCATTTAAGCTATTTTTTTATTATGCATACAAACAGAACATTAGATTTTATATTAACATTTATTACTTTGGCTGATGATTCTGTCCAAAGTGACTTCTAAGCTACATGAATAATCAAGCATTTTATTTGCAACAGGCAACACTAAAGTGAGTGATACAAAGTAGTCCAACATATTCCTCTTAGTCATTAAATACAGATGACAAGTGCTACAACATGAACTATAAGTGAAACATTACTGTCTGGGACTTTCTCTGGACTGAAAGAATTCTCATTTGTGATTCACCATTGACACTCCAATTTAATCCAAGATGAGGCTTAATCAATGTCTGGGAAACTAACACATAGGCTTGGTCCCTCTTTAATTCACTGATACCAGGCAGGGACAGACCATAGATTAGTGCTTCTACTCTGAAAAGCTTCTTAAATACAGACCCTGGACAACACTTTCTATAGTGATGAATATCCATTTATAATGCTGTGGAGGCCAGGACTAGGCTTAATCCTTGTACAGGGAACTGACACTTGGTGTACAGAATTTCCTGTTGCCAGTGTGTTTCAGGTATGGTGCACTTAGCAGGGCACAGTTCATTTTGTGTTTTTGACAAACAGTGAGATAATATGATATTATGAGAATAATATGATTATAAAAAGTATGTATTCAGCCTAAGTATATTCAGCTTAAGAACAGACTGTTTTAAATAAGAATCCTCCAAATTAATCATGGGGTCTGCAGGTAACACAATTGTTGACCTTTGCTCTCCAAAAGCAACGTAAGTACAAGTACAATTTGATAAAGAAAATACAGGCCAATTGTAGGCTTTTTGGAATAATGGTTTGGCCTTATTAAGAATGCATATTTGTGGCATAGACCAAAGACAGGGTTACAGGAAAAGAACCATATACCAGCTGTGAAGCATGGTGGTGGAAATATTATGGTTTAGGGTTACTTTGCTGCCTCAGGGACTGGACAACTGTTTTCCCTTTGTGCATGTACTGAAAGTGTGTAATTTTCTTACATTACCCCAACCCTAACCCTGCCACCCCCTAGTACAAAGTCCAATTACATTGATTGATGTTCATGCATGACTAAAGCTTATGGCAACACTTTGGCAAAACCACCAAGGAATACCTCAAGAAGCAGAAAGCTTAAAAACACTATTAATATGTTGTGTACGTATGCGTGTTGGGGTGTTAAAGAAGCGTTACATTCAAGAAAACAAAAATCTTGATCTTATCTGAAGAAAAGTTGCATGTATGCAAATATTGCAGACTGTGTAAAATTTCATATTTCCTACTGACCACAAACCCCAGTATTGAGCCCAATCACATTGTTTTTAATTTAAAGTTTCAGAAATTAAGCAAAAAAAAAAAAATCGAACCGTGAGGACACTTGTGATGTACACCCCTAGTTAGCAGTCGCTTAACTCCTGGCCTCCTCGGAAATCAGTTCTGAGACAAAGATCCGAAGAATCAATTGTGTTAAGTGGTTCAGTGAATCGAATCTTCTGTTGTTGTTGTTTGAGTTGAGTGCGGCTGCGCTCGCCGCTGATGACGCGTTTGCCCAAGAAAAGCGGGGACAGATCGGAGAAGAAGGTGAAAACAGCAGCAGACCGACCGCTGAGGGAGGGGAGGAGTATTACATCTGCCTGCTCCCCCACACAAACAGTTTGTCCAAGCGACTAGGGCGGCTTATCTGGTGAGGGTTTCTGACCGAGACACCGTCCAGTTGACCGAGCGCTAACTTCGGATTAGCCGGGTGAAACCAGCGCATCGCCATTATATGATCCACTTCCCAGCGACACTGCTAGCGTTACTGCCCTCCATGTGGGTGAGGGACCTCTGTGTGTCGGATTATGGCGAGAAAAACAGTTAGCAGGAAAAGGAAGGCAGGGGACCTCAAGGAACAACAGGTAGGTCCTGAGCCGATCTACTGTTTTGTTGCTTAGCGGCTTCGACGGCTAACTAAGCTAAGTTGCTAACGACCTTACGGCAGAGGCGAACACAGTCTGCTCGTTCCTTACCGTTTACCCATTCTTCGAGGACACAGACTCGTTTTCATCTACAACGTGG
The DNA here is from genome assembly GCA_037576955.1 of Lepidarchus adonis. Classification (NCBI taxonomy): domain Eukaryota; kingdom Metazoa; phylum Chordata; class Actinopteri; order Characiformes; family Lepidarchidae; genus Lepidarchus; species Lepidarchus adonis. The sequence goes on from JBBIGC010000024.1 coordinate 13,699,704, forward strand.
TTCGTGTTTGCCAGGACAGCTACTCTGTGTAGCGTGGCAAAATTACAAATGTGTGCTGTTACGTTAGCGGACTATGTATAGTGATTTAGCATTAAGGCTAGTTGTGGTTAAACAGGCCGCACTGTGAGCTGGGGCGGTAGACGAACTGTCACAAATTCACTGGTGAATGTATTAATTTAGTTAAACTAAGCCGTTTTTTCAGTCTTCCTATGGCTTACACGAAAATGAACGAACACTACCCTAATTACACTGAACGGCCTAACTGTTGCCCTACTCACAGCGCATTTCTACACACATCTGTCTGAATATGCAACCGGTAGCACATGTCCATACACTGCAAACCTTATCCAAACGTGCCACCACTGTTAACACTCACTCAGACTGAAAGACGTACTATTCTAAACATATGGGCAATTCTGATTCTTAATATATATCGTGGTATCTGTCTAAATTAAATAACAATACATGGTGTTCTTCAGGAAATGTCAGGACAAACATTGAGTTTCACTCCGTACTGTACTTAAAGGCATTTTAAGCCTCCATTAGCAGGCCATGGGAACAATAAAAAGGTTCACAGTGACATAAAATAGAAAACACTAACACCCACAAACACTGTATTCAGTTTTTACACACAAATTATTTGCACACATTGTATTTTACACACAGGCCACAACACAAGGTATGATCATTTGTGCAAGCAAGAGAGAACGTCACGATTTCATTACCCAGTGGTAAGATTCAAGAGGTTTATTGTCAATATAACAGTATACACAGTGTATTGAAATGCTAGCCACATGCATTCATGAAAAAAATTTACATTATAAAATATATAAAAGAGAATACACCTTTAAATACAGGTCTAAAGTAAACACTAAAATTACACATATATATATACTGTAAAAGTCTACTCTAATCAAAGAGACAGCAAATGACATTCTAAAGTGCATTGTGCAAGACATTGTACCAAGTTACTATTATGGTAGGACGTTTCAATGGGTAGGATACATTTTAGAACCCTTGGCTGAACCTGTAAGCTGTTAATGGCTTGGAAACGAACAGATAACTAGCTTATTTATCAAGGTTTATTACGTTTATTCATTTGGCTGACACCTGTCCAATGTGACTTCCAAGGTACCAGAACAATCAAGCACTTTATCTGCACAGGACAGACCTGAAGTGAGTACTGCTATAAAGGCCAACACAGTTTCTCTTATGAACAACATGAACCATAATTGGCAGATCTAATATGTATAATATCTTTAGGTGCTGAAGTGGGTGTGGAATAGATGAGTCTTCCTGAATACAGTGAGAAACACAGAAGTTCTAATAAAATCCATTTAATGTAATGTTTTAATAAAACATTAGGTTTATAATGTTTGTTATTAAGTTATGAAGACTCGTAGTAGAGAAGTCTCTCTCTCTCTCTTTCTCTCTCTCTCTCTCTCTCTCTGCATTAACAGTGTCCTTCAAAAAGCATGTTCCAGAGCCTTCAAGAGCTGTTCATACATCTTTAATAGCCATGTGGGCTCACTTTTATTGAAAGTTTATTGAACAAATGGGTTTTATTAGAAAAATTATGAGTTTGAAATGGAAGACTTTAGGTCAGGTATTTGGTACTGTGCCCTGTAATGTTTATTATAATAATACGTATTAGATTCTTCGTTTTCTGTATCACACTGTCCTTTAACATGTCCTTGATGTGTTTGCTATTGTCCACCATTAAAATTTACTTATTATTTACAATAAGTTAATCTGCATCCTGCCAGCCATTGTGTATTGGTGTATTGATTGCTTTATTTTAACCTTAAACCTTAAAATCTTAATTGAATTATAATAAATGTATCACATTAAAAGACCCATACTGTAAATAATTTTTATCATGCTTTAAATGTCACTGTGGTCCTCGATGTATGCGGGTTCATAAACCAAAACTGCCCTAATTTAATTTATTCCTTAAGTATGAAATAGATTGATGGATGTAAAAGACCTCTGGTCTGACAGACTCCTTTTTATAACTCTTGCTTAAATAAATGCCATGTTCGAACAATACTATCTGTAAGTGGTGATAAATCCAATTAATGTACCATACTAAAGTGGGTACAGGTGTAAGGGAATTAGCTAGAAAACTACATTTGCAGATTTTCTGCATGGTGTAACCTACACTCACCTTTTCGCATAGATCAAAAGAGCAAAGCAATGTCACTCTTGATTTTTTAAAGGTCTTAATATGTGATTATAGTTTGTTTGATTATTTAACCTCCTTGGATCATACCTGATGCCTGACATCTTGTCGCAATGTCTATAATAAAATTCAGTCAAAAGGACTGATACAGATTATTCTGCTTGAATACATTTTAAATCTTTTTAATGGCATTTAAAATCTAAGGCTTAATTCACAGTGATATTAAGTATGAAAACTATATATCATATATATTGATATCTTATTATGCTACTTAGTAACATTAGTTTGATGTGCACTAGGGATGTGAATCTTCACCATTGAGGCGATGTGATTTGCATCTCGATACACTGTCACGGATATGATACATTAACGATTAATATGAAACAACCACCGATACGATTCGATTCGATTCTCCCACCTACCACAATGCAGTGCGATACAACACGACTAGATTGAACACAATGCGATACGGTGCGGTCAGGATGGAGGAGACGGGGGGTCTAAAAAACGGAAAGTCCCTCTGGTCGACTATGTTCAACTAGCTACAACCTATTCCTGGATGTACAGA
>JBBIGC010000024.1:13702530-13722310 GCA_037576955.1 Lepidarchus adonis
TGTTGCTCTTGCCATTCGTAAGGAGTTAACCACAGTCAGTAGAGCGGTTTCTGTGGAGTGGCCGCTCTTGTAGCCAGGTTGGTGCCGGTCTATCTTGTTGTGTTGACTCTTTATAGTGTAAGGTAATTCAATCAATTGATGAATTTTCTATCATTAAACATGAAATCTAGAGATTTCATGAGAAAAGCTAGAGATTCCTTAAGCTTTTGTCTCTCTGCCTCGGCAATGAAATGCATGAACTGTTGAGCACGTTTTGAGTTCCTGTAAGTGCTGCCTATTTTCAAGCCTTTTTTCTCATCCACCCTAGAGAAAACACATTACTAACGTTAGCATTATAAACTCCATTACGTGATCTTGCTTAGCTAACAATAAAAAACTGAGCTTTTCCACAATGAAAACACTTCAGTTACTCACTCGCACATCCAGACGTAGTCTGTGAATGGTCGAAAGTGAATTTCTGTCATTGTGAATACACCATTGCACACACTGCACCACAACGAAATTTGTCCTCCTCATTTAACCCATCACACGTGCACACGTGGAGCAGCGGACAGCTATCGACAGCGCCCGGGGAGCAGTGAAGGTGCTCATGGGAATTTTATGCGCATAATATTACGTTGTAATGCGTTTATTATATCAGATGCCTTTAAGAAAACTACAACAAAAATATATTGTCATACCAAAGAATTAATAAACTACCCGCCAAAGTGGCAAGTGAGACTAAAGTTATTACCCACCACAGCCGAATTTTACCCGCATTTGGCGGTTGGGCGGGTGCCAATGTCAAGCCCTGATATATATGTATGTATGTGTATGTATAATGATTCTCATTTGTTCTAAGGGTTCTCTTTGCCTATATTTGTGTAAACTGAGACTTTGTGTGAAAATATATATATTTATAACAATACATGAGGTCCTCAACTTATGCCATACTTGACTTACGAAAATTTTACTGTCATATATGGTTATATGCAATGTAGGTAATAAGCAAGCACCATGAGTGTGTGTGCAGTTTGTGTGAGCCTGCGCTTACAGGGACTGGGAGAGAGAGGGTGGTTGTTCTTTGTTTTGCTAATTCACTTTGTGCTGTTTTTCACTGTTTTGCTGTGAGATTTTAGTTTTTTTCAGTGTTTGTGTGGATTGGTGGGTGAGATGGGGGGTTAATAGTGCACTGTGCTAAGGCGCCTGTTTTTTGGTTTTGCCACAAGTCACCTCTCCAATGCGTTTACTGCTGTGGTTTATGTTGAAGCATTACAAAGAGCATTTATATCTGGAGCAACGTATCCTTAATGCTTTACTGTAAATATGAGACTGTTCATGTTGCTGCTGTTAATAAAGCATAGTGCTGTTCAATAAAACCTCTGCAATCAGAGGAACAAAACCCAGACGTAACTCGAGGGCCCTCTGTAATGCTTTTTCTTTAGTTCATTTTTAGAGTCCCTATCATTAAACCAACAATAAAAACTTACATTACAAAGTGATTAATGTAGAGCTTCTTTGTTAAATTAGCATATACAAGAGGTCTTAAGATGTACTCGACTTACGAAAATTTGTGGTTACGGCGCTGCCCCAAACCCCATTAATGGTGTGAAAGTAAAAGTACCTATCATAAAACAGTGTGTCTCCCTCTGGTGGACTGACAGAGTAGATGGACCTGTGGATGCATATGAGAGGGAAATTTTATTTACTACACACACAATGAGGAACAGAACCCTGATGACCTCCTGTAATTTAACATAATAAAGAAAACCTTTACTTTTTACATTTACTTTTTTGTATCTTGAAGCTATGCAGATCATGTTTTCTGATTACAATTCACATTGTGTGTGTCAAGTCAATTTTATTTCTATAGTGCTTTTGATGATGATGATAAGCCTTTATTTGTCAGTACACTTTTCATGCACCAAAATTGAACCCCTCATAATTTGAGAGGTAGCAGGACTGACGTTACAACTGGCATTGCCACAAAGCAGCTTTACTAATGAGCAAGGCAGAGGCGACAGAGGTGAGGAAAACCTCCCCAAACTGTAGGAAGAAACCTTGGTAGGAACCAATGCTCAAAAGGGGAACCCAGGGGAGCATGGTTCTCTCTGTATGGGTTCTACCAAGATTTTACTGTAACCCATTGTTCCTACAGGCTCTGATGCATTGTTGGTGTAATACTGTACTGTATTGTATATCACAATAATGACCCAAATTATTAGAAGAAATATAACCGAAGTATAACTTCACTGAATTAAACTCCATTCTGCAGGTTTGCCAGGAACTTGATTGAAAGGGCATGAAAATTTAAAGCAGGATTTCTATGAATTCTTTAAGCATTAAGTTTTAGGGCTTTAATTATTTTCTGTGCTTCAGGACGCTGTAAGTTAACCAGGATAGTTTGTCGTTTAAACTTATTCACTGTGACAAATGACTACTACCAATAAAATTTGTTTTTCTCGAAGTACAAGGGTGCCCATTAATTATGTTAACTGTTCTCTTTTGACAGCTTGATTGGTGCCAGTCTGTTTATAAGCGTGCCCGTGTATCGTCTTCGTCGCGGCATGCCCAGCAATGGTGGCAGGGTCATCAGTCAGTGGTTTATGCTATTCGGGGACGGGAATTTCGCCCACAGCAGCAGCATGAGTGGAGGTTCCAGCGCAGCTTGCGTGGCTTTGCAGCTGGCCACATCCCCGGAATCCTCAGAGAGCGAGAGTTCACCCTGGGGTGCCTCAACAAAGTGTTTGCCTCTCAGTGGCTCAATCACCGTCAGGTGGTGTGTGGGACCAAGTGCAATACGGTGAGATTTTAATAGTGTTTATGGTTTTCCCCTTTTATTGTTGTATGCGCTATCGGACTAATGAAGAAATGTCTTTTTGCTTTATTTCTGCATGTCCAGCTGTTTGTCGTGGATGTCCTCACAGGACAGATTACCCGTATTCCCATGCTCAAGGACCGAGAAGGAAGGGGTGGGGGCTCCCTTGGCATGGGTGTGATTGGGGGCCCTCTTTTTCATGGTCCGGGTTCAGCAGCTGGACTGGATGCCCAGCAGGGCTGTGGCATCCATGCCATTGAGCTCAACCCTTCTCGCACCCTCCTGGCCACTGGAGGAGATAACCCAAACAGCCTGGCTGTCTACCGACTGCCCACTTTAGACCCTGTCTGCGTGGGGGATGTGAGTCTTGTTTAGGATCATTATTAAGTTATATATGTGTATGCATAGTGTGTGTGTGTGTATATATATATATATATATATAATGTGTGTAATATATAAGTATTTGGCACCCACCGATTCTGCAAGTCTCACTTAAAAACATGAGAGCATTCTGTAATGTTCATCATAGGTTCACTTCAACTGTGAGAGAAAGAATGTAAAAAAAATCCAAGAACTCACATTGTTTGATTTTTAAAGAATTTATTTGTATAATGGTGCAGAAAATAAGTATTTAGCACCTACAAGCAAGCAAGAATACTGGCCCTCACAGACCCGTTTCTTCATTAAGAAGCTGTTCTATACTCCACATGTTACCTGTATTAATTGCACCTGTTTGAACTTGTTACTTGTTAAAAGACACCTGTCCACACCTTCAAACAGTCAGACTCCAACCTCAAAACAGCCCAGAACTACATGGGGGGAACTGGTCAGTAACTTGAAGACAGCTGGTACCACAGTGACAAAGGTTACTATTAGTAACTCACTATGTCATCATGGATTAAAATCCTGCTTGCCAGACACAATCTGGATGATCTAGAGGAGGATTGGGAGAATGGCATGTGGTCAGATGAGCCCACATGAGTTTGGAGGAGAAAGAATGCTGAGTTGCATCCCAAGAGCACCTTACCCACTGTGAAGCATGGGGATGGAAACATTATGCTTTGGGGCTGCTTCTCTGCAAAGAGGACAGGATGATTGATCCGTATTAAGAAAATGATGAATGGGGCCATGTATCATGGGATTTTGTGCAAAAACCTCCTTCCATCATTGAGAGCATTGAAGATGAAACGTGGCTGGATATTCCAGCATGACAGTGATCCCAAACACACTGCCCAGGCAACGAAAGAGTAGCTACATAAAAAGCATTTCAAGGTGGAGTGGCCTAGCCGATGTCCGGACCTCCATCCAATAAAGAATCTGTGGAGGGTTCCTGAGAAGCTCCTGAGAAGATCTGCATGGAAAAATGGGCCAAAATACCATCTACAGTGTGTGCAAACCTTGTGAAGACCTACTGGAAACGTTTGAACAACCAGGATTCCAATACAAAGTATTGAAGTGAACTTTTGTTATTGGACAAATATTTATTTTCTGCACCATAATACAAATAAATTATTTTAAAATCATACAATGTGATTTCCTTTATTTATTTTATGTTCTGTCTCTCACAGTTGATGTGAACCTATGATGAACATTACAGACCTCTATCATCTTTTTAACTTGCAGAATCAGTGGCTGCCAAATACTTTTTTGTACACACACACACACACACACACACACACACACACACACACACACACACACACACAGTGGGTATGAAAAGCATTCAGACCCCCTTACTTTTTTTACTTTTTGTTATATTGCAGCCATTTGCTAAAATCTGTTTTAAAATTTCCTCATTAATGTACACAGCACCCCATATTGACAGAAAAACAGAATTGTTGACATTTTTGAAGATTTGTTTAAAAGAAAAACTGAAAAATCACATGGCCCTAAGTATTCAGACCCTTTACTGTGACACTTCTATATTGAATATATATATATATATATATATTGCATCCTTCTGAGATGGTTCTACACCTTCATTTGAGTCCAGCTATGTTTATTATACTGATTGGACTTGATTAGGAAAGCTACACACCTGTCTATATAAGACCTTACACAGTGCATGTCAGAGTAAATGAGAATCATGAGGTCAAAGGAACTGCCTGAAGAGCTCTTAGACAGAATTGTGGCAAGGCACAGATCTGGCCAAGGTTACAAAAACATTTCTGCTGCACTTAAGATTCCTAAGAGCACAGTGGCCTCCATAATCCCTAAATGGAAGACGTTTGGGACGGCCAAAACCCTTCCTAGAGCTGAGCTATCGGGGGAGAAGAGCCTTGGTGAGAGAGGTAAAGAAGAACCCAAAGATTACTGTGGCTGAGTTCCACAGATACAGTCTAGAGATGGGAGAAAGTTGTAGTAAGTCAACCATCACTGCTGCTCTCCACCAGTCAGGGCTTTATGTCAGAGTGGCTCAACAGAAGCCTCTCGTCAGTGCAAGACACATGAAAGCCTGCATGGAGTTTGCTAAAAAACACCTGAAGGACACCAAGATGGTGAGAAATAAGATTATCTGGTCTGATGAGACCAAGATATAACTTTAGCCTACATTCTAAGCGATATGTGTGGAGAAAACCAGACCCTGCTCATCACCTCTCCAATACAATCCCAACAGTAAAGCAGGGTGGTGGCAGCATCATGCTGTAGGAGTGTTTTTCAGCTGCAGGCACAGTACGGTTGCAATTGAGGGAAAGATGAATACGGCCAGGTACAGGGATATCCTGGACGAAAACCTTCTCCATAGTGCTCAGGACCTCAGACTGGGCCGACAAGACAAGATATTTTCCAACAAGACAATGACCCTAAGCACACAGCTAAAATAACGAAGGAGTGGCTTCACAACAACTCCGTGACCGTTCTTGAATGGCCCAGCCAGAGCCCTGACTTAAACCCATTTGAGTATCTCTGGAGAAACCTAAAAATGGCTGTCCACCAACGTCTACCATCCAGCCTGACAGAGCTGGAGAGGATCTGCAAGGAGTAATGGCAGAGGATCCCCAAATCAAGGTGTGAAAAACTTGTTGCATCTTTCCCCCAAAAGACTCATGGCTGTATTAGATCAAAAGGTGCTTCTACTAAATACTGAGCAAAGGATCGGAATACTTAGGACCATGTGATATTTCAGTTTTTCTTTTTTAATAAATCTGCAAAAATGTCAACAATTCTGTGTTTTTCTGTCAATATGGGGTGCTGTGTGTATATTAATGGGGAAAAATAAACTGCAAATGGCTGCAAGAGGGGAGACCTTAAGGGGGTCTGAATACTTTCCGTACCCATTGCATATACACACATTTATTTGTGAACTATTGAAAGGAGATGTACAGTTTTTATAATGGTATTACGCCAGTATTTATATACAGCTTCACTTTCTATGATCATTTGCATTTGGTTCTGCTAGGATGGACACAATGATTGGATTTTTTCCATTGCCTGGATCAGTGACACCATGGCTGTGTCAGGTAAGAATAATAAACCATTTTAACTAGTTTTATCTACTTTCTAAGATCCATGTCATCAAGTGAAAGTGACTATTTTTCATTGTAAACACACTCAAAAACACCCTACCGGTTTATCCACCTTCCCGTACTTGGTCCAATTATTAATGTCTAATGCCGGAATGACTACCACAGCTCCTTTTCAGGACTATACCACAATAGCTGTGTAGCAGTAAACAATGAGGCATACCAGCATCCTGGCCAAAATGAAAAGCCCCCTGATGAAGGGGGGGGGGGGGTGGTACAGAGAACTCCCTCCTAAATAAACTGAATGTGTTTCAATCTTTTATGGTGGAACACCAACACCATCTGTCCTTTACATTTACACATACAGACTTGTAGGGTTTGTGAAGTGCTGTTATGAGAACTTTTTAAATCATTCACTGCATAAAAGCTGAAAGAATTTTAACTTGGATAAGTGTATATAATATTTATATTTAATTTTATATTAATATTCATATTTGTAAATAATTATATATATGTATGTAGGCGTGTATTCAATCTCACCCTGTTAGTACACCAGCCTCCCCTCTCTCCATGAAAGGCTGCAGAACAGATTTCCTTCCATGTTCTTTACCTTTTTAAGCCTCTAACCTTGCTGCAATGTGTTCGGTGTACGCATTTCTCCATCTATAGCTTGCTAGACTTGGGTCTGTGTTAGCGGTGTATCCTAGAATGCGCTCAGTCGTGCCAATTCTATAGTTTGGCTGCTGATTCTACTGCTGTCGCCGCAGCAGTGGTTTTCTCATTACTAACTAAAGCCTGATTAAATCATGCATGTAATGATGTTGCAGAGACTTTATTAGCAGCTGGCAACCTGCTAGCATTGTGCTGCATGCCGCAACATGAACGAGCAGGACGCATCTAGCAGTTAGTATGCATTCGACTACATTCTACTACCGTATATAACGAACAAACAGTGAGCTAATTTAACCAGGTTTGATTGTATATGTGTGTTTCTGTGTATTATTTTAATTATATAATTTTATGGACCTTATCACACAGCTCTGCATAGTTTGAGGTACCAAGAAACCGCCATCTAACCATAACTTCTGGATTAACTTATTTTTGGTTAGGTTCTCGGGATGGCTCCATGGGTCTGTGGGAGGTCTCTGAGGAGGTACTTAACCAGACTGAAAAACAGCAGGCTGAGGATGGAGTCCCCTGCTATGCCCACATTTCTCATCGTGCCCTTAAAGACATTCCCAAGGAGTATACCCACCCCTACAACTGCAAAGTGCGCGCCCTAGCCTTCAATAACAGCCACAAGGTCTGCCTTTGTCCTTCTTGAAACTTGTTTCAGTGTCGTATAAGATGATATTTTGCCCTTTTTAAAATTCTTTTTCCTTTTCTTCCTTACCTGTTTGGGTTGTTTAATTAGGAGCTGGGTGCTGTATCTCTTGATGGGTATTTCCATTTATGGAAGGCAGAAGACAACCTGTGTAAGGTAAAGCAGTAAGAATGTTGTATTTATTTCTTTGTTAGACATGTGCCTACCTTTGGTTTATTTCTATAAATATTCTTCTTGTTGATTTTCAGGAGTTGTCTACAAAGCTTCCTTACTGCAAGGAGAATGTTTGTCTGGCATATGGACTGGATTGGTCTGTATACGCTGTTGGTTCCCAGGCTCATGTGTCTTTTCTTGACCCTCGGCAATCTTCTCAGAACATCAAGTCTGTGAGCTCCAGAGAACGTGGCAGTGGTATGTTCCACAAGCATAGCACATTGCGTCATCGTGCATCACTACATCATTGTATCTTAATTATCACTTCTGTATTTTGTTTTTGAACAGGAATCCGCTCTGTCAGCTTCTATGAGCACATAGTTACAGTAGGCACAGGCCAAGGATCCCTGCTCTTCTACGACATCAGGGCCCAGCGTTTCCTTGATGATCCATACAATACACCAGACGGGTCTTGGAAATGCAATGCAGAAGGCATCCTTAAACTCACCACAGGACGAGGCTGGCTGGTAGAGGCTTGTTCATATTAGTATTGTATAGAACCTGTTTGGTAGAAGTTGCTAAAGAAAAACAAATGTGTAATTATAATGTGCAGTAGCAAAGCCCCAACTAAATATTGTGCTCTTTTGGAGTACAATTAATAATCATGTGAAAAAATAAGTCCATTCCAACATTTTTAAACACAAGACTACAGACAAGTGATAAACTTTGTGTACTAGCTTTTTAGTACTTTGCTGAAATATGAATAATGTTGTTCTACTGTTCAAAAGCTAGTTTTGCCTCCTGTAGCAGAAATAACTTTACCCCATTTTTATAGCAATTATTTGCAATGTGATACTGGGGTGTTTTAAGTAATGTATTTTCAAAAACAATGTTTGATTCATACAGGAAGTACTGACAATATGCTCATCAGTGACCGTTTAGCACGGTAATGAAAATAGCATTTAGTATGTTGGAACTTGCACATCCTTCCATCAAAGTTGTGAAGCTTACAATAGAGACTTTGGATGAAATCAGTTTGTTGCTTTAATGACCATCTTAATGTCTTCTATTTCTTAGAACCATGATGAGACGTGGAGAAGCTACTTCTCCGATATCAGTTCCTTCCCCAATGCGGTCTACACACATTGCTACGACGACTCGGGCACAAAGCTGTTTGTTGCTGGAGGGCCCCTATGCTCTGGGCTGCACGGAAATTACGCTGGTCTCTGGAGCTAGCCTCCTTCATTTATCCCATCTGCACTCTCACGCTCTCCCCGTCATGTTTCAGTACACCTACCGGTTGTTTGTCATTGCTGCACTCTGCTTCATTCCTGCATTTTTTTCTCTTTTTATTCATCCCGTCTCACTTCTCTTCTGTTTTCAATAGACTCAGGAGAGTATACATGATTCATTTCTCATTTCTGTAAGGTTTGTGTCCTAAGTAAGATTTCCTCTGCGTCTTTTTAGGTCTTTTTCTTAACTTTCTGTCCTCCTTAGATGTCTATTTTATGTCCGTGAGAAAACAAGCTGCGACCGGAAGTGAGACGCTCCATGTGGATTTCCTTCTGAGGACTCTGACAAATGAAAAAAATATATATTAAAATATTTAACAGCTTTTCCAGGACGTGGGATGTTTTTGTTTTGTTTTCGTCTTTTCAAGTGGCATATCTTGAAGATGGTAATGCTTGGAGAAAGTCTTAAGTGTGGACTACTTTTATGATCCTGTGACTCATTCCTCTTTTTTTGCAATGGAGTGCAAAGATGAACAACAAAGACTAATTGGATGTGGAATATGACTTTTTTTTTTTTTTTTTAAGAAAAGGATAACCACCTTAGCTTAACTGTGCCATATTATGCCACGATGGTCACAGAGGGGCCGGTGTCTGCAGGAGCTTACAGACGAGTTTAGAGAAAATGTCTGAAAGGAACATTACATGTGCTCAGACAACAGCCAATAAAGACTTTTTTTTTACTTGCTTTCTCTGCTGGTGAGAAGGAATAACTTGTTAAAAAGTCGGTATTTTGGGAAGTGAATCTGTTTCAGTGGTTGACAGTTTCTTGACCAGTCATGAAGAACAACTTTTAATTTGATTGTCTCTGATTTGTGAGTGAGAATATCATTGGAAATGCTATTATTCCCTCGCTTCAATGCTGACTATAATTTATTTTCTCCCCTTGTAAGTCACTAGCACTCATGGTGTTCAGGTACAATCATTTTTGTTAGCAATGTTGCTTCTGAACTTCTGTCAGGGGATAATTATTCATCAACGCTTCCCTTTTTATTAGGCAGAGGCAGAACAGTAGTGACATTGTTGTCTTTCCTGAGTCTTTCTGTGAAAGACTTGCAGATTGACATTTTTTCCCTCACTTCTTTTTATTTTTACATGGTCATTGCAACAAAAGGAAGAAAACTTAGAACAGTGAATAGATGTGATTACGGCCGTTTATTAGGCAAATACCCATCACTTTTAAACCAGATTTTATATATAAATGTGTGTATACATATTTGCAATATTATAGAGGGAGAATGCATTTTGTGTAAATGTGTTAATGAGGGTGTGTGTGGACTAACGGTCATTATTTCAGTGGCGCCCTCATTTTTTTATACACTACATGAATGTTTTTACAGATTACTGAGTGAACATACAATTTCAAAAAACAACAGTAACAGATACCAACCCAATGAGTTGTGTTAAGAGAAAATAATGAATAAAAGTATATTGATGTATTTTTCTTTCATATGTGATCTTCCTTTACATCATCCTTTAAACATTTTTGTTAAGGTGTTCCTTGATTTCTTTGTTTTACCAGTAGAACACTTTTTCTCCATGTGGGAAATGTGCCCTTCTCTTTGGTTTGAGCTATTTGAGCTTGCCTTAACAAGAATATATATTTTTTATCTTTACAATGTGGATAAAAGTGGGTTTTTATCAGTTTATGGAAGCTGTACAGTTTCACACTAGAGGAGACGTTCTGGGCTATTGTCCTGGGGTTATTAAGGAGGTGGGGGTTTAGCCGCTAGAGGGCGCTAGTTCCGGTTAGTGTAGTAAAGGAGCTGCAGTGGGGAAATGCACGTTCACAGCTCAGTCTGTCCTCAACATCTGCAGTGCGTGTACAAGTGACAAAAAACAAAGCTGGAAATGTTCTCTAAGTTTTTGTGATGTTTTACTGGTCTAGGGTACTTCTCGTATGTGACAGTCCCTCCTCCCTCCTTCAAGGTTACTTTAAGACAATGTACACAATTTACTCAGCATAAGCCCACCACCCTGGTTATTCGGATAGAGAGAATGAACACATTTCCATAACGGGAACTTAAAGGGGGATATAGTATTTTAGTGGGAAATAAAGTCGTTCAATTAGGGAAATAGCACTTTAAACACTTCATTTCTAATTATAGGACTTCATCAGTACAAACACAAGTTGATTGTTAATACAGTAATAGTAAAAATATATATACACCGAGAAAACAGTAAGTTTCGACATGACTGTTTTTTTTTTTGCTCAGTAATAAGGGGGAGAAGCGTGAACGCGCAGTCTCATTGTTTGCCAATGCTGTGCGCGCTCCCGTTGCGCGCGCCCTGCGCTGTTGTTCTGCCTCGGCAGCGCGCTGTGTGTCACGTGACGGAGTCTGCTGCTGGTTGAGTGTGAAGCGTGTTAGCAGGTAAAAACAACAAAAAACACATCTCACACGCGCGAATTTAAAGTAGCGTATAGGAGTGTTACATATCATGGCGGTCGCGGTTTGTTCTTCGTCGTCCGCTTATTATGTAACGTGTATCTGAATGGAAATCCGAAGTATTTGCTTTGTATGTCTTTTTTAGCCTGTTTCCCGAGTCGGATTGAGCTGCTATGCTAAGCTAATCTCGGCTAGGCTAAGCTAGCGCCGATGTGTGTGGCCATTTTCTGAAAAATACTCTTGGTGGATGGGAGTAGGGTTGATCTGCTTCTCGCTGCTTGTCCGGTTTGTTTCTTTTGGCTTGAAAACGAGAGCGAGAACATGACAGAAGAGCCGTTGGTCGGCTGTGGATTTGCAGGCTCGCGCGCTTGCCAGGCTTAGTCGGCTAGCTAGCAAAGCTGCAACAATTGCCTGGACTTGAGAGAGATGGAGAGACAGAGGGAATGCGGGGTTTATAGGCAGCTAGCAACAGCAACTTAGCCACTTAGGACAAAGAGGGTCCCGGGAGCCAGCTAGCTAACCTAGCATGTCCCTCCGCTTTGACTTCGTTATGGTTTATTTTTGAAAGATGCGGATCGTATGACTCGTCTTGTGTTTTTCTGTTATGTAAGAAAGCGTATCTGTGTGTAAACACAGATTGACTTTCAGGTGCGAAGGGACAGTTTGATAGTGACTGAACTAGCGCGTTACAGTAGATGTAGCCACAACAAAAACAACTGCATCCTTTTGTCTGAAGCTGGCTCGTCCTATTTCTACAACACTGCTGTGTTTAGGTATTTTCATCATCTCCGTCGATCGGAATTTCTGGGCTTTTTATCGCTCCCATCCGTGAAACGGTGACTGATCAATCCGCACTGGCTCGCAACGTCAACCGAGACTTTTTCAGGAAAATTTGCACTAAAATCACAATTAAACGCGTCATTTTATTTCTCCGTTTGTTGACGTCTTGCTGACCAACTTGTGCAATAAAACTACAGCATCAGTCCGTGAAAGCCTGGCTTTGTTCTTTCTGTTTTTCTTTGGTTCTTGTGAATGGCCACGCGCACCAGTCAAAATCAGAAGCAATGGTCAGCTCTTTCTGAAGTTACATTTTGGACACTAAGATCTCGAAGTACTGAGATTTTCCCAAATGTTTGCGCAATTACAACATTAACACACAAACATGTTTTCACTGACTCTGTTCTAAACTTACACGCTCGGGATTTATCCCAGCAGTGATGGGAACCAGATGTTTAAGACACTTAAAGCTACCAAAAGCTACATCAGTAATGAATATGCTGTTTGATTCCCAGTGGTGGTTTTTCCATAGACATATTCTTCACTGACAGGCATTATAATGCAAATTAGCCCCACCAACCCCTTTAGATAAAAAATGCTATTTTACCACAAATAGTATTACTTATAAAACTGTAATGATGTGTATGTAGGTTTGCTGGTTATTTTATATATTGAATTTATTGCTTGTTTGCGTTGTACAACCACAAATTTCTGTTGCAACCCATGTTCCAATCAGATTTGGTAGGCTTCACTACACCGAACCGTTTCACCACAGTCTACTCTGATGACGTCATCTGGTTGACCTCAAAATCATTATGTTAAGAACTTAATTTTAGCTTCATAGGAAACCCTAAGATCAGTTTTCTGAGTGTTTCTTAGTGCTGCTGTCTGCCAAATGTTTAAAAATTGTTAATAAAATGATTTTACTAGTTAGATTTGACCACATTGCATCAAATGACACTTTTTTTTTTGCAAACACCACTTGTGCTCTATGTGGGAGTGATTTAACCCCATGCGAGTTTGGCTTTATTTTAGACAGTTGCGTAAATAATAGCTGTGGTTGTTCTGCATAGTTCAGTGTTACTGTGTTTCAAAGTTTCACCATTAATTCAGTCGTTGAGAAATAATCTGTCAATCCGTCTGTTTTTCTTTTTTACAGTGATGGTGTCTTCAACAGTGCATGTGTCTAGAACAGTTTATTGTAAGAAATGACCAGTGAGCATACAAGTGTCTTGTTTTTATGTTAATAGTTGTAAATATGAAAAAAAACTTCTTTAGCTGCTGTGTTGCCTTACTACACAGTGCATCTGATGCTCCAGCAGGAAATGTTTTAGCTCAAAACTTTATTTCTAAACTATTGTATAATAATATATTCCTAACCGCTGTATTTGTGGAATTGCTTCTTGTTAAGTAGCTTTCAAAGGCATTAAACACTTCAGATGCCTGGTTCCTGTTGCTGTGGTTGTGAGCAGTTCTGACTCAGCTGGTTTCTCTTTAGTGATGGGTTTCACATCAACCCACTCTTGATGTCCTCGTTTACGTCCTGCCAAGTTTATTAAGCATACGTTTGGAAAAATAGATTTTATTCCCTTTTAAACTGATACTGTAGGCAGCTTTTAGGTTAAGGATACATGGTCATATTTTCAGTAATCAAGGATTTCTGCTCCTCTGAGTTCAGTGTCTTAGATTTACTTGCCCTGAGGGAGTGGCTATGTTGTGTGCTATTATAACATGTATTATTAGGACAGTGAGGGCTACAGTAGTGTGTAAGTGGACACCAGTTCAGTCTGGCTTGCCTTCAGTTTAATCCCAGCAAGTGATAAGCTTGTGTATGTGTATCCTGTAAGTGTTCCTCATGGTCAGGGAATTGCTCAATCTTGCCCAACTGGATTTAGGAGGGAAGGGATCTGATCTGTTCCCTTGTGTTTACTCGGGTGTTAGAAAACATTTAACCCTGTAGAGGCAGGATTTTGGACGTTCTGCACTAAAAAGCTTCACTTCCAACACACAAACTGGATCTATGATGGATTTGCTAGGTGTTTGGAAAGAACTGTTTAAAATGTAAATTCCCTTTGTGGAAATCTGCTATATGAGTAAGTAACGTTCAGAGAAACAGTATACAGTCTGTCAGATTAAATATTTTATCATATAATTGCAGTACTCAGAATGCACTTGTGAACTTGAGTATTATATGGAAAAATTTGGGAAAATATGGTTTGCTCAGCACTGTGAATTGCCTAGACATGTAACTCTTTGCAAAATGAAATACATTTTTTGTGTTTTTCAGATTTTTGTATTTTGTACATACATTGTTTTGTATATACTGTATATGATGACCTCACTGGGCGGTGATCGAGCCCGGGGCACTCGGGACAAGGTGCTGCCCACAACCACACAGACCACACAGCCACAGAAACAGCTTCAGGTGGGTTTACATTAGGGGTGAGCCACAATATTGATATTGCGATATATCTTCGTCCTTGCTCACGCGATACGATAATCGATGTGCCGGCGACAATATCGATATTTAAATGAGGACACATTTGCCGGCAAGTTGACTCACCGTCGTTGCTACCTCTTCTCTCCACTGGGTGGCGCTGCTCCCGCTGAGTGCAGCAGGAGAGTTCTGTTAGCACAGAAGAAGTCAATTTGTGCTCTAAACGTGTTTGTGTTGTGTTGTGACTCTAAAAGCTCGGCTGAGACGCCCCAGCTATATTTAAAGTGGGAGTTTGGCTTTGAGAACATTGGAACAGTGTGTGGATTATTCTGTGACGCCGTGTCTCTGTGCTTCTCTTTCTCCTGAACTTATTTCGTAGCGATTAGATGAATTAGAGTACACACCCCCTTCCACCCCCGGGATTCACGGGCGCGCGCATCAACGCGTTTTCACCTTATTTTTACCATGTTTTAACAGTTTATTCAATCAAAGGTATGAAACGGCTTAGAACAAACTTCTGATTTCTGAGGATAGTTCTAGGACTAACGCACGTAATTACTAATTTCTGTTGCGATATCTGAGGGCTATTGGGGGATATTAAAGATATTGAGCAGCTCTTATATGTGCAGTATAATGCAAATATCGGAAAGGTAACAATATCATTGCTTTTACTTATTTAAGTTAATAACGCATCCCCGTCTTTCTGTGTTATAGCGATACGTACGTGTCGTGCAATATATCGATTATCGTGGTATCGCGATATTATCGTTATCGTGGACCACATATCGCATATCGTATCGTATTGTGAGATACCCCGCGATTCCCACCCCTATTTTACATATTTACAGATGGCCTGATTTCTCTATAATTTCACAGTTCAGTATTCAAGAAACAAGAAAAATTAGGCTAATCTACGTCTGGACATTTAGCCCAGCCTCGCCAAGAAACTAGAATTTCTCAATTGATTTTCATTGCCATTCTCGCTGTTCTGCTTTGTGTTGTCTGCCTTTACCAGGCTACTGCTGAACAGATCCGACTTGCTCAGATGATCTATGACAAGAATGATGCAGATTTTGAAGATAAAGTCAATCAGGTGAGGCACATTGTGAGCTGCAGAATAAATTTCCACGATTAGCCCCCAATGCATTTACTTACTTAATGGGATTGTACATTGTTCTCAGGTCTGTGTGTCTCATTTGTATTTGTAGCTCATGGAGGTGACAGGGAAGAACCAGGATGAGTGCATGGTTGCTCTCCATGACTGCAACGAGGATGTCAACAGAGCCATCAACTTCCTGCTGGAGGGGACCTCTGACACAGTAAGACACAAACAGCCCTAACATAATTTTGCTTTAATAGTTTAAGAAAGGGCTTTGAAGTGCTGAAAACTGGCTTTTTACCTGTAATGATCACTTTTGAAAATTAAATAATTGTATCAGTACTTCTTTTGTCATGACTGTGCTTTTTGTTAATTATATGATGCGGTGTAGCATATGTGAATAAACATAGTGTAATAATGATTATATAATCATATAATTAACAGTACAAAATCTTACTTCCTTTACAAGTAGGTCTTGCATGGGTACTTTCACAGACATTGTCATAGTGAAATTTGAGATGTCTCGGCATGTTTTCATGGTTTCTAGGAAAACTCTAATAGGAAATGGGTCATTTATGTGATCACTGGATAATCCTGTGTCATAACAGGTCTGTGTCTGCTCTGTGCTCTGTTTAATGTCCTTCACATTTACAGACCATGTATATAACTCCCTCATCCTCACATGTTTAAAGAAGAGAAGAAACTTGGAAGGAAGAATGGAACTAGATCATTTTAAGAATTAATAATTTGAATGTATTTTATTGGATTGTATTTATTGTTGATTTTCTTTGTTAAAAAAAGTAGACAGCATTTATGGAGCACAATACTGCACATTTTAATGTATTTACTGTTTTTCTTGCTGAATATGAGAATGTATTTAAAAACATTTAAACATTATAATTTTCCACTTTGAATTTTCTCCAATAAGTTAAACTCAGCAAATCGGTAGAAAGTGCACCCTAACATTTGTGAGCAATTGTTGAGCAAAGTTTTTCTGTAGAGGATGTGAGAAAATCAATTAATTTTCCTGGGGTTAAACATTTTGCATCCAGCACTGTTGCATCATTCACACTTATTTGGTTACAACACTCACAAACATATTTCTGGGAACTTACTTCTGCCTTTTCTGATTAATAAGCTGACAGCTGTTTGGCTCTTTCTCTATTTAGACCTCTTGGGAAACAGTGGGAAAGAAGAAAAGCCTAGTAAAGGACAGTATTTCTTCAGAGAGCAAGGAGAACAAGGAGAATCGAGAGAAGAGAGGTGAGAAAGAGAGCAGCAAACCACGTGGAGGAGCGAACCGCAGGGGCAGAGGGGCCATCCGCAGTAGGCCAGGTAGGATTAGCCATGTTTTTTTAGAACTGTCCTTTAGTTTCCTAATTTTCATTTAGTCTCCAACAAACTTACAAATGCTAGTTTATTTTATTATTATTATTGTTTTTTTTATTTTTTTATTGTGTCTATTTTTTTTAATGCACGAAGCTTACCTTGTGGCTTACTGCTGGATACTTATTGGTCCATATTAAAAGATTGCTACTCTTGATGCACAGAAAAGGCAGACATAGTGAAAAGGATGGGAGTTTTAGGATGGTTATTAAATTATCATTCAAAATGAGTACCCATAAATGATATGAACTATAATCATCAGGTTTCAAAATACAGATGTAGTAGTTTTGTTTTGCTTTTGTAAATACCCTGCAAAAAAATTAAAGGAACAATCAGAGAATATCATTGAGGCATTTAAACATCTGGGATGTTGATCTGGTTGTCTAATAGCAGAGAGGTTTGTTAATCAGTTTCAGTTGCTTGTGTGTTAATGAAATTAACAACAGGCCTGAAAATGCAAAGCAGGAATGGTTTTACAAGTGGAGGCCACTGACACTTCCCCCTTCTCTCTGACTGTTTTCGCCCAAGTTTTGCATTTGGCTAGGGTCAGTGTTACTACTGCAAGCGATATGAGATGATACCTGCACCCTACAGACGTTACACAGGTAGTCCAACTCAATATATGCCATTGTCTGAAGGATTGTGTATCCCAGCACAGTCTTAAGGGCATGGATGAGATTCCAGGAGACAGGCACTTAATCGAGGAGAGCTGGACAGGGCCATAGATTGTCCTTAACCCATCAGCAGGATCAGTATCTACTCCCTTGTGCAAGGAGGAACAGGATGAGCACTACCAGAGCCCCACAGACTGACCTCCAGCAGGCCAGTGGTGTGAATGTCTCTGGCCAAACAATCGGAAACAGACTTCATTAGGGTGGCCTGAGGACCCGATGTCCTCTTCTGGGCCCTGTGCTATGATGGAATACCAGAATTTGCAGGTTCACCACTGGTTTCCTGTGCTTTTCACAAATTAGAAAAGGTTCACACTGAGTACATAAAATGATCTGGAGAAGCTGTGGAGAATGTTCTGCTGTCTGTAACATTTTTTAGCACGACCGGTTTGGTGATGGGTCAGTGATTGTCTTGGGAGGCGTATTCATGGATGGACAAACAGACCTCCACAGGCTAGGCAACAGTATTCTGACTGCCATTATTTATTTGGATGAAATGTTTGGATTTTTTGTCAAACCTTATGCTGGTGCAATGGGTTCTTGGTTACAGTGCTTGGCCCCTTGTGGCGAGAGCAGACAGGTCCATGAGGGTGAATTGATGCCTTACTTACTGGTCCTCACACTCGCCTGATATAAATAAAAAAAAAACTCTGGGTCTTTATTAGGGATGCACTGACATGACTTTTTTTGGCTGAAAACTGCAAAAAAGGAAGCATTTGTCTGGAAGAAGAAATTATTATGCCAATTGTACCATTTATGTGTCAAGGCATTGCAATTGCATAAATTAATATGCAAGTCATACTTCAAAGTATAAATCAATTACAAAACTATGAAAATATTTACTTATCATTGAATAATGTCAAGTCGGAATTTGTTGGAATCCTGACATTCAACAATATAAAATAAAATTAATTTCTTTCTTTGGTCCCATTCCAAGGAAATATCTTCTCTCATGAAACACGAAAGTGCATTAAAGTCAAGTGTAATATAGCGCTCTCTGTAGGACTACTACAACAAAGTACATTCTGAACAAGAGCTTTTATGTCTTGTCCACATGGAAATTCAAATATTGGAAAAAAGCTCTGAGCGACCTAGGCAGCAATGCTGGCAGCACTCATACCTCTATTTTCAAAAGACAATCTGTGGATATGAAGATGAGCATGTACACTCAACTTCTGTGGTCGACCATGGCGAGTAGTGGTGGGAATTGCAGGGTCTCACGATATGATACAATATGCGATATGTGGTCACAGAATAATCCACACTCTGTTCTAAAAGCCAAACTCCCTCTTTAAATATGGCTGGGCGTTTCAGCCGAGCTGAGTTTAGACAACACAAGTTTAGAGCACAACACAAACTGACTCCTTTTGTGATCACAGAAATCTCCTGCACTCAGTGGGTGCAGTGCCACCCATTGGAGAGAAGAGGTAGCGACGCCGGTCAGTCAACTTGGCAGCGAATGTGTACTCATTTAAATATCTATATTGCTGCCAACGTATCGATTATTGTATCACGTGAGCAAGGCCAAAGTCAAAGGTACCAAAAGCTGGTTCAACAACCAGGGTGTTAATGTGCTTGATTGGCCAGCAAACTCCCCTGACCTGAACCCCATAGAGCAGGGGTACTCAACTAGAAACTCAAAAGGTCCACTCACCAAATTTCCAATCTTTCCAGGGTCCGAAACAGTGATGGTGTATTTCCAATATTAGATCTCCGAACAAAAAAAGTAAATCTGAAAAGTAAAACTTTTATGTCTTCTGTCTTAATCAGTGTGAAAATTGACAGTTTTTTGTGCCACTAGTTCTTTAAACTTTGGCACAAAAGGTGTGAGGGCTAGGCGTATGCACTGGTGTAGGTGTTCATTAGTGAGTGTACTCCTGTATTTGTTCTTCACCACAGTCATCGTTGAAAAGGCTGACTCACAAGAGTATGTTGAAGGGAACATGGTGAGAATGTGCAGGGCCATTTCCTGCAAGACACCTGCAGGGGCCATCTT
>JBBIGC010000024.1:13745708-13761914 GCA_037576955.1 Lepidarchus adonis
AACAATGTGTTCCAGCTCCACCTTTTCCTCCACATTGTGATCTCCATATACAGTACTACTTCCTGCTCTACAGTACTAGTATGGGTTTGGTGACGTCAACATTTGATTTATGATGGATTTATTTATTGTAACATTTATACCATTTAAGGTGTTTGAGACTGAAAACCTAAAACACGAGAAATGGGAAACTTAAACTGCGAGTTAAGCAGGTTTATGGAAACCCACCAACACACATTTAAACCAGTTCCACCTCAGTTCAGTCCAAACTCTATTCATCCGTATCCCGTCGTCCACCTCGGCAGCTCCTACATTCAGCCCATGAGCTTCTCCATCTCTACTGCAGCCATTTAAATCCATAATCCTTCCCTTTCCTCCACTGGGAGCATCGTTCTGGAAGAGTGAGCATGGAGTCCTGCATCTGTTTGGGTGCTCAAAGGGACACAAACCATTTAAATTACATCAGGTCAATGAGGCAATTGTGTGGAAGTATTTGCCCCCTCCCTTTAGAGGAGTAATAAGAAAGGGAGGAAAACAAAAACAATCCTCCTCAGCAGTTTGAACGTTTCCAATGACAACAAAAGCCAGAAATATTTGGTCCAACCATTCGCAAATATTTCTGCTGGACCGCGTTCGTACCCGCGCGGGCCAGCTGCTCCGTTATCGATCATTTTCTCTGGCCAATAAATCAGTGATCGCTACCATGTGTGATCACACGACGGGACATTTGTCACGGTTGAAGGTTCATGGGGACTGTGATTAAGGACCAGTGACCCTGGTGTCTTTTACTACACCCGTCCTCCATCAGCTTTCCTGTAGCAGTAGACATGCGCAATATGGAGAAATTAATATGCATCATGATCACGTGTAGCGGGATAATCAAAATAATTCAAATGTTATATTAAATATGTTAAAATTTAAAATGTTTCTCCATTTAAAAACGCTTGGAGTGTTGTTAAAGCACCTAAAAATAAGCACCTTCACCCCCATATGCAACGTCCAGAGATGATAATCAAGCAATTAAAACAGCCCAACTTCAGATCATAGTTTTTGTAATGTAGCAAAACCAAATAATTCAGATATATCGCTATATCTCAGGGTTTCTGCAGATTAAATACTCAATTTTAGACCTTTTCAAGGCCATTATGAATGAAATTTGAGATCAATTTCACCCCCACACTCATAAAAAAAATAAAATAAGAGTCCTAGAATTACTGACAGATTTATAATTTGAGCTGATTTGATATTTTCCTGATTTCTAATCTGTCTTTAGTGCCTTTACACCAAGCTTTCACCACGTTAGCATCTTCCTGCCCAATGTGCAGTAGCTCCATGTGTTTTAACACTTAATGCATCAACTTTCTCCAGCTACTCGTCCCGTCTATGGACTAGTCTACGGTCAAATAACTGGAGCTGAGAAAACCTTACTTCACAAACCATCATCTTCATCTATGGAGATCAATTCTGAGTGGGTTGGAGTTTATTCAGCCCCACCTTGGTGTAAGTTTTAGCTACACCTGGACAAAAAGAACTACAACACGGAACCAGTACACACAGTCCCATCAGAGAACACTGGGGAAAAAATAAAAAATAAATGTTAAACACGTATTTTGACATTTAGAACCCAAATCTAACCTTAAGACCTAGTGCATGAAACGTCAAACTTTCACATCAGACGCAGATCGTGAAAGATGAGGTGGAAGACTTCAGCTCCACCCGAATGCCACCCGAGTACCAGTCTGAATCAGGTGCCAGTAGGAAAAAGCGCTGCTCCAGTTTCTCAGTGTGCAGTGGAAAAACAGTCGCTGGTATAACGTTGTACACCTACACACTGCAGCGCGTCCTCATTATGTAGATGTTATTCATGTTCGGCTCCAATTAGACATTCGAGCCTGAGGACACAGGGTGTGTATACGCCCATGTCTGTTTGTGTGTGTGTTTGCCTGCAGGGCAGTTTACAGTGGCCCTCTCTGCAGGGGGTAAAGAGCAGGGCAATCGTCTGTGGCCACTTTGCTGTCAATAATGTGTGTGTGTGTGTGGACTGCTGAGGCAGCCTTGAACAAGGCCAGGACGGAGAAGGGGGTGGTGTCACCTCCTCCTCCCCCTCCTCCAGCAGCCTTTTGGGTTTTGTTTAGCTGTAGTAACTCTGCCAAGGAGAATCCAAGCTGTTGGAATGCTGGCATGGAAAAGACGAAATGTCTACTGCGTCCTCAATTCACCGTTTTCCAAAGGAAAAAATGTGCACAGCCTGCAACGTTTTTCCTATCGGCAACATTTCTGCTGGTGTGCGCGAGTGGGATTTCAATTTACAGCGTATTTATTTGGCCCTATAGAGCAGCACGGTTCACTCGGTGCTGAATAGTTACTCATTCGCTTGGTGATGCCCATACTCCACGACTGCCCCCAACTACGTCCCACCAGTGGAGGTGGTGGTGAATGGAACCAGGCCTCACGTCTACAGCACAAATAACCATTGTATGATCTCTCCACCCTCAATGAAGCCCCGTGCTTCTCTGCAGTGTTGATGGTAAAACCTCAGAGACAAAATATCAGTATTGCAATAATACAGCTACATATTGAAATATCTTTATTTCACATTTCTCTCATTAAAAAGGCCTGACGGAAGTGTGCATCACTACAGCTTCACAATGTATCTAAATGTTCCTTTAGAAGAGGAGCTCACATCAACAACTTCCACAAACGTGCTGGTATCTTCTCTACATCCTCACCACTGACGCTACTCAGATGATCATCTAATCCCTGATCAGATCAAGGCTGGACTATCGAGACACTCCTTCGTTCTGGCTCCTAAGAAATGGAATAAACTTCCCCTGAACGTCAGAACCACAGATAACCTCACTGTCCACAAACGATGACTTTAAAACCACGTCTATAAAAAAAGAACATTGGTAAAAAACTTCACGTCCTATACCAACACACCTCCTTACTCAGCTCTGGTAGATCTTGGTGGAACAGCAGCACTTAACCTAGTAGTTAACCTAGACTTCAATTAAGACCATTTTTGTAATTTTTGTAATATATTTTCATATTTATATTATTGGCAACACATCTGTAATATATCTATATTATGGCTAAAGCGCTTATGGATGGATGCAAACTGCATTCCGTTGCCTTGTACCTGTGACATGTGCAATGACAATAAAAGTTGAATTTCATTTCATTTCATTTCAACTAGTGTGAGGGTGAGGTTTCCTCTGTAGACTACAAAGCCTTTGTACATCACTCTGTATAACATAAATCAATACTAAATATTTGCAATTAGACACGTTCCCCAAAACCGTTCAGTCCTACAGAAGGTGCAATAAATTCTTTGGACGCCTGGTTCCCTTCACCACCACTGAACAATTTTGAGTTGTTTGTTTCAAACCAAATGACACGTCAACATGAAAACCCTCTTCTACTATAAGACCTGGGGTCTCACTTATAACGGCTTTATTTATAACAAAACAGGACCTAAAAGGTGTGATCGTCTTTCTAGTCAAACGTTGTGATCTATAGAAACTAACAAATGGTAGAATGTGTGTACATTTACCCAAAACTTGCTTGAAGAAAAAAAGGAGCAGCATTTCATGAAAAGAACACCTTGCCAACCATTAATCATGGAGGAGGATCTATCAGGCTTTGGGGTTGTGTTGCAGCCAGTGGGACAGGAAACATTGCACGGGTGGAAGGAAGAATTGATTCCACTAAATACCAGCAAATTCTGGAAGCAAACATGATTGAGACACATGATGCGGACTCTTCTATGAAGGTCTTGTGGAACAGTGCACCACCACTCCTGAGTCTGCTAAAAAAATTTTGCAGTCAAACAGGGATTATGAAGTATTCTTGGTCTTCCTGATGTCATCTTGACCTCCACAGTTCCCCTGAATGGTCACTTCTTAATTACATTTCTCTTGCATTCATAACTCTAGGGTGCCAAAACTTTTGCACAGTGCAGCAATAATGTTTTTATTTTCATAAATTTTTTGCTGTAACTATGCATCAATTTTATCCATATCCTAGAAAGACTTAACATATTTACAATGACAAAATCACCAAAATCTATTTTTTAACTAGGGGTGGCCAAACGTTTGCATAAGAATTTATTTATAATAGTGAATAAATATCAGTAAAATATATAATCTGACTGAAATCTGAACTTAATCTACATTGTTAAACTCTGAGGTAGAGTGATGTGCTGAACTGGGTCCAAGGTTAGAGAGAACAACCCGACGGAACAGCGCAGTCCTGGTACTAATACAGGTACTGAAGTGGTTCCTCACAAATGGCTGTTACCAGCGGGAATTAGCTGACCGCTATATGTTCTAATTAAAAATAAAATTGTTTATTGGCAAAATTGTTAAAGCTTATTTAGGAAATACAAGAAGAATCTAATTGTGTTTAATTGTATATAAGGCAATTCCGCAATGTCCGCTTTCCCGCGCCGTTGACTGCACTCACGTTGCAATAAGGGCTTAATATGAAAACTAATTTATGTTTATTTATGCGCAATGGCTTCCTGATGAATCATAAAAAGTGTCATATCTAACTGTTCATTGTTCATGTATTGAATCGTTTCTCTTCTAAAATGGTCACAGTGGAACCACGTGTTGGCTTCACCCCAAAGCGCAGAGGAAACTCGCTTTAACGTCCCTCACAAGCTTAAATATGCATGAGGTGATTTGCATTTTCAATTTTTGGTTGAATGAGGGAGTGTATGAACAATCCCAGGAACAGTACAATTTATAAATTCCTGCAAGCAGGAATAAATCTGACTTTTTCCTGTGCGCACGCCATTGTTGTCTTTTGCATGCATGTACATTTAGCAGGAGTTCTACTCAACGTTTTATACATGAGAACCCTGAAGAACCATCTCTGGAGCTTTGCTGGGGAAATCAGAAAACCAGCAGTACTCCATCTTGTACAGGGTTTCTTCAGGTTACAGTTAAGACCTTTTTAAGAGCATTAGAAATCAATTAAAACCAATTTCACACCCACACTGGAAAAAAGTTAAAGAGTCCTAGAATAAATTAACATTATTTAATTAGCAAGAGAAATTATTAACATTCATTTCCTCCCTTCTGCACTCGAAAAGAGGCGTAGACTTAATCCCCGGAAAACCTTACAGTACTGCATAAGGGCCTCTGTGTTTCTGGAGATTTTGAGGGGATTGGATGTTTTTCTGATTTCTCATGTGACTTTAGTGCCTTTAAACCAAGCTTACACAACTTTTGCATCTTCTTACCCAACATGCAGTAGCTCCACACTGTGTTTAACTGGTTTTAACACTAAATGCATCATTGTTCTCCAGCCACTTACCCACCATACACCATTAACTGGAGCTTTAAAAAAAGTCACACTACTTCACCATCCATCTTCATCTATGGAGATAAACTCAGAGAAAGTTACAGTTGATATCAGCTATATATCCAGCCTTGGTCTTGAAGATCTGCGATAAAGAACTACAACACAAAACCAATACACATCCATCAGAGAACACAGTGTATAAAATCAGAATATTTAAAGATATTTTAAGGCCTTAAACTCAGATTTTAGTCTTTAAGATTAACCCTGTTCTACAAGTGAAATGTATCGATCTAATGCCGTTCCTCAGCTGAAGCCACGAACATGAGGAATCAATGGCCCATTGAGTCCAGAGATTCATCATCATGAAGGACATCCTTTCCCATAGGCCTAACCTGATTACCATAGGAATGAGGCCGTTCTGGGAGTCGGTACCTAAAATACATTACATCCCTAATGAGAACGGGCATCCACAACAGCCGACCCCGATCTCGTGCTTCCAATAGAGCTGCTTAAGCTGTTTACATCTAGTACTAATCAGACCCTCGCAGAGCGGCTGCGGCGAGAAGAAAAAACACCACCGAGCAAACAATCTCACCACAAGCCAACAAGCCCACTTCAAAATCTGATCTTCAGGTGGTGTAGAAGACCAACTCAAGCCTAAACCTGGCACAGGCACAGAGTTTAGCCTCTATAGTAGAGCAGTCGTCCACCAACGCAGCAAAATTTACCAATACCAATCAGCCATAACATTAAGACCATGTGTCTATTCTGAGTAGGTCCCCTCATGCTGATGAAGCACCTCAAACAGTGGACGTTTGCTTTGGGACAGACTGACTTGAGTGCCCAGTGATGGGTACTAACAACTACCTGGAATTCCCCCAGAAGTTCTGCCCTTCTGGAGAAACTCTAGGCCCTCAGAATAAATATAGAGATTTGTTTTGTTTTTAAATGTTGTTAGCAGCCTGATAAGGGAAACAGTTAAAGTCTCACTGCGATCAGATCGTATTGTTGCAACGCCCCTAATCAATGGAGATCTGCATTAAGCAAACCCTCTTAAAATTAATCACCCACACCTCAGGGTCAACACTGTGACACACTTCCCCACAAGCTGAGGCATCACCTGCAGCTGTACAGAAAACCGTAGTGGTGGGAGACAGAGAGAGAGACACACCGAGAGAGAGCGAGACACACACAGAGAGAGCACAGGCTGAGAGAGAGAGAGAGAGCACGATACACACACAGAGACACACAGAGTGTGCAGGCTGAGAGAGAGAGAGCGCGCAGGCTGAGAGAGAGAGACGCACACACACACACAGAGAGCGCACAGGCTGAGAGAGAGAGAGAGAGAGAGAGAGACACACACAGAGCACAGGCTGAGAGAGAGAGACACACACACACACACAGAGAGCACAGGCTCTGAGAGAGAGAGCACGACACACACACACACACACACACACACACAGAGCACAGGCTGAGAGAGAGAGAGACACACATACTGAGAGAGAGAGAGACACACAGAGCACAGGCTGAGAGAGAGAGACACACACACACACACACACACACACACAGAGAGCACAGGCTCTGAGAGAGAGAGCACGATACACACACACACACACACACACACACACACAGAGTGTGCAGGCTGAGAGAGAGACACGCAGAGAAAGACACACACACACACACACACAGAGCACAGGCTGAGAGAGAGAGAGATGGAGTCTGCCCGAGTGCCTCCAGGGAGCAGGGTCATTAACGCGAGCACCCAGTGCTGATGCAGTTAGCCCACAGTAAAGGTCTGAGGCTCATGTGACAAACAGCAACATGCCATCACGCAACCACGCGCTGCAAGGTCCAAAAAATCTGCCCAAAACTTCTCACATATTCAACAGTCTTTGCCTTATCTGCTGGTCAGTCACCCCTCAGTCCAGAACACTTCACTCCTCGGCCTGAAGGGCCACTATCCTGCCCTTCAACACACACTTCATTCTGCTCCTGGATTCACTGCAGCCGTAAACACTGTTCTCTGGGGCGGAGAACGACTTCAAAGTCAGCGACTGAAACCCTCAGCTTCACCATCAGACACCATTTCCTTTTACCCAAGATCTGCCTGACATTTAGCTCACCTTCCACACGCGCTGTGGTTTTGAATCTGCAGTGTGCAGTCTGTATGAATCTGTATGAATCTGCAGTGTGCAGTTTTTACAACCAGACAGTAATCATGGAGTCATTTTAATCCACTATGAGTCTGCAGTGTGTGTGTAGAATTGTGGACTGAATTTAACCCAGTATGAATCTTCAGTGTGTGTAATTTTTACAGCCCGGCAATAATAATAGTCCAGTATGAATGTGCAGTGTGTACTTTTTACGGCCTGATAGGAATTAAGTGTGTAGTTTTCGCAGACCAACAATAGTTATGGAGTGACATTTAGCCCAGTATGAATCTGCGGTGTGCATTTTTCACAGCCTGCCCATAATATTTAAGAAATAAGGATATTTGCTCCAGTATGAATCTGCAGTGTGTGTAAAGTTTTTACAGCCTTGCGGTAGTAATTCTGGAGTGATATTTATTCCTGTACGAATCTGACGTGTAGTTCGACAGCCGGGTAGTAATAATCGTGTCGTGATTTTAATCCAGTATGAATCTGCAGTGTGTGTAAAGGTTTTACAGTCTGACCGTAGTAATTGTGGAGTGATTTTGATCCAGTATGAATCTGCTGTTCGTGGTTTTTATAGCCGGACACTAATAACGGGAGCATATCTGGTCTCCTTTTTTCACCTTTGGACTGGTTTACTTTACCATCCAGGCTTGACCACAGGATGATGGGTTCTCCTACTGAGCATCGGTTCCTCCCAAGGATTCTTCCTCAGTTCAGGGAGATTTTCGTCGCCTCAGGGGCTCGAACCCGGACCTTGTAAAAGCTGCTTTGGGACAATGTCAGTTGTAAAAAGCTCTATAGAAATAAACCGGAATTGAACTTCTATAATGTATAATGAGTAGGATCGGTATCCTGCCTCTGAAGCTGGGCAACAAGGCCGTTTCAGCCCTGCGGGTACTTTCCAGGGTTGTAACAGAAGAAGGGCACCCACCTGTCTCCTCCGAACTGTTCCCACTGCTCCCTGTACTCGCACTGAAAGACGTGGGCGAAGCGAGACAAAGCGCGTATCTATTCCGTCCATCTGCGAGAGAAAGATTCCCAGCTTGTGTCCGTCCTCCCCGAGGAAAAGGAGAAGCTGTGGGCTCCTTTCACTCCCTCACCAGGGTGATCGAATTCTGGCACACAGCTAGGGCGGGCATCGTTTAATGAGTCCATGAACCTCCCGTTTCTACTCGGCCATGACGTTAAGGTGAACATTAACACTAGTTATTTCATTACAATGGCACTTGTCCGGGGGATGGGATATATTAGGCACCGAGTGAACAGTCAGTTCTTGAAGTTAAAGATCTGAGGGCCTAGCACAGCTCCGGAACAGCAGGTCTTGTGGAGTGTCCCAGGTCTGCCCTAGACCGTACCTGGCGACAGGGACATGGGCACCCAAGTCTCACTGATGCATGTGGGGAGTGAAGGTGGTCCAAAGAGGAGATCCTGTTTTAGAAGATGTGAAAAGCTGGCACTGGCAGGTGGTGTTAATGTTATGTCTGATCCATGTATGCCCAGCCTGACTGGTCAACACGACACCTCTTCTCCATGTGCCCAGCACTGTTTGGCAGATCCAAACACCTGGCAAGAAACAGGTGAGATGAACCAGGTGTTTCTGAGCAGGGACATCACCAAATTGTGCTGGACAACCATCCAGGACCAAAGTTGGCACCCTGGACGTCCACCTTGCCTTGACCCTTCAGCCTGGGCAGCAGTAGTCAAAGTTCAAACGTTCATGTGCCAAAGTTCAACAAAACTGAAGTCAGCGCAGAATTCCTGATGTGAAATTTATCCCCACGGGTCATCGTGGTCAATCCCAATGAAATGAACTCCGTTTTGCTTCCGATGGGCTCACAGCCCCGTGCATCGATTCGCTCCGGATGGAGTTTGATTTTCAGCCCGTTTGACCCACTGCCAGCGGGATTTGCGCCACATGACTCCACCATGTCAAACCCAGAGCATGTGGCATCGACATCAGTCCAGAGGAACCGCACGGACACATGCTCACTAATTAAACCAAAGCTCCTCAGGGGAACTCCAAACAACTCATTAGGAAAAAGATGAATGTGGCGTCGTCTGCCCTAATTAACTACCGGGCACCCAGCGTGACAAAGGAGGTGAACGAGAGTGACTAAAGGTATGAATCAGGCCACAGACAATGGGGAACCTATAAAAGAACTTTGGCTGTCAAACTAAATAGTGAGGAACATGGCAGGGAGAAGCTGTGGTCTTCACATGGAACCAAATCAATTTCCACCAACAGGGCACATGATTTCAGACCACTGAGCATTTCAGCTGAAGATAAATTGGTTTGGCTCCAGGAAGCAAAAGTGAACAGGGTTTTTCAGCCATCGGTGGGCGAGCCATTGGGTCGTTTGGTGCGAAAGTAATCCGCAGAGATGGAAGATGATAAACCTTGTAAATAAGATTTGATTTTTTTTGAAGAAAACAATAATAAATGCTTGAGACCTGCTGCACTGATACTACCATTGAGCAATGCCCTCTGCTGAAGCGTCCCGAACACAATGGTTCCATTCAAAACAAGTAGAAACGTTCACCAGGTGGCACCATGGTTCAAAGAACCTGGAACTTGTTGGTGTAAAAGTGGGAATTCGCCCAAAAGTCCACAGACCCAGCCTCCATTGAAGCTCAGCACTGAAGGAGGTACAGGAACGGTCTCGGACGAGCAACCTTAGAACCTGTAATCTCTTGGTTGACTTTTCAAGAACTTGGGAGGTGCAAGGCACAGGTGACCAGGGCTGACGGACACGCCCCAACTTATCCTCGAAGCTCACCCCGATTTCACTTCTGCATTATTCACCATTTGGTTCTGTTGTTTGGTCTGAAAATAGATAAGAACGTCGTTCTTCGATGCTAAACTCTTCCAGAAAGGGAGTAGGCTTCTCCAGTTGAAGCTCAGAGCGCCCACCCCACACACTATCAAGAAATCATGCCAGGCTGAAGACCCTGAGAAGATCAGATACCTCTAGGTGGTTGTAAACAGACCGGAAGTGAAGAAGTTACCCTCCAGTCTCACCAAATGCAAATTCCATGGATTTTTCACATTTCTGCATAATTTGGCCATTACAATCAAAACAATTCAGAGCAGGTCAGAGTGGTGGTGAATGGAACTAGACCAAAGCTCACCTCGCAGAAAGTTCTTCCATGAGAAAATGATGAAGGTCTGTTGCCTGAGACATTGTTCTACCAGGGTTTGAACCCCTTCATGGTGGAGGGGCATCAAAGTGATTTAGTTCAGATTCACCATGAGCACCATTCCATAGGAACAGATAGACTGGTTGTTTGTTTTGTAGACATGGCTCCTGGTTCCATTCACTACCATTGTACATAGAGTATCTTCAATTAACGTATTTTTGAGCGTGGTTTTGGAAAAATATCTCTGTCAACACGTAAACACAAAAAACAATGTTAAACGCTGACAAAAGCCAAAGCAACTGTACAGCATCATTACTGTTTCTGATAGACGACAAACAGCACACGTTGTTTCGCCCAAGGAGATGAAGTTGCAAAGTTTTTATGAAAATCTCAGCTTTCCCTCGTCCACACGTGAACATGAGGGAAACGCCGTTTACGTGTGGATGGAGGCTGTTTTCATAAATACCCAGCTGCGTGTGAACAGGGCTGGAGGCCTGGAGAGGAGATCTGGAACCAAACCTGTTCTTCTAAACAGCTCACAACATCTCAAAGACTTTTACACACAAACTCTTGATCCTTTTTCCTGCTTCACTGCTGCTTTTCCTCTAATGTTCACTTGTGTTCTCACTGCAGAAAGACTCAATGGTGAGATCAATGGATTTAAACCATCTGTGTTTGGGGGGGGGGGGGGTATTATATTCCCCCTCACATACACTTTTTTGTTACTTATGTAACAGTTCTTGTACTTGACACTTGGGTACTAAATGTAATGTGCCAGACTGCCCCTTAGTTCTCACCAGTAATAATAATAATCCAAGTTTCCCAATGAAAACTGCACAAAATTCTGATACAAATCAATACAAACACTATTAATGGTTCGGCTCTAACCACTGGATTGTGCTTGAATGTGGAGAAGTTGGTTGTATTCCTCTGTGAGAAGAGGTTGTTGAACTGCAGACCCGAGGAGAACCCGTGAGACAGACTGCCATTCAAACACTGAGGTGGACAAGTGAAGAGAGAGTCCCACCACCAGCTGTGAGATGGAGGT
Organism: Lepidarchus adonis; assembly: GCA_037576955.1. Lineage (NCBI taxonomy): Eukaryota > Metazoa > Chordata > Actinopteri > Characiformes > Lepidarchidae > Lepidarchus > Lepidarchus adonis. The sequence continues at coordinate 13,757,358 of JBBIGC010000024.1, forward strand.
GGTGAAACCTCACAGGAGAGGCTGGAGAAACGCGCTGTCTAGTTTAGACAAGAACCTGTTGCACATTCAGGCAGTTCAGTACAAAAACACCAGCCCTGCCTTTCTTTCTCTCTCTCGCTCTCTCTCTCTTTCTCACACTCACTTCAATGAAAGCGTAGCTCGCGAACATAAAGTCCACCCGGCTGCGGACGTTTCCCGATTTGTCCTCCCGGGAGCACAGACCCGTAGAGGAGAAAAATAGGAAAAAGTGGAGCAAACACACGCTGCAGGTTTCTCAGTATCTGCGCGTAACAAGTGCACAAGTGGCGAGCGAGCGAGGTCAGAGTCTCGGGGGAGAAAAACGCGTGAGCGCGTTCACAACACACACACACACACACTCTCTCTCTCTCTCTCACACGCGCGCGCACACAGCTGCACTCTGAAGGGCAAAAAGTGAGCAAACTTCATGTGGGAGATGTGTAACTGGTATATAAACGCACTTACCGGGGATAAAAGCACTTTTCCGAACTCTCCGGGCGCTCGAGCAGCGGGCAGAACTGATGCGGCAGCGGCACTAGTCCGTGTGTCCCAGCATGGCGGCGGAGTCCGGAGGGGGAGGGAGAGGGAGGGACAGAGGACGGCTCAGAGCAGAAAGGTAAAGGGCCTGAACGAATAAGTCCGGATAGAGAGAGAGACAACGAAGGAGTGCCGCACGAATCAGGGCCTGAAGCAAGTCTGGGGGACTCGCGCGCACTCGCCGGAGCCGCGGGCATTAACCCTGTCCTCACCGCGGGCTTCCCCCTCTAACGCTCACACCGACGCTTTTAAATGGAAGCTCCACCCACTTTTCCATATTTTCTGTATACAGGGGTCCTTGTCCCGTTCATCCGAGCGCGACGTAACACTCGTATATGTAATTATTGCATAAACGTATTAAACTTGAACATATAGTACACATATAACTAAGTCTCTGCCTTTGGCGTTTGTTGTGGGATGTGGGTTCCATGGGAAGCAATGCATTGTGGTCTATGTAGTGTCTGGTGCGGGAAAACAGGTGGGTAATGTGGGTGGAAAAGAGATGGAAAGAGAGTTGCTTTCTGGGAGTCGTAGTTCATTAGCGACGAGAGCGCAGGTAAAATAAACATGGATCATATACACAGCAGTAATGAAGTGAAATCATTTGGTTGAGATGGTTGAACTGTTCATGTTATTTCATGTGTTACAGGAAATATTGCTGTGAGTTATTACTGTTGGGTGAATGCTCCAGTTCCCTGTGTGGCTGAGTGATGGTGGACTGGTTTCATAATCATGTGTGTGTGTGGCTGAGCTGTGTTTGGAGTGAAATGCTGTGATATATATTTTCTAATGTAGAAAAACTAGGAAGACGGAAATGTTAAAATTGGAATCAGACGTCCCTCACATTTTTGTCAGTTGAGTTTTGTTTGTCATATGCAAGTTAACACAATTTCTGGACAAGAAGAAGCAGTAAACCCAGCAGTATGTGAATGTACAGTATGTACAATAAATGTAAAAATGTAAAATAAAATAAAGACAAGAAGTAAATGTGAAATCTGTGGTGTTTTGCGGCCGTGGGCAGTGCAGTTCCCCTACCAGACTGTGATGCAGCCGTCATCAGGCACCTGGAGAAGTTTGCTGATGCTGGATTTCATGCTGAAGTTCCTTAACCTCCTCAGCGAGTAGAGGTGCTTTGGTGATGATACAGTTTGGAGAAACATTTGGACTGTTTGTTTCAATCTGCAAGACTCATTAACAATGCTTCTCTATGGATTCAATTCAAAGGTTCTTGAGGAAGCCAAACACGGTTCTTCTTTGATTCCATGTTAAGAACCCTTTCTGCCACACTTGGTTTTAAGAGGTCGCCAACATTTAAAATATATCACTTCCTTTGGTTTAGTTTGCTTTGCCTCAGTCTATATTCTTTTTGTTTCTTTTGTTTTTTGTTTTACAATATTTTGTATCATTATTTTTAAATATCATTATTTTCTTACTTTAATACTTTTATTTTTAATGCTTTGATCCAGTGTGTTGTACATATAGTACACTGTGCAAAAGTTTGAGGCGCCTGAGAAAATTACATTATAATCTGTTTAGCCTTTTCCCTTTAAAAAAGTTTTTACAAACAGCAGCTGATCTGGAACCACTTTCCTGCGTTACAGTGTTTTATCACTTTGTCAGAAAATTGCCACGTTAGACTTTTCATGTACACGAGCGCAACTTTCTTATGTTTTTATTATTTTTGTTTTATAGCTAATTTTAAACTATTTTATTGTTAATCTAATTATAATAATATGCTATTAATTTTACATTATAAACTACTTTCTAATTCTAAAATTCTAAATGATATTATTTTATTTTAATCTACACTAATTTATTCTAATTCTAATTTTATTAAAAGAAATTATTTTATTCTTTCTTTTTTATTATTTGAATTTTCAATTACACTATTTTATTCTAATTTTATAGTTTTATTCTAATTCTAATTTCTAAAGTTTTATTTTTATTCAGATTCAGATTCAAGTTTATTCTCATTCCTATTTTTATATACTATTTTATTTTTTAATTGTATACTACTTCATTCTAATTCTAATTTTATAAAATTGTATTCTTCTATTTTTTCTTTTCTTTTTTTTCTTTTCTTTTCTTTTAAATTTGAATTACACTATTTTTTTAATTCTAATTTTAAAGTGTTATTTGAATTCTAATTTTATACAGTTTTATTTTCATTAAAATTTTATACTAGTTTATTCTCATTCCTATTTTTAATATTGTTTTAATTCTAATTGTATACTATTTTATTCAAATTGTAATATACTGTTTTATTCTCATTTTAAAGTGTTATTTAAATTCTAATTTTATACTAATTTATTCTCATTCCTATTTTTAATACTGTTTTAATTCTAATTGTATACTATTTTATTCAAATTGTAATATACTGTTTCATTCTTATTGTTATATACTATTTTATTGTAGTTGTATTTTTATTGTATTGTTCTTCTAGAGTTTCTTTTAAGTTTAATTTACTGTTCAAATTGAGGAGTCCAAGAATTTCATTATGGATAATGATGTTCCTTTGTTATCTGTATATAACAATAAACATGAAACTTTCTGCTGCTGAAAGAAGCTCACTCTGTTAAATTATTTACAGGGTCTAATACTTTAGCAAAGTACTGTGTATTTGTGAACTCTCTCTGCCTTTCACTCTTCATGATGGAGCAGATGGGCGTTTGTTCACATCTGAGTGAGTGAGAAATCAACTTGACATGTTTGGGCCACATGATTATAGATCAGCTGCAGTGGCAGGAAAATGCTGGAAAAGGAGTTTACTGCTGAGTTTCTCTACAAAACTGATGAGGATCATTTCTATATGTGAACTGCAGAGATATCCATTTCTAATGTTACTGACCTTTCCTTAAATTAAGGCTTCTGTGTAAGAAAACCTGCCATTCCCGAGCTTTTCTCAGGCACCGTTCACCCGATGTGGCCTTGATGATGTTAAAGCGAGGCCTGGCAGGCCTGCACCTCGTCAAACCTGTCCGAACATGAGCTTCTGCTTCAGGTGATCCAGGCCAGCTCTAATAAGTAATCTCAGAGATTAAAATCATTCATCTTTGTGGCGGACTCCAGCACTCAGTTACAGAATTACTGATTAACCCATTCATCTCCAGCGTCTGCAGCTTAAATTATTTAACAAAAAAGTCACAGAACCCATGGCTGGCCTGTGAGGACATGATTTGTCCCATCAGAAATCCTACTTCCTTATTATGTAATTATAGGAATAATTAAAGCTTATTTTAGCACTAAAATATAGCATAATACCTTCATTTTTATACTGTTTTGTCTATTTAACCCTTGACCCACTGCAAGCATTTTTTGAAAGAAAAGTTTAGGCACCCCTCTAAATTGATGTATGTATGTATTGTTATATAGTAGCGGTTATGGCTACGATGTCCTGTTTAATCTTCTTAACTAGATATTGTCAGACCACAATTTTCTCACTTCACTTTGAAATACCACTTGTACCCGGCAACATAACAACTGGCTGCCCCAGCAATCCATACACCAGGTTACATGTGACGAAAGTCTGTTACTGTGAGCCCAGCCAGACACCTTAAATATTACAATGCAGTGCCTGTAGTTCGAAAAACATGGTGTATAAGAGCAATCTGGCTGACTTTCAACCACAGGGGCAGTACTGTGCAGGACATGACTAAAACTGATTGGACTGTGATATTCAGAGGCAGGGCAAACTGTCTAGAATGGTCACAGCTAGTATAGCACTGTGTTAGTATGGGATAGAAACATTCTCTCCTATTGAGAAGTTTAAGAACTGGTTGTTTGCGTCCACACCAAAGTTCAAGACCTGGTACAAGTTCCTGTGCTGTTTAGTTCTTGAAGTGTTTTAGTTCTGAAACAACTTCTTTCCGTCACCGGAACTTTTACGGAAAAATGCATGAAATTCAGTGGCTGTACGTATACAGTATGTTTACATTTACATTTACATTTATTCATTTGGCTGACGCTTTTATCCAAAGCGACTTCCAGGTTCAGGAAACAATC
>JBBIGC010000024.1:13777127-13811311 GCA_037576955.1 Lepidarchus adonis
TTATCTTTCGATCCCGGCGTTTAATGGAAACGGGCGACTAAAAGAGACAGAATATTATTAGAAGATATACGGTATGTACATATTTCAAACCTTTGAAATGAGAGAAATGTGATCTTAACCCTTTAATGAAAAATGACAACTCCAGTATGTAGCACCATGATTGCAATACTAATATTTTGTCTGATTTGTGCAGCTCTACATGTAGGTCTGATTTATTAATGTTGTACTGATTTTCTGTGCATTTTTATCTTTAACTCTTTCTTCCTGTTTCATTCTCTGATCCACAGGAAGGTCCCAACAGTCTCATAAATGAGGATGAGTTCTTTGATGCTGTGGAAGCCGCTCTGGACAGACAGGATAAAATAGAGGAGCAGGTGTGTTACCCATAGACACTTGTCTGCTGTCACATCCCATGTTTGAGATCAGGCTTCTGTGTGAAGTGTAGCAATGAATATTACTGAGCAGGTTCAGGAAAGATTCACGTTACTCATATAATGGCAAAGTTTTAGATCTATGTTGATGCTCCTGCTGGTCTACTGTGTATTTACATCATGTTTACCTAAAAACAGATCTGCTTCTAACAATCAGGGTTTTGTCTAAAAATTAAAAATCTGATTTTAAAGGTCTTGAAATTTCTTTAAAACATTCAGATTTTATGCACTTTGTTTTTAGGTTTTACATGTACATGTATTTAAAAAATATATATATTTATAAAGTTGCTCTGTATTTTCTGATGGGACAGTGTGTACTTGTCCCGTGTTGTTCTTTTTTAAAAGCTCCAGGTGTAGCTGTAACTAAACTAAAACTGAGACCAAGGAGCGACTGATGGCTAAAATAAACTGAAACTCCTCTCTATAAATGAAGATGGATGGTTTGTGAAGTGATGCGGTTACTAAGCTCCAGTTATTTGGCTGTACATTAGTCTGTATGGGGGTTAAAGGGGCTGGAGAACAATGATGCATTTAGAGTTTAAAAAGCTACTGCACATTGAGCAAGAAGATGCTAAAGTGGTCCAAGCTTGGTGTAAAGGCACTAAAGTCACATGAGAACTCAGAAAAACAACAAATCAGATCAAATTCTCTTCACTCTACTCCAGGACAGTCAGTAATTCTATGATTCTAGTCATTCGTTTTTGTCCTTTCTACTTAAAAAATGAATTTACACCAGTTTGGGCATTAAATTGGTCTTAAACTAGCCTAACCCTGAACACTGCTTGGACTCTTCTGCAGTAATAGACATGATGTTTGAATGAGAATGTGCTTGTTTTTATGTAGACTCTAGAGAAGTGTCGGATACAGAGGCTCAGCCCCATGCCTACAGGAGACGCCTACTCCACTATGGGCACCCACCGATTCGCTGAGAAGGTGACTAATGCTCTAATGTTACTTGAATCTGCCTGAAAGCGTCTTAGACTTCCTCAGTAGACCTGGTCCCTTTGTGTTAAAAGTCTGGGGACACAATGTTCACAATGGTTTTTATTACAAATGAGCACTTTCTGTTAAACTGTTCAGATCTGGGCCTTGTTCTTCACAAACATGACAAAACTGAATGTTTCTCGTTTTCATTCATTTTTCATATAAAATAAACACCCTCACACCCACACAACAATCAGCCATAACATTAAGACCACTGCCAGGAGTAGTAAGGAACATTGACTAAGGATCTGAGGGCCTAGAGCATCTCCAGAACAGCAGGTCTTGTAGAGTGTTTGAGGTGTGCAGTAGTTCGTACTTATCAAAAGTGACAAATCTGGTGAATTGGCCACAGGGTCATGAGCACCCAAGGCTCATTGATGCATGTGAAGGCTGAGACTGATAGAATGGGGTCAGAACACATGCTGCACCACACACACTAAGCATGTGTGTTTCCAGAAGTTTGTAGACACCTGCTCTTCCACGTTGCTTCTGAAACCAGAAGATTGTTCCCACTCTACTGCAGTAACTCATCAGACGAGGCTTTAGACTGAATGCTAGAACGTAGCCAGAGCGTTTAGCCATGAGCACACATCCGGTCCTCATATGGTTTGATTAGTTCTGGATCACAAACACCACTCCAGCTTCTATAGCTGTTGGACAGAGATCAATCACTCTAAAGAACCCAGTTTCACCAGTCCACACAGACGCCCACCATTAACTGCGGTGACCTTAAATTTTGGTAGTTCCCCTTCTCAAACACAGTCACTAAAGCTTAACAGGTGAGGTCTGAGCAGAGAGATCACCAAACCGTGTCGGACACCAGGCCTCCAGGATCATATTTGGGCACCTCTAAGTAACCCCTAACTTACGACATGTTGTGTGTCATTACATTACATTAACCCATCCACACACAGAGCAACAGGCAGCTATCAACAGCACCCATGTAGCAAAGTAGGAAGATTCCATTATTCAAGGGCACCTCAGTGTCTCAGCCTTGGCTGGGACTTGAACCTGCAACTTTCTGATCCCAAGCGCCAGGTCTTAACCACTAGAGCTGCTGTACTGTCTTCCATTATGTAGAGGTAGAATGTAACGTAATGTGACAATTTTTAAAATCATAGTTTTAAACACCATGGTCTACCTTATTGTAGTTATACATACACATGCACCAATCAGCCAAAAGATTAACACCACCTCCCTAATAGTGAGTAGTCGCCCTCATGCCACTGTCTCCTCTCTGTCAGAGCCAGCATTAACATTTTGATCCTCCAATTGCAAGGTCAAGGTTCTAAGCATTACGTCACCTTGCTTCACCTGTAGTTATTGTTCTCTGTTGCCTCTTGTGTGGTTGTAGTATGACACTGCACCTGAACCGGAATAAAGCACATGCACCTTGACGTTTTATCACCAGATACTTACCTGTACGGCTAAAATCTCACTGTTGTCTCCTGCTTTCATTTTGTGACTGCTTACCTTGAATTTCTTATTTCATCTGCTCCAGTCTCCTCCTCTACCTCCCTCCCCCCTGTCCTGTGCTGTAGCCCTCAGCTCCACTCTTCAGTATGAGCACAGGTTCAGTGCAGAGGTAACAGCGCCCCCTGGTTAATCTGTGTGCGGTTTCACACTTCTGCTGATGAGCGGAAGGTCTTAAAGTAGTGCCACTAGAGCAAAAACTGGCATCATGTGTGGCATTGTATCGAAATAATTCATTTAAATGAGTGTTAATGAAACAAAGTGGTGCTGACTGGTCATACTTATGCATTTATTTCATTAAATAACAAAGCTTTGTGTTGCTTGAGCTTTATGAATGTGATGCAAGTAATCCACATGATCAAACCAACATAATTAACTGTGGTCAGAATAAGCAGGACAGTTTTTATGTCAGGGTAGGGATGCAACTATTGAATGTATTTATATTATACAAAATATTAATTAAATACACTATAAAATATGACTACTATATAAATTAAACATGCTAAATTTTCCCTTTATTATTAATAATACATTGTTACCTGTACTATTAGGCAAGGCACGTTTATTTCTTTAACATTATATACATAGAGGTCTTTTATTGTGCTTTACAAAAATATAAAAACTGCATAAAGAGAAATGAGACTGTAGTAAAGTTACAAAAAATAGATTAAGATAATCCTTAAAACATAGAGGAAAGCATAAAGAAAAATAAGTGTAATAATAAGTATATAATTGCACTATAGATTTATAAAAAAAATAAAAGAAATAAAGGAATGAAAGATGTAAAATAAATCAGGACAGGTTTTCAAAAAGTATCAACACTGTCAGGTCCACATTAATTCTTTTATATGTATCAGTATTGACATTCAACGTGTCAACGTTATATTTTCATCCTGTCAATCTCTAGTGCAGAGAGAAAGAAATGGATGTTAATTATTAGTAAACTTTTTAATTTTTTTTATTTTAATAAATATTTTTGTCCTCATTATCATGATCACACAGAGGTCATTGAATTAGTTTTACAAAGATAAAAAAAAAAATATCTCTAGTAATATTAAAATAAACTTACAGGAAATTAAAAAAAAGATAAATCCCTAAAAAGTAGAAAAAAGCATAAAGATAAATGTTATAGTTATTAGTACTATTAAAAGTAGTATACTTCATATTAGTCATTTTTATTTGTATCACATTTAAATACTGATAAAGTTAATTTCACTGCAGATGGTGTAAAAATGGAAGATACTGTACACTGTGCTGTGAGTGTGCGAGGGATCTTTTAACCATAATCGTACTTTTTTTTCCTGCACTTATGCGCTTGTTGAGCTGATCATGATTTTGAGTTGCTAAATAGTCTCACAAGCTCATGGCTGAATATGTGGCTCTGTACAGCAGCTGGCAACATCTTTGAAACACATTTGTTTCTCAGTGGAAGTGCATGAGTAAATGAACGTTAGTTACATTTAATATTATCAAATATTTTTTAAAACTTTACTGTAGTGTCCATAAGATTACATGACACAATTTTTTAGAACAATTGCCATTTATCTAAAGTACAAGAGATGTAAGCAGTTTGTGCAAATTGTTTGTTCACATTTATCTCAGCAGTGAGAGTCTTTCTGTAGGAAAAACACAAGTTCTCATTAGAATATATGCAAACCAAAAAAGTGTGTTTCAATGTATGGCAAAGCACATTCTAACTGTACTGTATACGCAGTGTGGACTTTTAGAGCTGTTTATACACGGCTTGTTTAGCTGCTCAGTGTGTATCAAGCTTGTCCTATTTTTTGTGGCCTTTGTGGAATAAATCATTTTAATAAATGGCCTTAGAAAACACTTCTGCCCTATTTTGGGTTATGTTTACACTCTTATTATTATTAATTTTTCCTTTTTTAGATTTCAGATGTGGCAGAGATAAGTCTGTGTATGGAAACGACCCATGACCCTCACACTTCCTCTTCCTTCCTCTCTCTCTCTTATCTCTGGTAGGTGGAGGAGATGGTGCAGAATCACATGACGTACTCCCTGCAGGATGTTGGTGGAGACGCAAACTGGCAGCTGGTGGTGGAGGAGGGTGAGATGAAGGTGAGCATGGTAGGAAATAAAGTGCAAATTTGTGGAATTGCTCATTTCCAGATGAGTTTCTTGGTTCCAGGTAAGGCTGGACAATATGGATGAATCATCTTTCATCAACTATTTCTAGTTTTAGCACTTGTTCTAAAATGAGTTTTATGTATGGCAAGTTTATTTCTATAGCACATTATCATACACAGAGGAAATTCAATTTGCTTTACAGATAAGAGCATAAATTACAGGGAAAAAAATTGGATCAAAACAATCCTTAAAATTGATATAAAATATGTAGAAAATATTGAAACATATTAAACAATATTAAAGTTGCAGAAATGAAATGTTTATATCCAATAAGGGTTTTATTAGTGTGAGCCTGAATAGTCTATTTTATTCACCTCATTTAACTTGGAACGAGTTTTGTTTAGTAAACTTTGCAGCACAACTTTTGAAGTGGTTCTCATTTTCCTACATGTTCACCCTCTCTGTCAGTGATTCTTCTGAAATATCTATATTCTCGATTGTTCTGGCTTTATAGAAACATTATGCAAACTTTATATTTTTAACTGACTGCTGAGTGTTTGCGTTATGGGCCATCGGCACATGTTGCCCTCCTGAGATGTGTGGTTATCATATCATACAAACATACAAATGTTTACTGTACAGTTCTTCTTTGTGCACCAATTAGTAAAATTCTACAGGAAATCACTAAACGAAGCCCCAGACATCAAAATAAACATTGTTTTGTTTGTTTGGTGTTATTGTGGGGAGGGAAAAAATTTAACTGAGCTCAAAAATTCCAATTTCTAATTGTTTTACTTGCTGAATGACGAGCACCTGATTACCTGTTAATGTACAGGTGTACAGGAGAGAGGTGGAGGAGAATGGGATCGTCTTAGACCCACTGAAAGCCACACATGCAGTGAAGGGCGTCACAGGCCACGAGGTCTGCCACTACTTCTGGGACACAGATGTCCGCAACGACTGGGAGAGTGAGTACACACACACACACACACACACACACACACAGCGGGCGGTTGGTCGTATCAACATACAAATGACCTGAAATAAGTAACCAGGTATTATAGTTAATATAAACCCATAAATACAATAAAATATTTAAATAAATATATAAGTAATAAAATAGTTCAATAAATATAGGGACATTTCTCAATTTGCAGCTTTATTAAAACTTTTGGGCAAAAGTTGACAGTCCAGCAGGAAGACGCAAAAGGCAATCATATTGGTGATGTGTGATTAAGAGGTCCACTTCCTAAACACACATTGTGTCTCTACCAATCACATTGGCGATGTGAGTTTGGGAGGCGGGGCCTCAGGTAGAGAGCGCTGTTTAACCCTCTGTGAACCGAGACGAGCTATATTAGACATTCATGAGCCGACAGTTCGCTATATCGGTAGATATTGATCGCTGCTCAATTTTACAACCTCGCATTATTGGGTCTTTCCCCCTTTTTAAAGAATATCTGCAGCAATGTTTGTTTTTTCTGATGTTGACCGGTTTTGTTTGTAGGTTTCATTTGTCGATACACTAAGTGAGTTGCCTTACTGCAACCTGGGGGCAACACATGGAAGACTTTTCATGATAAATCACCCTACAGACTGCGACTGTTAATTAAAATTCTTTCTGTGCGGCCTGGTATAAGGGGCTGGAATACAGTAGTGTACTAATAAAATAATACTCTAGGACAGAGGTGCTCTACTCTAGTCTTGGAGATCTATCACCCTAATGTAACACACCCTGAGGAGTGCCCAAGTCTGAGAACCAGTTGTGTTGGATTTGAATTCTTTCACATCTGTTTTTCACTTTACAGTCGACTTTCCACAGACTCTTTCATTAAATATCTTACAGAAAATGTGTTATAGAAGCCGTCAGGGTTTTTTCCCCCTGGGGAGCAGTGTAGTTGGACGGTACCTGGGCTGGCACTCCTGCCACCACTGCCCATTGCAGTGAAGCTGAATCTAATGTAATGAATTCTTCAGTAAACTATATTATGAAGTATGTTTTTGTTTTTGAGAGGTGAAAGTGTCGCTTTGGGTCATTCTTTCAACACCCGTTCTATTGGAGTAATGGCTGTGGTGGAAAATTGCTGCCTGTTTATTTGCTTTTATTGTAGGTCACTCATAAATAAGCAGGTTTTTGTGTTGTTTTTTTCTAAGGATAGGGAAGCCCTGGAAATCACTGTGTGATGCAGCCGGTTAAAAAACACAGGAGAGTTGGATAGATAAGAGCTTTTATAGCTCCAGTCCTGCCACACCAACACAACACCCTTCCTGCTTCCCTGCTCATGGACGATAAAGCTGATTACACACTTTTAGGTCTCACACACTTTTACTACACTCAGCCTGGGCATCATCGTTCTACTTCAGTCCAGAAGATGACTCGGACTTTTAAACACACACACACATCCTCCACACAGGGAAAAGACAATAAAAATATAACCTAGGAGGTGTTTTATCAGATATTTACCACAGACATTTGGAGGTCTGATGTTCACCCAGTGTGGGAACTCTGGATTAACCCCTCGTTTCATTTAAAGAGTGTGGCATTGAAGCGCATCAGATTGTCTGATCTCATACAGCAGAGTGTATGTGAGAATGTGAGAATTTCTGTTGTTGAGCATGTGCATTTGACTTTAATGCACCTGAACTGGGCTCTATGCAGCTGTTATCTAGGAAAATACAAATTATGGATCAGGATTCGGTATCAGATACTCAATAATAAATGACTCTGATTGGACTCTGGTCTGATCGAGACGTCCCTAGCATGTACACTACCATTCAGACGTTTGGAAGTAATCTTTTTAAAAGGTTAGAATCAGTGTTATCAACAATATGAAAATCCTTTTTGTGTTTGTTATGCAGTTTTAAAGTTTTAATTACTTTTATAGCAATTTCAAGAAATTAGTATTAATCCAAGAAATATGTAGATGTTTCCAGAATGATCAGCCGAGATTCAGGTACAAATGACTAAGAATGAATTGGAGCAGGATGGAGGGCTGGTGTCCAGTACAGGTCAGCTCTTCCACAAATACTCTCAATACACCTGGCAGGAAACAGGTGAGCTGAACCAGGTGTGTCTGATCAGGGAGATCACCAAACTGTGCTGGGCACTGACCTCCTGGACCAGAGCTGGACGCCCCTCAGTCAGATAATAGAGAGTGAAACAGTTATTTAATGCCCAACGTAATATTAGAAAAGCCGGGATCAAAATGGTGGACAGAAAGTATATTATAAACCCAAAATAACAGTTTAGACGGGACGGCACGGCATTAGACGGGACAGGACAGGACTATGAAACTAGATAAATGGTCTAATATTACAAGTTAATTAATTTAAGATCTCTCTTCCCTCTCTCCAGCCACTGTCGAGAACTTCAACATAGTGGAGACATTATCAGATAACGCCATAATCGTTTACCAGACCCACAAGGTGAGCTTTTCTTTTCTAACAATGCTCTTTTAATGGCTAATTGAAGCAAGTTTGTCAGAACAGGAATCTGTTTATATTCATCATGTACTATGTGTTACAGTTGTTTACAATGTTTACAGTAAATTACAGTACAGTTATATTTGCATTTTATTTATTACACTATTTATTGTTTGCATTTAAAAGTTATTGCAGTACAGTTATCGTTTACATTTTAGTTGTTACATTAGTTATTGTTCACATTTTAATATCTTCAGTTTTATTTTGCACAGTCTCAGGAAGATTCAGGGAACATTTCACTGCATGTTATACTCTTGTAGAACCATATTTATGACAGTTATTAACAAATCCTAATCATTTTGATGTAGCTTTATCTTAAACACTTTCATTTCTCACTGCTTCGACTATTTCTGACTTTTTATGAACATCAGCGGGTGTGGCCAGCGTCACAACGAGATGTTCTGTATTTGTCAGCAATCCGTAAGATCATAGCTAACAACGAGAACGACCCAGACACATGGATTGTCTGCAACTTTTCTGTCGACCACGACAATGCCCAGGTAAAGAAACCTCAGTGGAAATCTCAGTGAATGGATGCGCCCAAACAATAAATTGCTTGGCCAAAAAATTTAATTGTTTATTTACTGGGAAAAATGATCCTATATTACATATCTGTGAGTAGCAAACTCATTGAATCTTCAGTATATAAACGAGTCTGTATAATGGTTTTGTCTAATTTATTTAAATGGGATCTCTGTCTACTTTTAGGACTTTTAGTGTGAAAATAGAATTATAGAAATGTAGACAATTCTATTTTCACTCCAGATATATATTGGTAATTACTGGTAGTTTTTATTAATAGTCTATATTCATTAGTGAATAAATTTATATTCAGGATTACTGATAAATGTGCTGCAGCCCCTGTACTGGGTCATGTAATGTACTTTTCTATCTCACTTTGGTTACTTTCAGCCAAGTAGCAGATGCGTCCGTGCCAAAATTAACATCGCCATGATCTGCCAGACACTGGTCAGCCCACCAGAGGGCGACAAAGAGATCAGCAGAGATAACATACTGTGCAAAATCACATACGTCGCCAATGGTGAGAAAACAGTGGCAGCACCAGAGTCAGTGAATGAAATGTTAAACATTAAATAATTATTATATCTCCTGTGATACGTTTTTGTGATATTTTTTATGGAATGTCTCAGCATCAGTGCAATGTGGTTGAAATGTTTTGTCCACTGTTGTGCAGTGAACCCCGGTGGCTGGGCCCCTGCGTCCGTACTCAGAGCCGTGGCCAAGAGAGAATATCCCAAATTCCTGAAGCGTTTCACTTCCTATGTGCAGGAGAAAACTGCCGGCAAGGCCATCCTCTTCTGAGCTGAGCACTCAGGTGACTCTTCCAGAACACGATTTGATTCATTTACATGTAATATCACTAGAGGACACTAATGACCTTCAGATTCAAGTTTTTGTGTTTGTATTTTGCGATAAAATTTCCATTATTTTTTTTTCCCACAGCCTGCATCCCTCTCTACGCTCTCAGCTACAGCGCACCCCCTGTCCGTGTGAACGAACCGCTGCAGCGCCGCTTCTTTAGACTCTTTAGAACAATGGCTGCCACTGCAAGCAAACTACTTTACCATGAACTCCAGCAGCAGACCTCTGCAGAAGACCCGTGCGCCTGTGTGGCTTCAGCTTTTCACTCCAACAATGTGGAAGCTCATGTGAAGATGTGGAGGTGGAATCAGATGAGCTGCTGCTCGTTTGGAATGAAAATTTTCAGCCACACCAACCCCTAAGATGGAAACTCCCTTGCCATTGGCTTTAAGAGGCTTTGAGGCTTCACCCTATTGGCTGCACCTAAGCTAGATCTCAACCAGAGAGGAGTAGAGATTGCCAAACTGTATTTCCTGGCAGATGGATATAGATAGAGATATGGATGGATGGATGGATGGATGAATGGACGTATGTGTTACGAACAGAAAGGTTCTATAAGGGTTGCTTTGAATCAGAACATAGGAGCGGCTGTATTTCTGTCCTGCTTTGGCCATTTTTTGTTTTCGGGTTTGTTTTGCTGCAGTTATTTGCTCCCTGCTTACTGCTTCCTCCTCCTCTTCGTTCTCCTTCATGCTGCTAATACTCTCTTAATGTTCACCACAGCTCCACCCTCCCCCCAAAACCTACTCTACCATCTTCAACTCTGAGGGCTGTCATTGACCTATGACCTATGACTTTGCCTTTTCGTCTCAAACTCTTTGATGAAGCCCAGGAAACTGGTGCTGAGGAGGAGGTGGATTGGAAAAGTGTTTTTGTTTTCTTTCTTTTTTGATTGTCTTCAGAAATCTCAAAATTTCTGTGTTTTTAGTTGTACCTGTATGTCATTAAGTGGCATACCGTAGCACAATTAAGGATCAGTAGTGCTAGACAAGATGTGGGATTTTTAAATAGGGGCAGACCAACATTTTATGTCTTGATTATTTGTATATAATTTCATAATTATTGCTTCAAGTGTGTGAGATCGTCAGCCAATGCTTTTGCGTGATTCATCAAATTCCACATGCCTTAGAGAGGGGGGAGAGACAGGTGTGTGTGTGTGTGAGAGCGAATGAGAGAGCTCAGAATGCGTGCGTGTGTGTGTGTTAGTTAAAGAATGGAAGAGATGTGTGTGTTTGTCCGTTTAAATCACTAGTGAAGTGCCTCGGTCTAATGATGCATCAGAACTTGCTGAGATTTCTCCGTGCGAGGTACCTCCAACAGCCATGATCTCTGAACCAGAGGGAAGGTTGAAAAGTGTCCGACGTCTGACGTTCACATTCAAATAAAGGTGCAGTTGTGTGCGAAAGTTTTGCAAACCCTCTTTAAATTGATTTTTATTACAATTTCCAGTTTATTTCATTCATCTCCACAGCTTCACTCAGTACCTTCAGCACTGAGAGCGTGAGGGTGAGTATGTGGCAGCACAGCCTCACACGCTTGGAGGAGAACGCTAATCACATATTTGTATGAGGGCCATACTTCAGAGAGGGTGAAGCCAGATGGATGCAGCACCACCACCAGGGATTGAACTCTCCTGATGGGGGCAGTGCTTAGATAGTTGCACCAATCTGTAGCTCATTTAGATAAATTCTCTACAAAGAACAATATTTAATACATAAATACACAAGTCAGTTCTGCACATTTCAGTGTATGATAATGTCTGAGCTTAAATATTGATGAATTTAAGCATAAATAAATGCTTTTGTACAGGTCACATTTTTTACCTCCTCAATATGTTAAATTCACCAAATCAACAGTAATTGTGTATTAAAATGTGCAGAAATGTGAGAGAATTGCAAAATGTCATTGGACAGGGATGCCAAAACTTTCGCATACAACTGTGATCTTTTTTATGACTCCTTTACATATTCAAACTTTGTGATTTTGCAATCAGCAGGGACAAAAAGAAGTGGACGTGTTCACTGCAAGGGTGAAATTCCAATCTGTTTTTTTTGTTCACTAGTGAGAAAGACAGGGTTTAAAGTCCAGGGTGGATGGGAGGTTGTTTATTTATTATTGTTTACCTCCGTCACATGCTTGTAATATATGTTTACAGTGACTTTAAAGGGCCCATATCTTGCAAAACGGCGCTTTATGAAAAAGGTTTTATGGAAAGCAAGCTGCAGTCTGTTTTGAATTTTTGTGATGTCACAAAAGACAGTGAATTTACATATATACACCTACTCTGCCTGTTGCAGTTTAGCTCCGCCCATTCAAGTTGAGGAGCATTTCAGCCCAGACTAATGAGGCACAGGGCAACCAATCAGAATAAGTCTTAATAGGCCTGATAACAGACTGTAATCATCAGAAGCATGTAAATATGAATAGTTTTGACCAATGTCATAACTGGGGGGTGAAATGCAGGATATGGGCCCTTTGATGCAGATGACGAGCTCAGATCACGGGGGTGGAATTTTGTTAGCAATTAGGAATCAAACTGGATCCCCAGGAATTTTGGAACTGGGAAGCTTTTGAGGTCTGAAGTCCTTGGTCTTTGCCCTGTTCTGCTAAAGAGGCGGAGGACTGTTAATGACGTACTAGGGGAAATATCGGCCCTCGGTAGTAGCTACACTCAATGTAGTGCCCAACTCCACTGAAGATTCTGGCTGTTTTAGCCCTTTTTGTACTTAGTTCCAGACCTACAGCAAAAGAGGAATGTGCTCCACACAAACCAACACACTGAATGTACTGACAAATACCACCCATTCCCTGCCAGTCATCTACTCAAAAGCTGATTGGAGGGTTTCATAATGTGACAATGGGAAACAACCAATCAGTAGTGGGGTTTGGCACCTAACTGAAACGAATGGGCGTGAATGTGTGTGTGCGCGCCAGAATCAGGCGTCCCTCTAATACCAGTATAGTTTGTCATTGTTGCATTTGCACTGAATGTAATGTAATTGGAATAATAAACGATGTTTCTGTAAATAAATACAATAGTCACTAAAAGTGTCTGGACCGAATGGAGGATAAGTTGTGTATATAGCTCAGAGTGTTTCGGTCTTGGAACTGGGACGAGTAACTTTTGTAGGTTTATCAATTTACAAATGTGACGTTACTGTCAAATCCGGGTGTCCAGCACAGTTTGCCGATTTTGCTTCTCTCACACCTGGTTCAACTCACCTGTACATGCCCAGGTTTGAGGAAGGGAACTTCCAAACTGTGCTGAACACCAGACCTCCAGGACTAACTTTGGACCAACACCGGAAACATCCAGGGCTTTTTTTAGTTCACCACAGAGACACAACACAGTAAATCATTTTATCAGCATTTTATATAACAAAAATACAGCCATAGAGAATTTTTAAAATAATTATAACATTCATTGAACGGCAGGTTTAGGAGGGTTATGGCTTTTGCTGAGAAAGAACATTGTGCGCTTGCTTTTGTTAATAAAAGCATTAATGCAGTTTTGTAGCCATCGCCAACTTTTCTCAGTCATATAAATTCCTTCCAATTTTCCCACCAGATTTCTGCATTAAATAAATATTTATGATGCCAACAAAGGTGGCTTGGTAAGAAATTCTGAAGAATTCAGAACTGTTCATAGTGATGGTGAATGGAACCACACATCTGAAGTTCTTGAAATGGTGATGAAGATGCTGGAGACATTCTTCTACCAGAGTTTGGAGAAGCTTTTGGGTCTAAAACAACCCATTCATAGTGAATATGCCGTCATTTACTTCAGATTCACTAATCCACTGCTCCATAGATTCATGTGGAGCTTCACTGGGGGTGAAGAGTCAATACAATGGCTATTTTTGTTTGAGACGTCTGGTTCCATTAACCACCACTGTAAGAATCCATCATTCTGGATGACTTTGCTTACAAAGCAAAAGTCATTCCTGAATTACAGGAAATTTTGGTTTAAAAATCGGAGGAATTCCACTAACACACAACCATGATGATGCATCTTCAAACATATTAACACAAGTCCAGGCACTCCATAGAGGCTGTATGGCACTGAAACGTCCAAGCTAGTCCAATAGCCAACACCTTACACACACACACCTCCAAATTCCTCCACAAACACACTCAACAGCACCAGTTTCACATTTTTCTTGTGCATTTATCACTTGAACTAAAAAGAGAAAAAAACTTTATTAGCTCAGTGCATTTGGCTCAAGTCTGTTGAGATATCTACAGTGAGAAACCGTTTCAAAGTCAGAAATAAAACTCAGTTTGGCTGAAACACCTCCACGGTCATTATTCCTATAGTACAACACATGCAGAGCCATGTTTTGAAATATGGCTCAAAATTATAGCAAAGGGTCCAGATTCAGTTCAACAAAGACCATCCAAGTGAATTTAAGCGAGACCACCCCAGGACAAAGAAGTTAGTCCTTGGCCAAATATCCAACGGAACCAAATTTACAATGCAATGTTCCTACTTTCCATAATTAAACTTAATGTTAATATGTTTAACAAAAATGAATCAAATATGGTGCATTATTTGATCGCACATTTAGCCATAAGGTTTGATAGATTCATTAAATCAATTAATGCTCAAAGAAGCAAGGTGAGAAGACAAATTTGCATTATTACTATAGCAGCCATGGCTTTCAGTCTCCCTTTGTTTATTGTTAAATAAAACCAGTCTGTGATTAACTCGTTTACATGACGTGGTTTTCCCCAAAATCGGCATCGCCGCAGCACATGATGTCCATTGCTGTCCGATTATGCTCCTCCAGTACCTGATTCTGGGATCTGGGTTTTGTCGTCTCTATTCTGGTTAGGCTTAGTGCATTTCCAAAGGCCAACACCTTTAACGATGTCCTGAGAGTACATTTTGGCAGCTTTAATATCATATACAGTGTAGACTCAATTTCCCACAATGCAGCAGGGCACTCAAACTCCACCTCACCCTTGGGGCTTCCCGTTCTCAGCATGGCTCCCTTGGTGAGGATTCGGACATTTCTGGGAGGTTGATTTTTGACCTGATTGCAAAGAAAACAACACAAAATGAATTTTAAATAAAAAAACGAGTTCCATCACCAACAACATGCTGAAGAACTCATGGTAGTTGCAGAACAACTGCATGAATTATGAGAAAATATTTGGTCTGTAACCAAACAGAACTGCATTACAGAGTGAGTCGCACCAAAATTTTATCCTATTCCAGGGGGGTCTAGCTCTGGTCCTACGTCCAGCACAGTTTGGTGATTTTCTGATCAACTACACCTGGATCTACTCACCTGTTCATTGCCAGGTGTAGTGAGTGTCTGAGGAGGGGAACTACCAAACTGTGCTACGCACCGACCCTCCAGGACCCAGACTTTGGACACCCCTGTCCTGTTTCTTCTGAAACTACTCAAGTTACTGTACTTTCTCACTTTTAACATTGTTGTCCAATCTAAGAAGTTAACAATTATTGTTAATATTTTAATAATATATATTTAATAATATTATTATTATTGTTTATGAAAACAAAAACACTACATAAATTCAAGCAGTCTCATCAACATGGCTAGGAATCAGATATAGATCAGACTACTGACCATATAGGAAAACAGCTCAGATCCTGTTTGAAAAGACTTAACATGAATCATTTGGTTCATGACGAACTTGGCAGTTACAGTGTCATATGGATCTGGTGTGTTTACGTCTCAACACTGGAACTGGGTGCGGACACATTTACTGCAATAATGGTGTTAATTCCTCCAAAGCCTTGTGGGTAATGTAGTTGTGTTTACCTGTTTAGAGTCATGTGACTTTTGACCAGGTGCCCAGCAGCGAGAGCAGCCATGAGGGATAACTCTCCAGCCAACACTGCACCGCATACCACCCGTGCCAGTGTGCGGGCATTTTCACCAGGACAGTCTGTACTTGCACCCTGCACACCCAGCATCTACACACACACACACACACACACACACACACACACGTATCATGTCTCACAACTGCATGAGGTCTAAAACTGCTTATTCTAACTGTTTGAACCTTTTTCACACCCTTACATGAGCTTATTCGTAGGTCAGGTGTGTGTATACACCTTATTTTGGGGGTGGCTAGTGTGTGTATACTTTAATAATTACTATTATCTACTTATTCATCTAATTATTAAAAAATAACTTGCAGAGACTTTCAAATGACTTATAAATCAGTCTAGTTGCATTAACTACCATTGTGAGCTGTTCTGTCATAATCCAATATAAAGCTGAAATGCAGAAATGCCTGTGGAATTCCCCTTTAATCTTGAGAACAATAGAGGAAACAGAATATACATTATTATAATGTAAACTGTCATGCATTACTGATTAACAGAGACTAGTTAAAATCACCTAATTGAAGAGTAAATTAATTGTGTTAACCACTGTGTGTATACCTGTAAGCAGGCTTGCTGTGGTGGCAGATTTGTGCCCCCTCCCACAGTACCCAGCTCAATAGAGGGCATAGTGCAAGATATACAGAGATCTTCCCCCTCTGAGCCCACCGCCTCCATCAGAGTGATACAGTTACTGCTGCCCACTGTTTGACCTGGGTCCTACAGAGAGACAGACAAAGAGAAAGAAAAAAGAGCAGGTCAATAATTTTGTATATGACAATGCAACACTTGTAAAACTATCCTTTGTTTAGGTTTGGCAATCGTACACTTTCTCACATCTCACTGTTCTACATGTGTCATAATGTTGCAATGACTTCCCAAATATCAGACTTCACCTGTCCACATGCAATGTAAACCGCTGCCACGATGTTTGCTGCCTGAGCGTTGAAGCCACCTATGCTGCCGGCCATGGCTGAACCCACCAAGTTCTTACTGATGTTCAACTCCACCAGCGCTGCAGTACTGGTCTTCAGCACCTAGAGGGAGCCAGAGAGCCACATGAACTGACAGCAAAAAGGTCTTGAGCTTAAAGTGGACTCCCGTTTCAATCATTAACATCCCTAAAACTCCATCTGTACCTCTCTGACCACTTTGGCAGGGATAGTGGCCTCACACACCGTGGACTTTCCTCGACCGTGGATCCAGTTGACAGCTGCTGGTTTTTTGTCAGTGCAATAGTTCCCACTCACCGCCAACAAACGCAGGTCAGGAAACTGCTCCCGGATCCTACACAAAGCGTGTTCTGTGCCCTACAGAAAACGAGAGGAGGGGCACTGTAATGAAATAACGAGTCAATGGTACTTCACCTGACAGTGGTCTTAATGTAATGGCTGATCAGGGTATAATGCTGGCATGCTGGAAGGTTCAGGTAGAAAAGCCAGTGTGTTTCTGTTGTTACACTGCTGGATTTGCATTTAAATTGCTCACTGAAGTTTTAATCTTATGCTGATAAGTCCACAGTTTTACATTTTGACTTGATGCTGAGGCACGTGTCCAGTGTAGACCCCCTCCAGGCTTTTTACTACATTGGAACACTTCTTTCTGGTCAAGACCAGGTGTTTAACATGATTTTACATGATGTCTTCAATCAGAGGTACCCAGCTGAGGTCCTGGAGCTGAGGTTTGGCGAATTCCCTGCTCAAACTCACCTGGTTCAGCTCACCTGTTTATTGCCAGGTGCAGTGAGTGTGTTTGTGGAGGGGGAGCTACCAACTCATGCTGGACAGGGTCGTGGGCACCCAAGGTTCACTGATGCATGTGGGGAGTGAGCTCTGATTAAAAAGTGGCAGTGAGAGGAGACCTTAGTGTCAAGTCTGGAAAATGAGTGCGCACACACACACACACACACCTTAGACAGCATGTTCATGCCCATGGCGTCCCCGGTCTGAGACTGGAAGCGGATGTAAAGGTTCCTGCCAGCCAAACTGATCTGCAGCCGTTCCAGCCGAGCAAACCTGCAACACACCATAGAATTTAGACGTCCCGACCGTATCTCACACACACTCACACAGTATTCAATACAAAACATCTTAGTACAGAGGCAGAAATCAAGTCCCCATCTGCAATGTCTGCTAAACAATAGCTCTGAAATGAATTTCCTGCAGTAGTAGTTCTAGAATAACTCTAGTCAAACCCCATAAAATTAACTTATTTACAAAAAACGCACACACATCTCCACAGTAAGTAGAAGCTAGAAGAGATAACGCAATGTTGGATCTACCATGACCCTTGTGCCTACCTGCTGGTCTGGTCAAAGTCCTGTTTGATCATGCTGAAGCCTTCAGAACTTTCCAACCAGGATTTGAGCTCTGCAGCCCTGCAGGCAGACGGCAGCTGCACCACGGGACCCCGGGTCATACCGTCTGCTAGGACACACGCACTCGCCCCACCCGACAACTACAGAGGCAAAGACGATGATTATAAATAACACCGAAAAGAGGGAGAAAGACAGAATACTACTATAAATTACTGATCAAGTCTATTAACACCACTGTCCAGGGGTGAAAATACGGTATTTGTAATTCTTCCATGTAAAAGCATTACAGAGTTAACAAAATTAAAACATATAAAGCAGACAGACTCACAGTAATGGCCCTGCAGCCTCGATTAGTACTGGCTACTAAACAGCCTTCAGTCGTTGCCATGGGGATATAGTACTCCTTCCCATCCAACAGCAGTGGTCCAGCCACTCCCACTGGCACTGGCATGTAGCCAATCACATTTTCACAGTTTGTGCCCATCACCTTTAAGGAAGGATGATAATATTATGCATTTATTGAAATTAAATAAACGGAACCAAAACTTTAACAGTGAGTTTTCTGGGATGGAAAGAAGGAAGGAAGGAAGGTAGGAAGAGAAGGCATAAAAAGGTCACACAAGACAAAACTACAGCATCATTACAAAACGAAATGTGTCACAGTAATCGCTGGAAGCAAAAAACCATAACCGATTAAAAACATGATCGATAAGTGAAGAACACAGCTGTACCTTAGAGTAGTCATAGTCTCTGAAGGGCAGTTTCTCCAGGGCCGAGTGACAGGGCAGTTTACTTGCAAGCAACTCTCTCCGTATGGCCACGCCCCTCTCTGGAGTCTCCAACACCGACTCCAATCGGTATCCCAGTATGCTCCTGTTCTCCACCAGTGTTATCACCTCAGCATCACTCAGGTAACGTGGACCACGCTGCACATGCAGATACACACACACAAAATAGAATTTAGTTACTGTGAAAATAACTTTGATTAAATAGAAATTACTTTAACAGCATTATTACTATTTAATCAAAGTGTAGAGTGCAATAAATTGGCAATATGAAAATAACAGACAATAAAACAATGCTAGAGTATAACAGACAAAGGAGCAGTGTACTATAGTGAGAACACGATGTGAACCCTCTGGACAATCAGCAACATTGTAAATGAAAAGTCATCCCATAACCGGTAAATTATAAAGTGATCAATTATAAAAAGTTAACCCAAAATAAGGTGGTAAATTATACTATAACTTTACCATTTACCACCTTATCATTTTTAAAAAGTGGATCACCCGTCGTGCTGCTATACTGCTATAATATACATTGGCAGTTTCTTTTGGCAGAAATCCAGCTCCTGCAGTTTGCAGATAAATGTCCATTATTTAGGGAGAGGTGTCCAGCAGAACAATACAGCTAATACACTTCCTAAACCACTGTTACCAAGTTGTGACTCATGAGATAAAGTCATGTTCAGAGGCCCATTCTTGCAACTTCATGGGAATGATTTATCCATAAAACCCATGCCAGTGACATATTGCTGTAATAAGCTAAATAGCTATAGAAAATAAAGTGGCTTTACATCAGCTTAGCCATGCAGCTACACTGCAACTTCACAGAGCATCCACCTCTGGAGGGTTGGCAGGTCAGATACGGTCATCTGAAGAGGATGTAGTTACTTACCTCACGCAATAAAATCGCCTATTAGAGGGGTTAGGCTTTAACACCCATATAAGTCTGATTAAAAACAAAATAATCTTGGGGGGCAGCCATGGCCTAAAGGTTAGAGAAGCAGGTATTCAATTCTGTTTTATTTCTATAACAATTTTTACAACAGAAGTTGTCACATAGCAGCTTTACAAGGCCCGGGTCCGAGCCGGTCGACACTGGAAGCCTCAGTGATGGAAAAATGGTATGTGATTGGTTCGGGCACCTAACATGTCTGCCCACTGTGTGTGCTCACTGCCTCTATCATTTCTCACTGTACCACAGAAGAGGGGAACTCTGGTACCAGAGGGCTGGCATCCAGTGCAGTTTGGTAGTTCCCCTGCTCGAATACACCTGGTTCAACTCACCTGTTCATTTCCAGGTGCAGTGAGTGTGTTTGAGATGGGGAGCTACCAACTGGTGCTGGACAGTAGCCCTGCAGGACCTCTGCTCTAACACATCTGACACTGCACACAAGGAGCTCATAGATTAGTGTAGGATCTGAAGCAGGTGGAGGTGCTGGGTCCACCTCGTACCTCCGGGTCTCTGAGGATGCTCAGGCACTGCTCTAATGGCCGAGGTCGAGTCAGCTGGGGTTGTTCAGCTTTGCCAACCTGGTCCTTTTTCTCCTCCGATTGCTCCTCTCCTTTATCTCTCAGTGCTGGAGAACACAGCTTCTCTCCGAACATGAGCAGAGGCCGATCTGGATCATCTGCAATGCGAAAGAAAGGAATCGGTCAAAAAACAGCCTAGTAGACATTTGTGACATTGTTAAGTCATAACTGATTCTCCCATGATGTTCTTCACTGTTCATGTACGTTATTGTACCTCTCTCCTCTTTAATGGGTTGTGGGGCTGCTGCTGGACTGGTTTTCTGCACGACTCTGGGTGGGGTCATCTCCCTCCTACAACAGTCTTCACCTGCCTTCCTATTGGTCAGGGCAGTGTGGGGGCTGGCCATGGGGCTTTTGATTGACAGAGAGGATTCTGTTTCTGCCTGCTCAAAGAAGACATACTTCACCGCCAGCAGCAGCGCCAGAGACAGAGTGATGACCTGCTCCAAGTCCACACTAGAGAGAGAGAGAGAGAGAGACAGAGAGAGAGAGAGAGAGACAGAGAGAGACAGAGAGAGAGAGAGATAGACAGAGAGAGACAGAGAGAGAGAGACAGAGAGAGAGAGACAGAGAGAGAGAGAGAGAGACTGATCTTTGAGATGGGATCAGGACATCCCTAAATATAACACTGATAAGCTTTTTAACATATAATCATTTATATGACTACTTCAAAAACACCATGAAATATTGTGATGTAATTTCATGTCTATTTCACCCAACCCTAATAGATACTGTAATGAAATAAATACATCTGCTAATACTAGTGTGTTACTGAGCACAAAGAAAAGAGAGAAATCTACCTCGTTATGTCCGTGTCTGGGGCCATGTTGGGGCTATGCAGGTCCACGGCTGAGCCGCTGGAGTTGTTGGAGGGAGACTCGGCCAACAGTCGGGTATGGGCATGGACCAGCGCCAGGACCAGAGACTGGACAAACACAATATCACATCACAGTCAGAATTACAGGCTGTTACTCTGAGATCATCTGGAGTTATTTATTTAATAGATATGAACAGCTTCTGACTGCGAATGTCCTTCCTGCAACACTGGCATCACATCTGTCAATCTGCTGTATATTGCCTCAATACAGACAGGCAGATAGTACAATCAAGTATGGCCCTAATAAAAGCCATATCAGCCATAACATTACCTAATATGGAGCAGGTCCCCTCATGCTGCTATCTCAGACTGTGGTGTTCTGACCTCTTTCTATCTTTAGGATCGGACCAGAGGGGCAAGCCTCCCGCTGTCACTCATCCACACAATAATTCCCAATTACAATGTAAATCTGAATGGGCAATATGATCATATATCCTTCTTGTGCAATTATCCACTTCAATAGCTTATTTATTTATTCTACATGTTTTATTTTTATTTTATTTGACTATTAGATTTCATTAAATTGTTTCTCTATATTTTAATTTTTTTCCTCACCTTATTCTATTTAATTACCATTTTTACCATACTTTGTTTGTATAATAATGTATTTATGTCTCTATGTGCAGTCGAAGCAAAGTAATTTCCTGAGGGATTATTAAAGTTTTCTGATTCTAATGGGTGCCCAGGGCCCTGTCACATTATCATCAGGTGTTCTTCCTTGGATCACTTTTGATAGGTAGTAACTACTGCAGACCTGGAACTGACTTCAAGAACTGACTGTTCACTTGCTGCATAATATATCCCGCCCCCTAAAAGGTGCAACTATTATGAAATAACTAGATAGTCAATGTTATTCATGTCCTCCGGCGGTGGTCTTAATGTAATGGCTGATCATTGTAAATGTATTAGTACCACTGGTCACAAAAATGTTATATCTGTGTCTCTTCAGGAAGGAAATCAAGTTGCTTCTCACCATGATCATTTTGACGCGCTGTGTAACAGGGTTGGGCTTGTTGTCAGCCTCTTCCTCCAGCACGCGGGCGAAATGACTCAGCTGCCAGATGGGACGTCCCTCCCTGCTCTCTCTCGACAGCTACGGGCGAGAAACAGGAAAGAGCACCACTCAGACACAAACACCCTGAACAACCACAGAACTATAAAGAACAAAAGGACCAATCTAATCTTTAGGATACGTCTGACCATCTGTTTCATCTCGTACGTTAATATACAAAAGTTTAGATGCAACTAGTTAATTTACATGTTCTGTTAGTTCTGTCATGTACTGAAGTGTATAGTCAATGTAATGCTGCTTATTTTCTGAATTTAACACAGAAAACAAAAAACAAAATGGGGACTGTGCAAAAGTTACTGCATATTTTATAATCAAATATGTTTATTTAGGTTATTAGAAAACGCACAGAAAAATGTGTAGAGGATGTGTACCATATTTCCCCAACATTAGGCCGCCCCATTCTAAATAAGAAAATGCTTATTTATGTTTAAAACCCCCATGTTATTATCTGCAGTGTTACTGATCATAATTTACGGATCTGAAGTAGAAGAATCTAATTTCACCCCTGAGGCCTCTGCAGCTCAATACCAGTGACTTTATACTGTTTTTCAGCATAAAATATTAAATTGATAAAAATGGGAACTTACAAATAACACAATGAAAGAACTACGCTGCAGAATTTTCATAAAGCAACATCTGCAGTATCCAAGAGAGAAACCGGTGACCAGCGACAGCAAAGCAGCACAGGTCACAACCGAACTGCCCAGCGACAACGGTGACGTTTTTGCGCCGCTTTTCAAACTGGTCATTGCTGCAGTAAACAGTACATTTAAATTCATCTAATCATTTGTGGACGTCGTCTTTTTGTACTGAATTATACTTTTAGTGAATGTGTTTATGTTTTTATAGGTCGTCCCGTTTAAACAAGCCGCACCCAACACCAGTTTTGCAAATCTGATCTATTAGCTGCTGCCCGTCTTTGGGAAAATACAGTATCAGCATTAAAAAATCTACAAATAAAGTAATTTAACTGAGATTTGAAGTGTATATGGCAGGGGTGTCCAGCTCCAGTCCTGAGGGTCAGTGTCCAGCACAGTTTGCTGTTTTCCCTGATCAAACTCACCTGTTTTAACTCCCCTGTTCATTGCCAGGTGTTTGAGGAAGGGAATTACCAAACTGTGCTGGACACTGGCCTCCAGAACTGTGTACAACCCCTGTACATGGAAACTCTTTCACACTATATCTCACAGTATTTCAGAACACACAACGTGGCTCATTAATCACATACTGTCAGATCTGTAAGAAAATCTGTAGCTTCTGGTGTTATTTCATAAATGTCTGCAAGAAAATCATGGAACTATTACTCACAAAAACCTGACATGCTGTACCTACTCTTTGAGCCTAATCTGCTTCAATATACACATTTTCATTTCCAAGGTGCTAAGGCCCTGTATCAATGCAAAAATACTGAGGTAAATAAAAGCCTCCAGGCCTCCAAACCTAATGATCAGACCGTGTCTAGCACACTCACCTCCAGGACCAGAGAGACACAGGCAGGGAAGAAGGTCATGAAGACGAAGTAGTTGGCCAGGACAGATATGCACCCAAAACAGCACATGAGCTCCAGCTGCCGAACACCTGGACAGACATTAATGCGGAAAGTGAAATAATGAGGAGACGAAAACTTTAATGACCTAGAGAGATTTCAGAGCTGCTACTAGACACACAGTCAGTGAGATCCTGCAAGTTCTCCCATAACTGCCAATGGACTTTACAGAACAGGTCTTAACAGGGTTTTTACAAATGTCTGAACAGGGTTCACTGACTTTTTCCACAGTCAAATTCAAGTACATTCAAGGTCAACTTCCAAGTTTTTCCAGAACCATAAAACAGTTGTAAGTTATATGATACAAATTCACACATATACAAAATTGTAAGGTATAAAGCCAAACTTTGCATTATGATGTTATGAAGGGTATTAAATCAAAACCTCCGTTACCAAAGAAACAAACACAACTCTGTCTGTTTTTCTTTGGTCAGTGAGAACTGTGATTGGAGTGAGACAAACCAGTCACTTTCACCTGATCAGCTGGCCTGGTAGAACCATCACCAAATATTCAGAGCGACAGACTCAGTAATGCAACACAAGGGAAGTCACTGGTACAGAGAATCCGGTCTTACCTGACATGGTTCCCACACCAATGACCAGACACTCCACCACAGCATCTAGGGTGAAGGTCGGGCCCAGGATGGCCATACCCTGAGCTATGTTCTCCCTCACCTCCTCCTGTGGGTTACAGAGCAGATATGAGGAAGAGATCTCTGGTCAATATTACTACATGGTTTAGGTGTACATCACCTCCTGTTGCTTTGGCATGTTATTCTTTTTTTGCGTTTACGTGTGGAAAGATTTTTTTAATCAATGCTCGTGTGGACGGGATTTTCTTTTTAAACCAAAATTTAAAATCACCTTTTTAAAAAAATACTGTGTGAACAGAGCCTAAAAAGTACATTTGCCAACCTGCCTGGAGGACTGGTCTATGCTGCTCTGAATGCATTTCCATGCTTCAAACACACCTGTTCCAACTAACTAACTAATCAACACACCTTTCCTGGGTTGAAATGGGTGTGCAGGAGCAGGAAAAACACTAAAACTTTAAATATGTGGGTGGGGGCTTTATTTCTGAAGTTGGGAGAATGTTTTAGGGCAAAATCAGTCAGTTATTAACAGTTAAAGCCTTGTTATTATTTGTAATATTATGACAACAGAGTGGCATGATGCCATAGCCGAAAGCAATGAAGAAATAAGAGTGTTTTCTTAAAGAAGAATAAAAATATGAAGATCATAATCATACCTTGTGCAAGACTAAGTGTATAAGACTTGATGTGATGTTGTGCAATACCTGGGAGTTTGAGCTGAGAGCAAACTTGGCCAGCGTGCAGGCTTTAGAGAGGTCGATCAGCAACAAGAAGAAAGGCAACGCTTCACTGGGAGGAGGAAAAAAAATGAAACTAAGACATAATTTGACAACTTTTTTAAAAATCTACCGTTTTGAAATGCCGAGCTTACTTGAGGCCTGTGAGCTCTTTGCCCAGGAAGTGAATGACCACAGTACTAAAGACAAAGCTGGAGAACACAGTGAAGAGACCAGCAATGCCTGCACACAAACCAAAGAGCCAACAGTTAAAAATGGTCAAAGTCAATGTTAACTTTATTGCCATCTCAGCTATATACACAGTATACAGGGAGATGAAATTGTGATGCTCAGGATCCACAGTGTACAACACAATGCAAATAAGAAAGTATAAAGTAAATTACTAAATACACAAAACAAAATTAATAAGTACAATTAAATGACCAAAAACACAAGAAAAGACATTGGGCACACACACATACATATACATTATATATATATATATATATATATACATATACATACACACACAAAATAGAATAGATTAGAATAGAGACCTGAGTTGGTTGAATTTGTATAGAATAGCATGATACTAGTATTTAAAAACAATACAGTTTGTATGACCAAACGTTTGGCCGCAGCACATTATGCAAAAGCACATTTTAATCACTGCACATAGTAAAGTAAGATTAACAGTTTAATAAAAACACTGTAAAATTGATATATCACATCACGCGCTATTTTGGTTGATGCCTCGATACAGATCAATTCACCGTTACACCACTGTGACTCATGGTATCGTGTCTCCCCATAAACTGTATATTATTAAAGTTAAAGTGTAACCAAGCCCTAAATGTAACATCTGGGCAGAACGATGCAAGAACATCAGACACTCAACAGTCAATCGTAAATAGAAATCTCTCACCGAGCATGTACTTGGAGCCGAGCTGCCTCAGGTTTTTGAACTGCACGTAGATGTAGATGATGGCCAGGCACCTTGTGATGGTCAAGATGATGACATCACTGCTCAGAATTTTCTGCAATCGAGTTAAAAACAGAGTTTTGTGCCCTTCCAGCTATTTTAGTAGCTATTTTAAAATACAAGATAACATTTCATTTATCCCTGAGGGAACACATAAGTATCCGTTATAAATAAATTCAATACAACAAAACTACATTTAAAATAAATTTGATTTTAAAAATAAGTAATATAATTAAAATAAAAGAGGTATTTCTAAAACAGCATAATACAATGTAAAAATATAAACATATATATTGTGAATATACTTTGAAAAACAATATATTAACCTCCATGGGTGGTGTATACAGATGTGCAGCATATACAGATATATAGTGTCCATGCAGTTGTACAGTACTTTTTACAGAGTACTGACTACAGTGTTCAGTGTAGGAGGCACAGATAATGATGCATAAATGAACTGATGTATACAGATTGAGAGCGTTTACTTTTAGCCTAATCTGGAAAAACTCTAAATCACGCCCCAATATTGGTACAGGATACAAATGTCACTGTCTCTGTACCTCAGGTACTTTAGGGCACTGGAAGTTCCAGTCACAGATCTGGTCACTGCCAGCGATGGCATTCATAGACATGAGGCAGATCGTCACAGCGATGGTTCCCACAATCACTTCCAACGGATGCGAGGCCACAAACAGGCCATGCAGCCTGAAAAGATGGGTCAGCATCGTCACAGCGGTGGAGCTCAGCGGGTCACCTGGCAGGAGAAGAGCACAAACACTGTAACCAAAAACAGAGGAGAAACTGAATCTTCAATCATTATATTCTCTGCATCCCCACATTAAGGGCACAGGTGAGAAACGCGACTTTCACCTCCTTAATATTGCATCCAGTGCTCATCATAAAAGATGCTAAACTGCAATTGCACTGATCAACCATTCCATTAACAGCACTGACGGCTGAAGTGAAGAACATTGAAGAACAATTTAGTTATTTCCTCAAAGGGACACCTGTAAGGTGAGGGGGGGATACAGTACTGCGCAAATGTTTTAGCCCCCTACACACATGGTTTAAAGCCATTTCTCTCAGCATTGAGAGTTTTTCTGCAGCAAGAAAACAAGGGAACATTAGAGTAAAAGCAGCAGTAAGGCAGTAAAAAGACTGAGTTTGATCTTTGTAGAGATTTGTAAAAGTAGAGCTGGTTAGAAGAACAGGTTTGGTTCCAAATCTCTTCTTCAGGCCTCCAGCCATTGCATGGACGTGTGAAACTCCAGCAGAACCGGATTTAATAGAAAGAAGAACTGACTGAGGCCAAACCATGGATTTTATGGAGACTACCGGCAACATTGGGCTTCCATGAAGACAGGCCTGGAAATGGTTAATCCAACACATTCACACAAAGTCATTGTTCACAGCATTATATTTTAAGTTATCTTAAAATATTATTTTCTCAGGTGCCATATGAGGCAGCCAGTGAACAGTCAGTTCTTGAAGTTGACAGGAGTGTCCCAGCTGTGCACCTAACAAAAGCTAGAGTTTTCACAAATTAATTAAACTGTTTATCATGTATGAATACACCAGGTCTTCAGGAGATCCCAATTAAACTATTGTCAATGTGTAGTAAGACCCTGTACATTTGGTGTATGATGTAGAATCTGTCTCCTATTGCTCTGAAATAACATCATTTCCGCTGCATCCTGCACCCTAAGGACCCTTTAGCAGCTGTTATGTTTGCCTGATGTAAAACCTCACCAACTCGCTAGCACAGCCTTTTAAACATGTTCAAAAGCACAAAAACGGCTTATTGTGTACATTAAATTAATGTAATTAACAAATTAATTAATTAAATATATAGCTAAACGTAACTTTACATTTTAAATGTAAATGTTTTTACCTTTTGACAGCTAGTACGCTAAGCTAACCTCTAATTACGTGACTTAGCGTTGTATAAATGCTGCTAAAAGTTTTAGAACACGAAAACGTTGACAATCATGTACAATAAGCATCCAAAAAACCCTAATGACTAAAAAAATAACATTTTGTCCTACGTGCAGCGGTTAGTGGCCGTCTTTTAATCAGCCGATCAGAGCACGGAAGTAAACAGGGGGATGCAGGATTTTTCACGGGGAGGATATTCCTGCACCACCTACTTCCTACGTATGTCAAGCTGCAGCCTAAAGCAAACGCGCGGTAACCTAGCCAAGGTCAAAATGTTGTCCTTGAAATGGCCAGTAATTAAAACATTTTCAAAACAGAAAATATAAGTTATACAAAAAAACAGAGGTCATCTAGGTAAATACCTTAATTTGTTAATCCTTTCCACAGATCATTATCCATCTGCTTCCACTCCCTCTACAATCATGGCGGCGAGGAGTTCACGAAGGCCGGGAGGCCACGCCCACCCAGCGTGACGTTAACCCCCGGCTTAGCTTTGATTGGCTTTCCGGTTAGAGCCAGTGACTCTCACATTACAAAACGTTAACAGCGAAGATCTGTAACTACAACAAATCGCCTGGTCTAATCGAACACTAGAGGGCGCTAACGGTGAAGTCTAAAACTAACAGGCAAATATACACGTTTTCATCTACGTACGTGCCAGAGCAGGAGTCACCAGCCTGAAACTGAGAGCTGCTTCACGGGTACTGAGCCATAAGAATTGCGACCAGTTTAATATACTCCTTCCTCTGTTTACCTTTAGTTATATATTATTATTAATGATTAACGATACTCATCTATGTGAATCTGACCACATTTAAGATTTTATTAACAATGTCAAAGTGGGAAACAGATAAAATAACTATTCTACACGTTGTTTCTATTAACATTAGCAATTAAAATTTTTTTTTTTTAACATGTAATGTACTCCACATTGCGCCATCACTGCATAAATGACACACCCGCAGGTTTCTTTCACAGTAGTAAAAAAGAACTTATCCTCTTATTTACTGTGAAAATTATATATTTTCTTTCTTTTTTATGCCATGATTTATAAAATATAAAAGTAGCCAAAAGTTTATCCTTTACTGACGCTACTTGTAGCACTATAAAAGTAGCCACTAGAGGGCCACATTGATCCTTCACTGACGCTACTTGCAGCACTATAAAAAAAAGCCGCTAGAGGGCGACATTTATCCTTCACTGACGCTATTTTCAGCACTATAAAAGTAGCCACTAGAGGGCCACATAAATCCTTTACTGAAGCTACTTGCAGCACTATAAAAGTAGCCACTAGAGGGCAACATTTATCCTTCACTGATGCTAATTGCAGCACTATAAAAGTAGCCGCTATAGGGTGACATTTATTCACTGATGCTACTTGCTGCACTATAAAAGTAGCCGCTAGAGGGCAGCATTCATCCTTCACTGACGTTACTTGCAGCACTATAAAAAGTAGCCACTAGAGGGCGACATTTATCCTTCACTGACGCGACTTGCAGCCACTAGAGGGCGACATTTATCATTCACTAATGCTACTTGCAGCACTATAAAAGTAGTTGAAGAACCATGTTGTAGGAAGTGCTACCAAACTAGCTTTTATGCTGTTTAGCTTCTATTCAGAGCCCCTGGCGTGAAACTGCAGTCTCCCCCTCCCTAATGAAACTGGTTCATCCATGATTGTAAATATTCCTGTGTATATAGCACTGACACTTCTGTATATGTGTTTACAGGAGGGTTATGAAATGTCTAAAATATCATTATATATATTTGGTGTGTGACGGCTCTGTGGACGCATCCAAGACACCTCAGGTTCTGGCCACCAACGTCCACACAGTGAACCTTATTGAGAAAGAGACTGTTGCTTGAGTTTTCATTGAACTGATTATTGATATATTGTAATATAAATAATATGGGCTTTAAACTCATTGTATATATGTAAATATTTTTTCTTGGACAATATAAACACAGAGAAACACAAGGAATGTGATGATGGTATTTTTTCATTGCATTTTCACTACTGTGGTCATACAAGAACTCAGACAACTTAATGCCTTCTATAAGGGTAGACTAGTGGTTAAGACTTTGCGAGGTTCAAGTCCCAGCCCAGGCACCACTGAGGAACTCTTGATAAAGATTACCGTCCCAGTACACTGCCCCCGGGTGCTTCCCATAGCTGCCCGCTCCGTGTGGATGTGTGATGGGTTAATGGTTTCCTTGTGTTGACATTGTGTAAGAGACACTTTCACATAAGGGAGGAGTAGAAAGTGGCTGAGCTCCTCATAAATCATCTCTCCTGTGCAGCAGAGTTCAGTACCTCAACTTATTCTGATGATGTAGTAGTTAGTAGCTACCAAAGTGACCAAAGGAAGGACAACTGGGACATGGACACCCAAGGCTCACTGATGCATGTGGGGAGTGTGTTCTGATCACAAAGAGGATCCTGTTGGACCTGACTGTAATAGAAAGGGGTCAGACACACAGTGAGCAGGTCCCTCATTTCAGCAGCATGAGGGACCTGCTCACTATTAGACAGGTGGTCTTAATGTTATGGCTGAAATGTGTCCTCTTCACAAGAGAAAATGATTGAAGCTCAGAAAGTTAAATGTGAAATTGTAATATGTGAAACTAGAAGAATACAGTTCAGATATAGTTGGAGTCCTGAGAGCAACTCCAGGAAGTTTCAGCACAGACGCCCTCGTCGCCCCCTACAGGAAGCAGGAAGAACAACTCTGCTGTTAAATTCTTCTGTTTTTGAAAGTAAAAGCATTGGCAGAACTGAAGGTCACTCAGTCACCTCTTATTGCGAGGCAGTGGATGGCAGTGGATAAGAAGAAAAGAAGACTGGTTGTTTTTTTTTCTGCTTTCATTTCTGAGTGTATGTTATTTCTCCTGAGATCATGCGGAGAAGACGACGAGGTAGGAAATCTTTGGTCTTTGAGATTCAAGGCAGAAAAACCCAGATCAGCCTCTTCCTTAGAATCAGAGTTATTGGAGGAGGAAATTATCACAGCAAGGTTAACTAGAAAACTAAACCTACCTTTATACAAGAGAACTTTACCCTCATTTCTTCTGAGGAACATGGAACGTGGAAAATCACATAATCACTGAAGATATAAAATGAAAAATGAATAAAACAAAACCAGACATGAGTTAAAATTCTGCATGTTCTGCATGGGGAAATTTACTCTCTGCATTGTTCCCATCTGAACACACATGCCCAGAGCCGAGGGCAGCACAGTAACTATAAAAAGTAACTATGCATCAATGTTTGCTGTAAATATTGTGTTGTTTTTCCTTTTCCTAGAGATTGTGTCAACATTTTCAATGACAAAATAAAAAAAAATCTGTTATTTATCAAGAGGTGCCCAAACTTTTGCATAACACTGTATATATTTGTATCTTTTTCATAAAATAAAAATATTTCTCATGTTCAACATTATATTTTTTTCTGTTTTTAATGAAATAAAAGCATTGCTTTCTGTGTTTATTTCTATTTTAGATGACATCCCAACTTTTTTGTAAGGTGTTGTAATATGATTGAAAGGCTGTTGAAAAAAGTAGAGAATAATGTAAAAGTGGCATTACTTTACATTCAGAATTCAAAGGTTGTGCATCAATATTTCTTAATAAATGAACCCTTTAAAGATGAAATTAAAGTGTTTATTACAAAGACAATTTTCAAAATGTTCTGAGTTATTGCCAGTGTTGGCACTGATCGGGCAATAGCTCCGGTGCTCATTCACTGTTTACAGGTTTTCTATTTTGAGATTTCTTGTTTGTGATTTGTCTTAATCATTCTGTTTTCTGCTCATCGTGCAGTAAGAAATGGTTCTGCGTATATTAAAATATATCTTTTTTTTTTACAGATCAAGCTGAGGATACTGAATTAAGTAAGTGAACCCTTTAATGTTTATACTTTTTACACGTGATCCCGACCACTCTGATGTACAAAAAAACATTGTCCTGAATCACTGCAATTCATAACAATGCACTGCAATATTAATCTTATGCCTTTTCTTAAAGTGTCATAAAATTGCATTACATGAAATTACAAAATGCTTAAGAAAAAAAAATAGGGAGGGTGAAAAAAACATTCCTTCTGTAGGTTTTTACACGGCTATTAAGTGAAAAGCCATTGTGACAAAAACATTGGTTCATTGGGTACCTCCCCTTACAGGACCTCCTCCCCAAGGGTCGGTCCCAAAGACCCAGAGTCAGCAATGTCAGAGGGGGGCACACTCGATCAATGCATACTTTCACGTCGCTGGGCCCCAGTAGTCTGGCTCCTTCTGGAACAGAATGACGGGGCCCAAGTACAAGGGGGAACGTAAACAGAGGTATATGCGCATCACTGATTCGACCGGCACTTGAAAGCGTGGCATTGATCCAAGTGTGAAAAGCAATGAAAAGCGGTGGTAAACAAAACTGCGAGTGAGTAGAGACCAACCCCTCACTTGCCGAGTGCCCTATTGATGGCATGGTGGTATAGGCATGATGGTAATATGAAGAGGGCGCTGCTCCAGCTGCTGATAATCAGAATGGTCCCTGGGTCACCAGCTACGGTCTGTAAATGACCCTGGAAACAACCATCAGGCACAGTCACGGCTTTCTTCTCTAAGAGAGTCCCCAAGCAACCGGCACCTGCCCCCAGCTCCCGGCTAGTGCCTCCTGTCTTCTTCAGGACAACAGAGTTCCAGGCTCGGGGGAACACCAGTGTGGTTCCTTTCAGGAAACAGAACAGCAGCCCCGCCCGAACAGACTAGAAGGTGCCTGCAAAGCGGCAGCAGGCAACCAGGCAAAAAAAATCTGCTGAAGCAGTGTCACCTCTGCTGGTCCCACCACCTGCCCCACAAATGCAACATCTGGCTCAGATAATGCAGACACAACTCCACCATCCACCCATTTCTGATACACAGCTTCTCTTAACACACTTTGCTCTTGGAGAGTGACACACACATTACAAATCAGAGTGAAAGTATTCTAAAAACGAATGTAGAAGAAACTGAAAGTTTCTCCATGTCAGAATCAACAGACTATGCTATGTTCAAGCACCAAGAGTAAAAAACAAAAACATGCCCAACATACATTCATCAGAGAGGAGAAGAAAAACAAGCTAGACGTGTTAAGGTCCATCTAATGTCTTTACATGTCAAATAAAATAAAATAAAATAAAAAAAGAACACAAACAGCCACTCCTTACACTTCTCTTTATCACTTATTGTGGAATCTTGACTTAGTTCCTTTAGACTTGAATTTTTTGAGGCAAGGACTTAAATATTATAACAATACTTAAAACAATATTTTCCATCAAGCCAGCTCCACCTTTCTCGTAAAGCCATTGGCAGATCAGATTTAAAGAAACTGTTTGCTAGGCATGTCATTTAGTTACTACCTTTCCTGAAGAAAAGCTTTAAAACACTTTGCTCTATGGTTCCTTCATGTTCACTAAACATATTGTCCATCAAGTGAATGAGAAATGTGTCCTAAACTTCCATCTGTGCCATCTGCAAAGCCAGAATGGAATTAAAATGTACATTATTAATATTTAATTATTAATTATAATGTATTTCATATGTAAAATGTCTTTAGTTGTTACAAAGTTCAAAAGCTCACTGATGATTAGCTAACATTGGCCAGCGATTATACGTCATGATGTCATTCACTCCAGTAATGAGTCAACAGTATAATGCTAATTGATGTTAATAATTTCTAAATAATTTCTAAATAATTCACCTTGCCCTTTCATGCGTATTGTGTTTAAATGTATAAAGACCTTTTTAAAAGAATATTTTTTAAAATAAACGAATCAGTTTATTTTGAGAATTCTTTGAAGTAACAGGGCACAAATTGGGTCAAGGTGAACCTATATTCAAAACATCTCAATAAAAACTTTGATAATATCTTTCCAGAATGTAGGAGATTCTGACAAGAGTCTTCTGGCCTTTACTTCTCCCACATGTTGCTCATGAGCTTCCAATGTACCATTACATACAGACCAAATTACAGTACATGCATTGGTAAACTTGCTTCTGCTGATGATCTACAAACCCCTCTGTGTGAAAAAAGGTGGAGCTGGAACACATTGTTCCTCCACCCTCTGATGCAGTATTAGTACAGTACTGT
>JBBIGC010000024.1:13834789-13859457 GCA_037576955.1 Lepidarchus adonis
TGTATGTGTGTGTGTATGTGTATGTGTATGTGTGTGTGTGTGTGTGTGTGTGTGTCCTGCCTTGTGCCCATAGTCAGCTGGGATCGGCTCCAGCTTCCTCATGACATAATAAATGAATAATTTGGACAATTAATGAAAAATCTCTGGTTAATAAATAGAAAAACCTCTCCTCGCAATGCCTGAGTTTTAAATAGTTATGAACTCTGAAAATTAAATAGAAAGAAGATAAAAACTTGCTTAAAGTGCGATTTTGGCCCAAAATATGTAATTTTGACTCTGAACTCCTACATCTTCTCCATGATTATCTTTACACAAATGGACAGACTTTGTGTTTATTTTGAAAAAACATAATTCCAATGCATCCAAATGTCATTTATTCGCAGCATATTGTTATGAAGGTAAATGCGAAACTGGATTTCTAAAAGGTATCCCAGATGAACCGTTCTACCATGCACAGCTACACTGATTTATGTATTTAGGTTATGGCTCAGATGCCTAAAGAAAAAATTAAGATTATTTATGAGGTTTACAGCCATGTAACAGTGGCTGCTGATCTATTGGAGCATTTGCCCAAAGCATCTCACAGACTATTTAGTGTAGTGGACAAATTAGATAAATGTTAATGCAGCATTATAGAAGACAGCCGACCCTATTGTTTCTGAAGCGTAAAATTAGGCCTCTGTACATAAATGAGCATTGTGTTTGGACCGTATGAAGAGAAAATGTCAATATTAGAGCTGCAGTTTTAGTTTTTTTGTTTTTAATATGGTTGTCTGTCTGTCTTTCCATACAGTGTGTAAAGGTAAGACGCATTATATTGTAAAAATGGATGATTATTGTGGTTTAGTGATATTTTATTATGTACAGGATATTTTATCTTTGCATAGTTCTTCTGTCATTACTTTATAATACATAAAAATTATTTATTTCAAACATTATATCAAGTATATTATATACAATGCGGATGACTGAAAATACTAAATTATAAATTCTGTTATTTTAATTATTTTCAAATCAACACAGCTTTTTTTTTCCAGCTAGGTAAAACTGAAGGATGAATCATTCACAGAATGACTTTCTCTGTGACATTTATGCTGTGGATGCCTAGTCAGGACATCTGAATGAGAAAATTAGCCCCTAGAGGGCAGACTGGAATGGGGTACACGGGCTTAATGTGTGTGTTTAACTGATGCCCATCACATACAAGCAAATCTAAATGATGCTCAAAAATGTCAAAGCAGGTGAAATGAGTAACACTGTTGTTTTTTCCAAAAAGGAAAGGCTGTGTGTTTGTTTTTGCAGTGCGTGAGTGTGTGTGAGAATGGTCTCTTCCACCACCTAAGCCAAGAATGCTTCATCCCACTATTCAGCCTGCCTACCCTGAATGAGTCATCTTGCCTGTCTCTGATTGGCCGACCAGGTTGCATCCCGAGGGATTTTGCCTTGCAGAAGGAGCCGAGGTCTGCCTCCATTCACAGAATCCAGGCCGCACTTGCCTGCTGCCCCATTCACAGCCGGGACCAGTCCAATTTGGCCATCCCCACTCCTTCAGCATCCTTTTCTCCATCCTTTCTTCTCACCATCCACATCAGGGTTGGGAAAGGACAACACGTCCTTCTTTTTCTTTTTTTCCTGTTGTCTCTGGAGAACAGAAACGTGCTGCCTCTCTCTCTCTCTCTCTCTCTCGTTTCGTTTTCTTTTTTTTGATTTGCAGGCAGGATGGCAAGACGTTGGGAGGGACTGCAGTGCGAATGCTGCAGCGGCGAGAGCAGGAGAGGAAGCTTATGAATGACTGATCTCTCGGCGCACACTCCCGTGGACATTTTTACATGAATGGCTTTTTTTCCCTCCTGGACTAATGCTGTCGGCTTCTAGCTGCTTCTGAATAAGACCGGGAGACATCAGACTGTCTGATTTTTCATGCTGTTCATTCAGACGCAGGATTCCGTTTTAGTTCGATCACTTTCTAGCTTTGTGCTTTTGGTATGACGATTAATTATTCATCAGGATAATATAAACGATTTGAACAATTTGGTAGTAATTGGCTACAGATGTGTGTTTATTAGAAATCTGCCGTCCTTCAGTGTGTAGGTACAAATTGGCATCAACTCTAGAACAAAGCATTGTCTTTAGCTTTAGGTTGCGATTTGGAGAATTACTCCAGGTTGGTTCCCATGGAGAACACAGTAATATAAGCACAGTTTAGAGCAAAGCCGCCCAACATGGCAGAGGCTATTTATGCTTATTGTGTGTGAAAATGGGTCTTTTCTCTGCTGCTGAAACCTTTGGTTTTTTATCAATGAGATATTGCCGTTGGCTTCTGAAGGACCATCTTCATGAGGCTGCACAGAGTCTGTGATCTTTGTGTTTCTGTCAGGTGTCTGGAAAATTAGTCATCATCATGGAGAGCTGTTCAACTTTGATTCTCTGTCATGGACGTAGGAACGGACATCTTAGCGCTGGTATTACAATATCATTTAATGCCATAATTTGAGGCATGCCGTCTATTCTTCAGGCCATGGAGTCTGTTGGCCTTTAGATTTTACATCATTTTCATTATTGTCTTTTTTGTGTTCCTAATCAATTTAGTTTTATAATTTTTTATAGTTTTTTTTGAGCAGACCAGGTTTGTGCCAATGGACATGTAGTACCTGTCGTTCATCGTTGAATGAAAATTTTTGACCGCCTTTTTCTTTCTTTTTCCCCCCTTCCTCCATTTGGAATAAATTAAACACTGAAGCATTCCTCCAGATGACAAAATATTGTTGGGGGAAAATTTGAGAACTGATTGGTTCTAGTGTGCTGTAAGTGGGAGGCTTTTTTATTTTTTTTTCTGCAACAGGAAGTGATCTGCGGTGTTGAGTGAGTCTTTTGTTGAGAAGGTTCCTCTCTCTCTCTCTCTCTCTCTCTCTCTCTCTCTCTGCGAGTGAGTCATGCGTGTGCACAGATCCGCCAGGCTGTGGGAAGAGAGGGAGACATCTCCTTCATAAAGCTCTTCTTTTCTCCTTTATCGCTGGACCTCCATCGCTGAAGAGGAGCATCTTCCGACATCCTGCTATCCATTCTCCCTGTCTTTTGCCCCCCCCCCACCTCCCCCCTACCCTCTTCCACGTCTTGGCCTCCATGGATTGCCGTGGTGTTGTATTTTTGGCCCCAAAGGTGCCGTGGTATGTAGGATTTTCATAGCATTTATTCGCCTTAGCAGTAGCAGCAACAGCAGTGGCAGCAGGCGGCTGCCACAGTCACCAAACCACTCCAAGTACTGGTGCCATAGCTGCAGATCAGGAAGCGCCCGGGGGGGCAATTACTTCAGCACACCCCTGTTCTTCAGTCACGAGGGAGAGCTTTTTTTTCTGGTCCCAGAATGCTGGAGGAGTGGACAGTGGTCAGCTTGGCATCGGTTCTGCCTGTGCGTACGTAAGTAGGCAGGTAGGCAGAGGGGCATGCTTCACCGCACTAAATACAACCGCTTCAGGAATGAGTCGGTGACGTCTGTTGACGAGCTGCTCCACGGCCTCTCCATGAACGCCACCAAGGTGTCGGCCGCTCCCCCACCACCGCCTGCTGGCCACCAGCCGCCTCCCTACGCGCCGCCAGCCGAGGTGCTGCCACCCGAGTCTTCGGCACCAGCCGCCGAAGACTCGGGCACCACCCTCTGCACCCTCATCAACAAGGTTTCTGGCCTCAAGTTTGCCAACTCTGGCGGAGGCCTGTTGGGCATCAAGGGCCTCCCGTCTGCGGTTAAGGACCTGGCCGTGTCCAAGCTCCAGGGCGGCGGGGGTGGAGGGGGAGGTGGTGGTTCGGCCGGTCCAGGGTCGTCCGGTCTCATCTTCACGGCCACTGGGGGCAGCTCGTGTGCATCTGCAGTTTCTGGTCAGCAGGAGCCAGGCTCCATGAGCTCTGCCGGGAAGAAGGGAAGAATGGAGGAGGCTCAGCCTGGAACGGGGGAGGAGTGGAACCTTGGTGGTGTGGGAGGCATGGGTGCTGCCAGCGGTGGAGGATGCACTGGGCTGGTGAATAAGCCCTCTCGAGGATGGCTGCACTCCAGCGAAAAGATATCTGGACCCGGAGTGACGTATGTCGTGAAGGTGAGTTCGTTTTCTCTCTCCCTCCATAACCACCACCCCCCCCATCCCCTCAACTTCTCTGCCTGTTTTCTGTTCCATGCATCTCTGTTAACATCCCGTGCGACGTCTTGTTCAGTGTTTTTGCAACTAATGAGCGAGGCATGAAGAGTAAAGGGTAGCAAACAGACTGCGCCTCGCTTGTTTTGATTAAGCCAGATTGCTGAGAATGGCGAGGGCATTAAATAATGCAGACGATGGAGAAGGTGCTCAGTGGAAAAGCACTGAGGGAGGCAAAAGGGAAAA
The DNA here is from genome assembly GCA_037576955.1 of Lepidarchus adonis. NCBI lineage: Eukaryota > Metazoa > Chordata > Actinopteri > Characiformes > Lepidarchidae > Lepidarchus > Lepidarchus adonis. The sequence goes on from JBBIGC010000024.1 coordinate 13,839,160, forward strand.
AGTACCTTTTCAGGGATGTAAAAATAAGACAGAGTGTCAGAATGCTTTAACAGAGTAACGTCTTTATGCAGTATTGCATTGTACAAATGTGATTGTTGTTTTTTTAGGTGTTTTACTCATATTTCTGGCCTGCATACATACAGATGTCAGTGCTAGGAGACAAAACAGGCTTAATTTTGGTCCCTCTGCCATCCATCCATCCATCCATCCATCCATCCATCCATCCATCCATCCATCTGTGTTATCACTGTGCGGCCGTGACATTAATATAACATAACATTGATCACCTTATTACAGTGGTACTTTGCAATGGTGTGGCATATATATATGTGTGTGTGTGTGTGTTTGTGTGTGTGTGTGTGTGTGTGTGTGTGTGTGTGTGTGTGTGTGTGTATATATATATATGTGTGTGTGTGTGGGAATCAAAGGGTATCTCACAATACGATACACGATACGTGGCCCTCGATAACGATAATATCGCAATACATAGATTCTAAGATAAACGATATATATCGCACTACAGTGGTATCGTGATACATCACAAACATGTGGGTGTTATTAATTTACGTAAGTAGCATTAATGCTATCCTTAACTTTCCCATATTTTCTTTTCTATCATGGTTGGAAGTGCGGGGGAACCACTAATTCGGCTTCAGAGTTAAGTGCAGTGAATGCACCTTTTCAGAAATAAGCACAAAGACTCACTCGAACACATTATGCCGTTTGTGACACGTGGCTTTAATTATTCCTTGTACAGAGAACAGTTTCTAATTCTCTCTAACGTCGACTGAAATTACTACTCGCAGAAGCAGCTCCGGTCTTTTACACCGTATTCCCACCGGTTTTGCCACACCAGACGCTACATCTCCCACAATGCATTGCTCCCATGAAACGAGTCACAAGTCATCATGTCTCCACCAATCACATCGATGATGTGTGTTTGGAAGGCGGGTCCTCCGGTACAGTTTCTAGTTTAACTCGATCTATTAAAATGATTATTAAAGAAAGTTCAGCAAGTGCTAGATATCGATGTGGATGAGCATTTCTGAACACTTGCATGATTGGATCTTTTCCCCTTTTTCAAAGAAAAAGCAGCGGTGTGTTTTCCTGATGCATGTTTATCACATCATGTGGGAAAGAGACGCACAGAGACACAATCGTCATAAAATAATCCACCATCTGTTCCATCAATGTTCTAAAAACGAAACAAAGTGAATTCAGGCTTTAGATTTAAATGTGAACTTTCAGCCCAGCGTTCAATGTGTCTCTCTGTTGCTGAGTTTCCCCGTGTCCTGCAGCGCCACATAGTGGAGACGTGAAGTAGCAACGCTGGTGATTCAAACTGGCGGCGAATGTTTGTTAATTAAAATATTGATATTTCTGTCTGTGTATCGATTAACGTATAGTCTGAGCAAAGATGACGAAATATCACCATATCGATATTTTAACACACCCCATATATATATCAGCAGCTGAATTGTTAGAAGCAAAACCAAAAAGGGTCAGACTGAACGGCTAAATGACTGGAGCATCTCCAAAACGTCGGGTCTTGTGGAATCCAGGTGTGCAGGAGTTATTACCCACCAAAGGTGATTCAAGGAAGGACCACAGGGTCGTGGGCACCTAAGGCTCATTGATGTTTGTTCATATCCCAGATGGTTCAAGCCCACATCCTGGTCGGAGTAACGGCCGTGTGTGTGTGTGTGTGTGTGTGTGTGTGTGTGTGTGTGACTTGCATATCTTTTGTAGTGTTAAAGCAGATCTATTTAAATGAAGACCAAATTTATCTCGAGTGGAAATAGGATGCAAATATTGTAACCACAGAGACGAGAGTTCAGTTAGACGAGCTGCTTTCATATCAAATACATTTATAAAACCGTTTTGGAGGCTCGTTTCATATGAATGTGAAGACAAAATGGTTTCCAAGTTCTCCTATGCAGGAGGGATTTTTAAATCTCTGTTTTAGTGGTGTATGTGTGAATAGGAGCTTTGTATTATTATCCAAATTTGATTTTTCTGCACCATGTTTTTGAAAAATTACCTGTATTCCGTCAGCAAAGAACAGAAATACCTAAATGTGTTATCACTACTGGGTTTTTAGAAATAAAGTATACAGGGTGAAGTATACATATACAGTTATGATGGTTTGACTTAGGATGACGACACTGATATAACAAAATTGTAAAAATAATCATCTTAAAGGTTTTATGTGTGTTTATATTAGGGGTGGGCCACAATATCGATACAATATATCGTCGTCCTTGCTCACATGATATGAAAATCGATACTTAAAATATCGATATTTTAATGACTAAACATTTGCCGCCAAGTTGACTCACCTGTGTCGCTACCTCTCTTCTCCTCTGGGTGGCGCTGCTCGAGTGCAGGAGATTCAGTTGAGAGCTGAAGGAGTTCAGCTTGTGTTATGCTCAGTGTAATGTGTGAGTTGTACTTGAAGATGCAATATAGAGAAAATCTGCACGTGCTGAGAGAATGTATTGCGTATGTTTGGATGTATATTTCATGGGGAGAAATGCACTGTGTAGTGTTGGTTTGACTATGTTTGTAGCACGATGCTAATGGCAAAGGGGAGCAGAAATAAAGCCCTGAAGCTGAATTAGCCGTTGCTCTGCGCTTCCGACTGTGGTCACAAAGCAAATATGGGAAAGGAAACAACAGCATTGCTCACATAATAACACAGCCCATGTTTCTGTGTTATATCGCTACGTAATTGTCGTGTGATATACTGATTTTTGCTAAATTGCGGTATCCCGATATTATCGTTATTGTTGGCCACGTATTGCGTATCGTATCGTGAGATACCCTGCGATTCCCATCCTTAATGTGTCTGTGTGTATGTTATATATATATATATATATATATATATATAATCTGCTGTATATAAAATGTATTTTATTACAAAGTTCTAAACAGCTTTTGGTAGGAAGCATGGATTGGCTTCAGAACATAAAGTAGCGCATGTCTTTGTTCATGTGGCACTTTTACCTGAGTATTTCACACTTACTAAAAACACTGCATGTATAAACATATTTTCAGCAGGTTTTAGTCTCTCCTGCACTGTGCCGTCGTTTTGGCTTCATCACTTCATCACGTAATGTGTAATAAGAGATGCACTGAGGTAAAGGTGACTTCGATTTCTACAGGATGATTCATGCTTTATACCCTAGTTTCTTTTTTGCCGTGTGAATCACCCTCTGCTACAGCATCAGGAGAGAGAGACGGAGGGAGAGAGAGAGAGAGAGAGAGAGAGACGGAGAGAGAGAGAGATCGAGATCTTTTGTTTAATATATAATATATTTCTCTGTTGTGGTCAAAGGGAGTTGCATCTCTAAACTAATGACACACCTCTCTACCCCAGAGGCCTTAAGTGTGTGAATGGAGTGAATTGAAATGAAAAGCAGGGCTGTTGCGTGTGTGTGTGTGTGTGTGTGTGTGTGTGTGTGTGTGTGTGTTGGTGTGATGGGGGAGGTGCATGTAAAGTTTCCACTCTGACCATGTATTGATGAAATGTGTGTTGTTCTTTTAATGATGGTGTATGCGATCACGCTCGGCTGCACTAAAAGGACAGTGACTGAAATTGACCGGTCACTGTTTCTGACACACATTCAAACACATTAAGTTTGGCCAAAAGAATAACCTCTGTTACATATCGGAAACTCTCTCTTACGCTTTGTTTTATTACCATATTGTTTTTTTACAAACCCTCTTTATGAAAATGTTGGGACATTTTGTAAAAAAAAAGGAAGAAAAGAAAACAACAATCCATGTTTTAGTAATTTAGTAAAATGTAGTGTTTTAGCTTAAGTGTACCTCATAAATATAAACAAATTATTATTGCAAAATAGAAAAAAGTTTGTCCTGTAAGGAGACAAAACCTAAATGGCAACATTGACTTCTAAATGAGAATATGTGCCTCTGCATCACACACGTCATCATTCTGTCGCTCTGATGCTCTCGAACAGACGTCGGCTTTTACGCATTTCACTGATGATCTTTTAACTTAACATTAGTTTTTATTAAAAACAAGATTCATCTGACCACACATTTCCACAGTCTTTCAGTCCATCGGACATGAGTTCGGTCCCAAAGATATTCTCTGGGTTTCTCACTAAAACCAATATGTAGATTTCCATGTTGCATTTTTACAGTCAGTAAAAGTGTTACTCAGCCAGTAGTATGAAAATAATGTAAAAGGAAGCACATGAGGCTACTAGCAAAAAGGTTCCTATTGTTGTGGAAAAACAATGTGACTCTAAAAAGCGAAATGGCCAATGCTGGGAGACATTTAACGTTTGACAGGACGTCCCATGTGAAATTACTGGTCAAGATGTACATGACATGACATGTGCTTGAACTCCACTTGTGGTGTTGTGTGCTCACTTGTGTCAGGAGGCATTTTGCATGTTGAGGTGCAAATAAGCTCTGAATGACTTTTTAAGAGAAGAAATCTTCCAATTTTGTTACCTTGGTTAATTGTGATGTGTTATTTTATCAGGAAGGAAGGTTCATGAATGGTCCTGATATAGGAAATATTCAACAATTCCACTTGCATGCATTTCACTGTGAATATTATGTATTTATGTCTGGGTTTGTACAGAGGAAATGTTATGGTTAATCTAAAAAAACAAACCAAAAAAACAGTTTCTTTAACTTTCTTTTCATAAGACAGAAACGTCTTATGAAAAGAAAGTTAAATAAATAGTAAATATAAGAATGAAATATGAACTTGTATGAAAAAAGATCCGAAAAAGCTCTTGAGGTATGTTTGCCAATTCAAATATACAAGGGCCCCTTAAAACTCCAACCTTATTCGACACAGACTGACTTTTCTCTGCTTTCCTTGGATCCTTTCACAATTAGGTTTCCTGAATATTCTTTTTTTTCCCACCCCAACTTTTTTTGAATATCTTGCCAGCATCAAATTCTACATTTGTTTCTTTGGACAAAATATAATCAAGTTTGGCCAAAAGAATAACCTCAGTTAAATATTGGAAATTCTCTCTTATGCTTTGTTGTATATTGTTTTTCTACAAACCCTTTTTATGAAAATGTTGGGACATTTTGTAAAAAAAAGAAAGAAAAGAAAACAACAATCCATGTTTTAGTAATTCAGTAAAATGTATTGTTTTGAATCTCTTGAAACAAATATAATCAAACTATAATCATGTTGGTCTACCAAAACATTAATATTTATTTATTAATTAGTTTTTTGTCAGTTAAATAGTTGTCCAAGAGAATTTACCAAGTGCAAATATTTGTTTTTATTGCATTTTACAAAATCACTTTTTCAGAAATATAATTTGTAGTAAAAACTGCATTATTTAAAAAAAAAAAAAAAAAAAAAAAGCGTATTTGACATTATTTTACATTTACATTATTTATAAATTTACCCATTTAGATACGGAAATTGTACCACCATGTATTTATTTTTTTACTCTATTAAATATTTCATAAAAATTGACATTATCATAAACCTCTATCTACATATCTGCATCATTTATAATGAGCACTTATGCCAAAATACATGACTAATGTTTCTTTTAAGCTAGCTGTTTATTCCTGCATGTGCAATCTGTTGAAATGGCAGCCATTGTACAGTATATAATATGTACATTGCGTTTTCCTTTAAATCAGGACTAAATCAGTGGCTTTGTGGTTATTTTTTTTACTTTCTGGGTAGTATAGGTAAGTATAGGTAATGCATTGCTAATACTATCAGTATCCGAGAGTTCCTTACTCTGCCCTGGCAGGTATATATAGATTCTTACGCAACATCAAGAGCAGAAATGAGCGTCAGTCTTTGCTGTCATGGTTAGAGGAACAGCATGAATCACTCACTTTATTCAAGAGGAAATGATTTATAGATATGTATTGATCATTCATTCATTCATTCATTCATTCATTCATTCATTCATGTCATTGATGCAGTGAGTGTTGAGGTTGGAACAAGGCAGGTCAGGTGAGTCATTGCTGTGTTCAGGTGAGTCATGCAGCAGTGCAATGGTGGAGAAGTAAAGGAGACAGAGTGTTTGCTGATTATGTATCGTACTGGCTGGGCTTTCGTATGGACACGATTCACTACTGGGTAGCAACTAATTTCATTCAATTCCAAGTACAGTTCTGAAAGATTGTACATTTCAGGTACTAATACTTCTTCCTCTACTCAAGCAGACTTATAAGTAAGAAATGCATTTTGTGTCGTTAACATATGTTCCTGTTTCTGTTGCTTTTGGGCGGTTAAATTGTGTTCTGTTGGTTCTGTTCCTGGACTGAAGAAATAGGAAAAGTGAGAAAAAAGTACTTAACAAACTTTCATTCCAGTGTTGATAGATGCTGGCTGTGGTAAGTTTCAATATAGTTTTAGAGGTAACAGTGTAGTTAAATTAGTTTTAGGCAACTAAAGAGGTTGTAACGGTTTAATTGTGTGTGAAACTATTTTTTATTAATTTCTGATTGTCTGTCTTGCAGTGTCCTATTACTGTAACAGATATCTCTATTAATTGATAGGTCCAGCTCTTAGTCATAATTGCAGTAAATGTAATCAAAAATAATATATTTAAACTGAGTAAATGTACCATTTAAAAAAGAAAAGAAAAAAAAAGGTAGTGACAAATGCATCTCAAAAAGGTCATGTTTACCACACTTCTTTTAACAGCAGTCTGTAAACATCTGGGAACTGAGGAGATCAGTTGCTGGACTTTTGTGAGAGGAATGTTGTCTAATTCTTGTCTGATACAGGATTCTAGCTACTCGACAGTCCTGGGGCTTTGGTGTATTTTTTGTTTCATGATGTGCCAAATGTTTTCAGTTGGTAAAAAGTTTGGATTGTAGACGGGCTAGTTCAGTCTACACTCTCCTACTATGAATGACACTAGATACAATATGTACGTAGTTTAGCATTGTCTTCTTAATTGTCTTGTTAAAAACGACACTTTCCTGGAAAAGATGTTGTCTGAATGGAAGCATGTGTCGCTCTAAAACCTGTATATACCTTTCAGCATTGATGGCACCTTTTCAGATGTGCAAGCTGCCAATTCCGTAGGCACTATGCACCCACATTACCATCAGAGAGGCAGGCTTTTTAACTGAGCACTGATAAGCTGGATGGCCCATCTCATCTTTAGTCCAGAGGATGTAGCATCCATGTTGTAATTTAGATTTGTCTGACCATAAAACACTTTTTCTCACTCCATTTTAAATGAGCTTTGACCTTTTGCCAATTAACCAATTTTTTTTTACTACCACTTGCTTTCAACCCTCTCTTGTTCCATCCCAACTTTTTTGAGGCTTGTTGCCATCATCAAATTCAAAATATTATTATATACACTACTCACAAAAGGGGATTTTTGGCGTTCATGTAAAATTTATGGAAAATGTAAAAAGGTTCACAGTGATATTATATCATTAAAGTAGAAGCATGCAGTGGTCAAACAATTTATTGAAACAACAGTGGTGAGTAAACCACAACAAAAAATTTAAATGTTTCAATGTGTCATGTGGCCTTGAGCATCCATTACAGCTTGACAATGAAATCGATTTATTGCGGCTGAGACATGGCGTCCCACTTTTTTTGAAGGGCCCTCAGGTCATATGTGCTCATCTCTGTACCATTCACAAAGTGTAGGGCAGTTCTGTATTGTGAATCGACTTTTATCAGAGAACAGCACTGAGGCTCAATGGTCCCTCGTCCAGCGTAAGTGCTCCCTGGTCCATGCAGGACGATGACATCTGTGTCTGGTGGTGTGGTCAGGGTTCCTTGCAGGTCATCAGTGTGGGATGTGGTCAAAGGACGTCCACTTCTATGCCTTTCTGTGACTTTTCCAGTCTCTGTTTCTCTTTTGCAACCTGCTGATGACACTCTGTGACTCTCTAAACTCAGTGGCCACATTTGTCTGAGAACTTCCTGTTTGAAGCTTCGCCAGTGGTGAGGTACTGTTGATCAATTGTTAGGTGTCATCTTGTTCTCGTGATGACAAAAAATGACTGTTTAAATACTCATTCTGATTGAACCAGGAAATGTATTGGTCAATTATTGGAAAACACCTGTTGTGAATTTTGCCATAAAGCTCCTTGTTAGAGAACAGCAAGTTGTGTAAAAAATATTGAAGCATTGAACAGTTGGACATGTGCATTCAAAAGTTCAGGGAAGATCACATTAAGTCCACCTTTACAGGTTATAGTCATTTTAGGTTCACCCCAAAGCTAAATATCCTTTAAGTATATTTAAATTGATCACATACCGTATATTTTCTAACAAAAGTCTGTCTCTTTTGACACCTATTTCCATTAAATGATGGGTTTGAAAGATAGAAATAGACGCCGGTCCCCAATAGTAGCCAGTCTGTGTTAAACACGTTCTGTAACGATCCACCACACTTTCCGTAACTAATCCTCTCTATGTATCACCTGGGCTCCGCCCTCCTGCAGTGAATCATACTGTAAGTACCTTTCCGTAACTCTTTTGTTGTTGGATGCTATCGATGAAGAGAGAAAGTCTAAACGAAATATCTTTGTATGTTTTACCCTTTTGCATAAACATTGTTTTACATTTTCCTGTTTTTCGTTGTGACTCGTTTTTCTCCCACTCAGTGTGGATGCAGCTCTTCTGATCCAGCTGCTCAAAGATCTCACATGTAGCGTGATGTCATTGGTACCTGGGTTGTATTAGTTCCATTCAGCACAAAATGACAGTCTCGGCTCTTTTCTGACTCTCTCTGTAACATTAGTCTCTTACTGATTAAATGAGCTGCCGTTAGCTCTCTCTCTGCCTCAACAATCGCTAACTTCCACAAAAACTCCACCCCTCTTCTGCCACCGCTGCCCACACCTCATCTAACGGCGTCAATCATAACCCACAGGGTGAAGCAGTGTGAGGAAACGATGGAAACGATCATTTGATTTAGAATTCAAACTCTGTTCGGTAACAAACGCAAAAGAACATTCAAGTGAAGAAGCTGCACAACATTTTGTGCTGTAAATTCCATCACCATTGCGTCTGCGAGGAGAATAATATTAAACGCCTGTCTCTATTAAACACCAGGGTGTCTGAATAATTTCTTTAATAAACGGGCTACTATTGGAAGATAAACGGTATATATCATATTTATAACTTTTTTCATAAAATATTAATATATGTCCCAACATTTCTAGGTTTTATTGTAATTAATTTACAAGATTTTGAGATTTGTGAATTGTATCATTAGGTTTTTATTTTATTTTACAATAAAACGTCCAATGCTTTTGACGTCACCTTGATGGAAGAGCTGGGCGATATGGAAAAAATGAGTGAACAGTGAGATTCATACACGCCGCTCTGTGAAGCTGGTGAAGCTTCGTCTGAGAAAAATGTTTACAGTCGGGGAACTTTTTACAGATCGACTGCTTCAGATGGTAAAGAGATTATCTGTATTACCTGTCTCTCTCTCTCGGTTTGTGGGAACATGCTTTAGACACAGTGTGCACTATGCTTCTGACTGTAAACACCCAAATATCCACACTGCTGAATTCCTCGAACCCTTCTTTTCAACAATGTCCGTGTTTAGCTTCGGACCGTGTCCACTGACATGTCTTCGGTAGCACTGTTTTCTTTTTTCTTACTCTTACACCTGATATACTGGTGTGTGTAGCTGAAGTAGCATTAGCCGCTACATTAGCCCAAACATTAGCTTTTGCCTATTCACTCTACGCATCAACCTAACCTGACGGCTGTAGTGTTATTCCAACCACGTTAATGGTTTGGTGCAGCGCTATCATCATCATTTGGCCTTTGTGTTTTCTGAGCTCCTGAGAGCAACACATTCTTTCACTAATGTTTGTAGAAGCGTCTGCTGCCGAGGTGAACACCTGAATTAAATTATTTTGATGGGTGAGTGAATACTTTTGGCAATGTAGTGCATGTAAGTCAGCCCTGTCATGGGCAATGAGGCTGCCCAAATCAAGGTAGATGTTGACTTTTGAACCAGTCTGGGTTGATCTTTTTGTCTTTGGCACAAACTCATCTGACCACTGTGCACGTCTCCAGATTGCAGCTTTTCAGATTGCATTTCTTGTTGCAGCGGTTGACTAAATAAAGTAAAGATGGTTTTGCGAAGTGCTCACGACTCCTTGCGGCTGTATTAATTACAGTAGAATGACCATTTCTTGTGCAGTTCCTTCTAATGGCTTGAAGGTCACACACATTCCACAGTTGTTTCTGGTCTTGCCCTAAAAAGACTGAGATTTCTCTGGAGTACTTTATCTTGTGTTAAATTAATTTAAAATCCTCTCACAGTGGTGATCCTACGAACCTACACATGTTTCCGTTTCATTTGCATATTGCAGAATGTTTAAAATGGTGTGTTAGGGTTCATTTTTCACATGGAAAGGTTTTGTCCAAAAAGTCACCACCTGGATTTAACAAAGTAAATAGGTAATAAGTCTCCCATTGGATAGTTACTAACCCTTTCCACTGATAACAAGTTATTTATTCCTAACTGATGCTGTGAGTAGCTTCACATTACTTGCGCAACAATGTTGGAAGACACTTCTTATGGTCATGGAAAAGATGTTGATCTGTTTCAGAAAGGTTAAATTATTGGCATCAAGCAAAGAAAACATCTAATAACATTTGCTAAAACTACTAAAGAACTGTCCAGCGCATTATTAAAGACTGGAAGGATAGTGGAGAATCTTTGCACAAGAAATGTGGATGGGAAAAAAATCTTGAATGACCCTGATCGGTGATCAGTTAAACGCTTGGTGAAGTTTATCCTCATCATTGTTGGCGATCAGGCCCATATCGGAGGTGTTCTCAGCAAACCTATTGATGTAGTTGGAGCTGTGTCTGGATATGTAGTCAGATATGAGCAGAGAATGTAGTATCAGGCTCAGAACTGATTGCTGTAGAACATCAGGGTGGAGGAAGCATTTTTGCCAACCCTTACCAATGCCAAACCTAGAGTCCGAGACCCAACAGCTTCTGGACCAGGAAGGAATGACCTGGTTAAATGCTGTAATCCACAATTAGCAGCCAAGTGTAGCAGTTTTTATTGTCCAGGTGGGCCAGGGTGGTGTGAATTGTGTGTGAAATGGCATCCTTGGCATCCTATTGTGGCAGAATACAAACCGCAAAGTGTCCAAACTGTCCAAACTGTGTCCCAACACCTGCCTGTCAATACAATTGGGGTTATTTCTACAGGACGATGGTCATTAAAGCAGGTTGCTTTGTTCTTTCAGGGGAGAGGGACAACAATGGCATTTTTAAAGCGACATAGTGGCAGCAGTGAATATGCACAGCTGCGGTTTTTACCCTGTTAATGTCTGAACTCCATTCCGCATCCAACGTGCGTCTTACATGCAGTTAAACTGCATCTTCATTGTGCTGTAGTGCTGTTATCTTTTCTCTCTTCTGATGGCTCAGAGAACATTCCAGCGTTTCCTGGACTTGTACACCTCCCTGGACTGACGCATGAATGCGCTTGCAGATGTAATGAGATCTTAGTGTTGGGAAATGAACAGACTATTGATTAAGTCTTTGGTGATGGTGCAGTGCTTATCTAGAGGATATTTCTGCATTCTTTAAATTCTATGACTTTATTCTATGAATTGTTGATGTAAAAAGGTGATGTAACACGGTGGTAATTATGCCTCTGGCTCAGCTTTTTTTGAGTGCGCTGCATACATCATAGTTTGTTCCCTTAGTCAGTTGGTCAATCAAAATATTTAGTTATTTATGATTACTTTTGTCAGTATATTTTATGTGAAATAAAACGTAAAGAGACTTCACAAAAGGAATATTGTTTTAATTGCATTTTCTAAAAAAAAATTATAAATAAGCTGTGTATATCGGCATAGTAATAAAAGCATGTTTATTTGAGAGGTTGGGAACCAATAAGACGAAAGTGAAGTCACAGGAAGAAGGCAAAAAGCTAAATTTAAAATATTAGCTCTTCAAAGTAGTATAATGTTGGTTATTTTATGTTAAATTTAGGGTGTGTCATTTTTAGCATCTCCCTACTTCTATAAATAAAGACTGTCAAAGCAAAAAAAAAAGAGAAAATAGTTTTATTTTCATAAAAGGAATGACCAAGCATTTTTCTTTGTTCTCCATCACATTTTAGATGTGTCGTCAGGTTTATTTTTCCCTGCTGCTGTTAAGATGCCACAAAAAGCAGGAGATCATCTACAGTTATGTCTCTTTCCAGGTATTAAAACATTTGAAAATGTTGGGGATGGTGAGTGAGGACAGGGGGCGTCTCACATTGGTGCTTTTTAAACAAAATGTCTGGTGCTGAGCGAATGAAGGCCTTACTACTTCACAATGGTGAGATATTTGTGGCTGTACGCTGGTTTTTTTCCGTTGCGTGTTCGATCTGATATTTGATGTGATATTTTAGTTTTTCAAAGACAGACTTTTAAGTCAGTTAGATATAAAATGTATTTGCTCAGGTTAATAATAGATTTGTTTTTTGTTCCAAAAAAAAACTTGTCTCTGAATTATATGAATCCCATTTTTAGAACAGCTATTAAAAAGCTTGAAGGACCCATGGCGCCCAACTGTGTTGTGACAGTTGTTAGCTTAGCACTGACTCGTTGCTTGTCTCGGTCGGTATCCGGGCCTGGAGGTCAGAGCAGGGGGGGGTATCGTCATGCGTTACGCAATGTTAAAGGTGCAATTTGATGTTATTCAACCCACACACTTGTCTCATCATCAAATGTGTGATTTGACGCTCAGAACTGTTCTCACTGTGTAATCTGCATGTTCTTTCTCACTGTCTCCTACACACTTACGTGTGTGTGTGTGTGTGTGTGTGTGTGTGTGTGTGTGTGTGTGTGCGCCCATGCCTGTGCTTATGTGGATAAAATGTTACTTTATAGAATGCCTGTATTTGCAAACTTCTTTGCTGAGAATAAAAATTCATCACACTTTAATATACAGTTATTGTTTCTTTCCTAAATTGATCATAAAAGTAAAAAAAAAAAAAAGAATTTGATTACTGTAACACATGCAAAAAAGTTGGGACAAGGGCAAAATAAAAGTAATAAAAGAATTGTTATAAATTATTTAAATTTTACCATTTTGAAATGTTCACAATGAGCTGGTGAAATGAGTATAATGGATATAAAAGGTGAAAAGCCGCCAAAGACGAAGTGTCAGTCTGTTCAAAGGAACATCTCCCAACACAAGACTGCAATGAATTTAAGCCTGAACATCTACAGTGCATAATATTGTGAAGTGTTGACTTTCGGGGACTTTGCTTCAAGAAGGAATTGTATAAGAAAGCAGCATGTTACGTAGATTAATAGAACCATATGAGCTTGCGAGTACGTCATTGTCACTTTACACAGGAAACGCAGATCTATTAAAACTACTACACAGAGAAAAAGCCAAACATGATTTCTGTATTTCTGATGGGCTACAAACATGTGCTGTGGTCAAATGAGTCCACATTCCAGCTTGTTTTTACGGAAAACACAGTTATTCATACCAAAGATGACCTGGACCTTTTGCACCAAAACCATCACCTGTGATAGGGATGCATCACTGCACAAAACATGGAGGAGTTGCATTTGTAGTATTTAACAAAACTGAGTACACCCCTCACCTTTTGTAAATATTTTACTACATCTTTTCATGAGACATCACCAAAATATGACACTTTTTAAAGTCAGTGTACAGCTTGTATAACTGTAACCTCAAAATAACTCAACACACAGACGTTAATGTCTAAACCACTGACAACAAAAGTGAGTACACCCCTAAAAAAATACAAACCTCGTTTGGCAATAAATATACTGCTTTGATTAATATGTCTCAAGGCATTTTATTTATTGCCAGTGTCAAAATATTAGTCAAATATTTTTTTTTTTCTGGAAAGGCCATAGATATTTCAGAAAGACAATGCTGGGTCTTTTTTTTGCATGTACTGGAAGTGTGGTTTTAAGTGTGTGTGCTTGACTTCCAGCAGTCCAGATCTGTCTTCCTATGTAGTGTATCATTAAGACACGAATCATACAATAGCATCCACAGACTATTGAATGGCTGAAGTTTTATAGCAAGAATAGGAGAAATTCTACTTGAAAAACTGCAACATATAGTCATTTCAGTTCCTAAACACTTAAAAATGCTTAGTAATGTAGCACAGTGCTAAACATGTCTCTGGCCCAACCTTTTTTCAACGTACTGCAAGTTTTGTACTTTTGTGAGTTAAATAAATGTTAACAAATCACAGATTTATTTTATTTTCATTTTATTTATTTTATTGTATTTTACAGAATGTCTCAATATTTGTTACACTGGGGTTATGCTAAATTAATATTTCTCATTTTGAGGATTTTATAAGGCTAGTTTATTTCTGGACATCATTTTATTTATGAAGTTCTTTATTCCACTGGCAAATAATTTGACATGTTTTTAAGAAATCTTTCCTGAAAGAAGGTAAATGATCTGCATTCTTGCTTCACATACATATCATTTGTAAACTGGTTTGACGTATATGTGGACAGTATGGGGAAAAATATTTTATCATAATTTAAGACATAATTGGTGACATGACTACCACTATAGGTACGGTCATGTTACTTCTGTAGAGATGACTTTCATTTCCTGTCAGTCATTTAAAACCTGTGATTAGCAAATGAAAGCTTATCTTATCTTATCTTTGTCTTGTTACAGTATTTGGGCTGCATAGAAGTTCTTCGATCCATGAGATCCCTTGACTTCACAACAAGATCCCAAATAACAAGGTAGGATCCCTTTGCCATAAACCCTGCACACACTTACTTTGGATTGACTCAGGGAACTGCAGATAGATCACAAAAGTGAAAGATAAATAAAGATTCTTTATTGTCATTGTAACAGAGTGCAACGAAATTTGTGTGGAATCTCTCTCTCAGCAGCAGAATAAGTGTACATACACAAAAAAAAAAACACAATAGAAAAAAATAAACATAAGGTGCAAGTATAATTTAGTAATTATTTAGTACTGGAATGAGGTGAGTGTTTAGGTGTATGAGATGAGTTGCTGAGATGAAAGTATAAATAGTATAAATATGTTTTTTTATTTATATATCTGTCTGTAAACTACTGTTAATGAAGTAAAATAATAGAGGGTGCACAATGACACTAGAAATATAATGGTATTTACAGATATTTGCTGGATAAAATCATATTATAGCAGATATATACATGAAAAATATGTATCTTTTATATATATCATTGTTGGCCTACATTGGTGCGTCTATAGCCTTTTTACCAATTTTCTACTACTCTACTTGGTTTTTTATTACTACTATTGCTGCATTGTGAAGTGCCCATTATGTCGATATCAGCAGATATTTGCAGAAAAAAATATATTGCCATTGTACAGATTTGACTAATATTAACATGCATGTATTTTACAATGCATTTACTGCACTCTAGCTAAGCTTAATATTTAGATAACTTTGGACTAAAAATTATTATTTTGTTTAATTTTACAGTTATAGAAGTTAATTGCAAGATGTTTTTTTTCTAATGCAGGTACATTTCTGCATTTTAAAAAATTTTTTTGTGTCATTATCAGTTTTGGGATTCAGCTGATATGTCAGTGAAGAGTTTCGGATGTTGGCAGGAACCTACAAATTCCGCATTGGTGCATCCCTAAGAATAATTCACATGAGAAATTGTATTCATACAGGGTTACCATGACGAATATTTGAACAGGTCATACTTACCCACCTACAAATTCTCAAATCATAAATTCAGACAGACTTTCATTATCATTCATTATCAACAGCGTTATGATTTGGATTGAAGTTGGTGTTTATGTGAGAGTTGAAAGTTTCATTGAATTTAAAGGGGTTTTAGTGAAACGCCAGTTAAACACAGACTGAATCCCTCCATAGCGTCTCAAGTGGTCGATTAAAATAAAGTCTTTCTGTTGTTACTGTTTTTTTCTTGTTCTGACAGATTGAAGTAAAACTAAAATGTAATTATATGACTGAGAGTTGCCTTCCAGTCATGTTTCCACTGAGGGCGATACCGTCCATTCAGTCTGGTAAAATCGGGGGTCAGGAATGTGAATCCAGCTCATCCATGTGCATTGATGACTCATTGCATTAGTTTGGAGAAAACCAGATATATCCCAGTGGATGCTTGTTGTTTATTGAGCGCACACTTGTGTGGGCTGATTCTCAGAGAGAGAGAGAGAGAGAGAGAGAGAGAGAGAGGGAGAGAGGGAGAGAGGGAGAGGGGAAGGGAGAGCCAGACTAGTGACAGTGAATATGTCATGTCACATTCACTTTTCCACCTGACTTCCTGTTCTCCACTCAACTTGCTTTTGCACACACACACACTCTCCATTCAGTGAAGATGAAACGCTATTTATAGATTTTCTTTAAAGCCACAACAAAGGCCAGAATGCTGACTGTCTGGGTACTATTTTGGAATAATTTCACTGTAAGGCATACGCTTACATCTTAAATCTTTTAGCATGCACTTACTACATGACCACTAACACAAATCTGTGTAGTTAAATTTAATGCAGAACTTATAGAAGATATGTAAAGTGGCATAATGCACAATAAACAATATTAGATAATAGCAATAAAACGTTGCAACAATGGCTGTTCAACATACTGAACACTATTATATTTGGTAATCAGTTGACCTTTGTGATAAACCATCCCATTTCATTATGCCTATGCCTATACTCACTGATGACCCTGCGAGGGTCTTGGCCATTGATGAAGTGGACAAAGAGGCCTAACAAGTGATGGAGAGAAACTGTAACTATAAACTGTAATTATAAAATAAAACATGCACCTACAGGCAAAAAAGTATTTGGGAGCCGCTAATTTTGCAAATTGTCCCACTTAAAAAGAAGAGAGAGTTCTGTAATATTCATCATAGGTTTACTTCAACTGTGAGAGACAGAATGTAAAAAAAAAAATCCAGGTAATCACATTGTATAATTGTGCAGAAAATTTGTATTTATCACCTACAAACAAACAAGAATTCTGGCCCTCACCGACCTGTGACTTCTTCAAACAGTCAGACTCCAACCTCCACCATGGCCAAGACCAGAGAGCTGTCTAACGACACCAGGGACAAGATTGTTCACCTGCACAAAAAATCCAGGAAATCACATTGTATGATTTTAAAGAATTAATTTGTATAATGGTGCAGAAAATAAGTATTTGGTCAATAACAAAAGTTCACCTCAATACTTTGTAATGTAACCTTGGTCGGCAATGACAGAGGTCACCTGGTTTGCACTCGCTGGTGTTTTGGCCCATTTCTCCATGCAGATCTCAAAAGCTGTGATGTTTTGGAGCTGGAAAAGCTTCTTATATCAAAAACAAAACCACTCAATTTACTAGTTTTAGATCTGTGACTACATGACTAAAATTATAATAACATGTCAGAAGCCAGTTTGGTTATGGTTACTTTTGCCGTTTTATTTTAAGTTTGAATTCCTTTGTGCATTTTAAAGAAAATGCAGTAAATACTAATGTCATTTTACCTTCCCTCTGTTCTCTAACCCTAAATAGAATGCTATTATTATTATTTAAATTTTTCATTTATTATTTATTTATTATATAAGATTAAATATCTCGTCCTGTTTTGTGGATTCTTGAGTGCTGGTGCTGGATGGCAGAGGGTCATATGTCTGGAACAGTGACAGTGAAAGTAAAGAATGTCCTGCTCGTTGTCTCCACTTCTCTCTCAGGGAAGCCATCAGTCTGGTGTGTGAGGCAGTACCGGGGACCAAAGGAGCACTACGCAAAAGAAAGGTAAATAAATAAATAAAATAAATAAATAAATAATTACTAATAATGATATTTGTAAAAAATGTGCAGGTTGTTGAAAAAAGATTCGAGGATGAGAAAAGGTAAAACGAGAAGAGGATGTGAGAGGTAGAGACAAGGAAGGACGGTGCAAATGGGACTGTGGGTGAAAAATGGAAACTTGGGGAAAAGGTGGAGTGTGGGGATGTAGGAAGTATAAAGAGTAAAAAGAAAAGAAAAGAACATGGTAGATACGGTGGGGAAGAGGAGAGAAGAGTATAGAGATGGTATGGAGGGAGAAAGAGAGAAAAATGCCAGAGAGAAAGAGGGCTGTATGAGAGAGAGAGAGTGAGTGTGTGTGTGTGTGTGTGTGTGTGTGTGTGAGAGAGAGAGAGAGAGAGAGAGAGAGAGGGAGAGAGAGAGAGAGAGAGAGAGAGAGAGAGAGAGAGTGGGTGGGTGTACACACAGCCCACGATACACACTGTTAGAACTGTGACTCATTTTGTGCTGAGGATCGGTAATCAGCTCAGCTAGGCGTCCTCTTGTGTGTGTGTGTGTGTGTGTGTGTGTGTGTGTGTGTGTGTGTGCTCTGCTTAGGGTGGATATGCTCACATTTATCACAATAGGTCTGTAATGAGTACATCAGGAACATTCCATACCTCTCTTAAAA
This sequence comes from Lepidarchus adonis, assembly GCA_037576955.1. Lineage (NCBI taxonomy): Eukaryota > Metazoa > Chordata > Actinopteri > Characiformes > Lepidarchidae > Lepidarchus > Lepidarchus adonis. The sequence goes on from JBBIGC010000024.1 coordinate 13,857,599, forward strand.
ATGACCCAGTTCAAGGTGAGATCAGTTTAAGCTGTAGTGCAGTATGAAGGTTCACCTTATTTTAGACCAGTGCTTCTCAATTATTTTCTGTTACGCCCCCTTTAGGAAGAAGAAAACACTCCTCCTCCACCTCCTCTCCCTGACAGCTATAAATAGTATCATTTGTTTATAATTATTATAAGTACATCTCTGCATAACATTGTATTCTTATTACCATTAAAGAAAACAAAAAAAGAAATATAGATCAACTTTAAACAAAGAATAACTTTATTTACATTGTTTTTTAGTCTGTACCAGAAAAGATTTAAAATACATGTAGTAGTACTGCAACTGTCTTAGTTGCTATATTTAGTGCATCAATTTGCCTGAAAATTTTTTTTAACTATAAACATTTTTTGACCGACTTAAACCATTTGATTCTGTAAAATATAATTAAACAACATCAATAAACACATTTAAATTGATCAGCAACATTGACTCACTGAGTACAGATCCTCAAAAATTAAAACTCAGTCCTTTTCAAATATATAAAACACTTTAACCTACAAAACAAATAAATAAAACAATCTGATTTTTAAAAAATCAAATTGAGGGAGTCCAGATTAATAGCTACAATAAGCACGTTTTGCAGTGCACAGCTTTTCAAAGCGCGGTTTGAAGCATGATACTGCAACTCTCAGCTCCTGCTCTGTGCTGTGTGTGTGTGTGTGTGTGTGTGTGTGTGTGTGTGTGTGTGTGTGTGCGTGCGCGCGCGTGTGCGTGCGTGTGCGTGTGTGTGCGTGTGCGCGCATGCTCTGTGCAAAAAAAACCCTGCCACCTACTGTAGTGGATGTGCAATTACACTTTATTGTAGTACTCCAAAAAATGCATGTTCCCCAGGTTCACACGCGCCCCCACTATTTGAGGAGGACTGTCCTAGACCATGCTGCTCATTAAGACTAGGGATGTATGGTCTGGATCTCTCCTGGGCCCCAAACATCATCTGTAATTATACAATGTACCAAACTCAAACTGGGTCCAGGAAAACCTTTTGAAACCAGATTTGTGTTTCTCTCAGTTTTTTTATCCTTTAGCTCTCTGTAGATAGAATTGGTGGATGAATGAATGGATATTGTTAAGAAATAAAAGATTCTTCTCTAGCCTATCTTTATTGTGATGCGAACTTTAATGAGGGATAAAAAGATTGTTCATAAAAAGACCATAACCCGAAGGACTGAATTAACTTACTCTCACTCTTTCTTTCTCTTTCTTTCTTTCTTTTACTCCAACTTTCTTCCTCGCCAACACATTCCTCTTCTACTAGCCCCCCTCCAAAGCTCTTTCAAGTATTTTAGGGAAGAGCAACCTGCAGTTTGCTGGCATGAGCATCAACCTCAATATCTCAATCAGCAGCTTAAATCTGATGACCCCCGACTCCAAACAGGTACGTACATTTACAGGCACAATATATAATATACATACATTAAATATGATATACAATATACATCAGGGTAATTCAATAAGCTTTACAGGGATAAAAAGGAGCATAAAAATAAGCTATGGAATTAAAGATGTACAGTGGGGCAAAAAAGTATTTGGCAGCCACTGATTCTGCAAGTTGTCATACTTAAAAGGATGAGAGAGTCTGTAATGTCCATCATAGGTTTACTTCAACTGTGAGAAAAAATCCAGGAAATCACATTGTATGATTTTTTAAAAATAATTTATTTGTATAATGGTGCAGTAAATAAGTATTTATCACCTACAAACAAGCACAAATTCTGGCCTCATACCTGTTACTATTTCTTTAAGAAGCTCTTCTATCCTCCACTCGTTACCTGTATTAATGCACCTGTTTGAACTCGTTATCTGTATAAAGA
>JBBIGC010000024.1:13863808-13875684 GCA_037576955.1 Lepidarchus adonis
TCTCTCTCTCTCTCTCTCTCTCTCTCTCTCTCTCTCTCTCTCTCTCTCTCTCTCTCTCTCTCTCTCTCTCTCGTCAGGGTACTGAGCATAGAAGAACCTTCCTGGACTGAGGAAGGCGAAGAGCCTCCTGATCATCCATATTACAACAACATCCCTGGCAAGATGCCCCCACCCGGTGGCTTCATCGATGCCCGGCTAACCAGTCAGACGGCAGAAAGCAGCCAGGTTACCTCAGTCAATCAAACATCATAGGTTAAATATATAAATATACAAACTCCCTCCGATAGCCATGGTTATAACACGTGGGGCAGTGGTGCCGTAGTGGTTAGGACCTTGCCCCCGGGATGCCAGCCTGGACACCACTGAGCACCTTGAGCAATGTACCGTGCTGTAACACTGCTCCCCGGGTGCTGCTCTTGTCTGCTCCATGTGTGGATGAGTTAAATGCGCATATTTGCATATTTCATTGTGGTGCACTTTGTGTGTGATTGGGTGCGTTCAAAATGACACATAGTCACTTTCACTTTTTTAACAGTGCAGTCTGTAAATTATTTGGACGACAATGCAAACAGTTTTGTTTCTCTTTCTATCATATTGGATTTGATATTCAGATCAATCACTTTAATGCAATGGCAGCCTTGTGATCAGAGGGTAGCAGGGTCCCAGCCACCACCGAGGTACCCCTGAACAATTTACCATCCTGCTACACTGCTTCCTGAGAGCTGTTGATAGATGCCCATTGCTCCATGTGTGGATGGGTATAAAGTCACACTTCAGCATGGTACACTGTGTGTGATGGGGTGTGTTCACAATGACTGTCACTTTCACTTATTGTGCATTTCTTCTATTTATAAAGTAAAATACCACTCAATGGTGTTCAGGCCATATGCTTGTCAAGAACATTCCATTTTTGTCTATGAAGAACACTTTTTTATGCTTCGGGTTTTCATTTTGAGACATTTTAGCAGTCAGTTCTAATCACTTTACCATTAGCACTGCTGTAGACTTTCAAACCATCAAGTCAACATCTTTCTCACTCTTGCCTTATATATCCCACTTGTAAATCTTTATTTCATTAATTGGTTTTAAATTAATATTTATTTTTTAAGCAGTTTTTGGAAGTTTACCACTGGTCTTTTGGAAAATGCTCTAAAGCCATGTTAGCTTTCTTGTCTTTTCATGTATCGTTTTGCACATCGGTTCCTACATCCTTGTTAATGATCTGTTAAGCAGTTTTCTTCATGAACAAATAGTTTCATTACCAATGGTGTAACATACACATCAGTCACAGTTTGGTTCACACCAAAGTTTTAACACCACAATTCAGTAAAAAGCAAAAACAAACCCAAATGCACAAGGCTGGGTTTCTTCTCAGCAGTCGCTCTGATCAGATCGTGTTTTATGTAGGGCTAATAAAATCAGTATTAAGGTTTTTAGTTTTTTTGTCAGCTGTCAACTTTGGAAGCTTTATTGCAGAAATAAGGAAACATTGTAAACCAAACGCCACTCAGATTGAGATTTAAGATTCAGTTGGTCACTGCTCAAAAAAATAAAGGGAACACAAAAATAAGACATCCTAGATCTGAATGAATGAAATTTTCTTATTAAATGCTTTGTTCTTTACATAGTTGAATGTGCTGACAACAAAATTACACAAAAATCATCAATGGAAATCAACCCATGGAGGTCTGGATTTGGAGTTATACTCAAAATTAAAGCGTAAAAAAACACCACAGGATGATCCTACTTTGATGTAATGTCCTTATAACAAGTCAAAATGAGGCTCAGTGTGTGTGTGGCCTCCACGTGCCTGTATGACCTCCCTACAACACCTGGACATGCTCCTGATGAGGTGGTAAATGGTCTCCTGAAGGATCTCCTCCCAGACCTGGACTTAAGCATTCCCCAACTCCTGGACAGTCTGTGGTGCAAGGTGGACGCAGCGAGACATGATGTCCCAGATGTGCTCAGTTGGATTCAGGTCTGGGGAACGGGCGGGAAAGTCCATAGTGTCAATGCTTTCATCTTGTAGGAACTGCTGACACACTCCAGCCACAAGGTGTAGCATTGTCTTGCATTAGGAGGAACCCAGGGCCAAACACACCAGCATATGGTCTCACAAGGCAGTGCTCCTCCTGTTCCTCCTTGCACAAAGGTGGAGGTAGCGGTCCTCCATGTCTCCTGATGTACTGTGCCTCTTCTTGCCACAGCTCACACTGATGCGCCATCCTGGATGAGCTGCACTACCTGAACCACTTGTGTGTGTTCTAGACTGTCTCATGCTGCCACTAGAGTGAAAGCACCGCCCGCATTCAAAAGTGACCAGAACATCAGCCAGAAAGCAGAGAAACTGAGAAGTGGTCTCCACCTGCAGAACCTCCTTTATTGGGGATGTGTTGCTAATTGCCTATAATTTCCACCTGTTGTCTATTCCATTTGCACAACAGCAGTGAAATTGATTGTCAATCAGTGTTACTTTCTAAGTGGACAGTTTGATTTCGCAGAAGTGTGATTGACTTGGAGTTACATTGTGTTGTTTAAGTGTTCCCTTTATTGTTCCCTTTATTTTTTTTTTGCAGTGTACATCCTTTTATTGTTCCCTTTATTTTTTTTAGCAATGTACATAAACACTGTGTAGTGAAATGTGACCCTGAACACTGAATGTGAAAATAAATAAATAAGAATCTTACTACAACACTATATACACAACACTATATACACACAGTAAACAAAATATACACACTGTATTTGAAGTTGCAGGGCAAGATATAGTAATATGTGATGATTAGATATGAGATGTACAGTTGAATATAAGAAGTCGAATAAAAGATAATGTTGCTAACTTTGACAACAGCTTACAGCTTTATGTTTCTGGGTGGATCTTCACCTCCGCTTTATATTACACAGTCTTTGGACGCAGGCCTCATTTGCCATATTTTCAATACAAGTGCATGCAAACTGTAATGCTCATACTGGGACAAATGCACAAATCAATACACCCCTAACCCATAGCTGTCAGTGCTAAGCTCAGCAGTGTGTTACTGCAGTCTTCTTTTTGTAATATTTGATTGTTTTTTTTTTTTTTATCTTTGGTTAACATGTGGAGGGAGAACACTAACATATACCAGCTGCAAATGGTACATGTAGAAGTAATCTAAATGTTTAATTTGCTCTGTTTTGCACAAAATAATCATGCAACAACACTATATTAAAGGAGTAGTTTAGAAGGCAAAAATTTATACTGGATTTGCACATATTAGCCCACTAGGAAAAAGTACCCTCACATATATCTTGTGTGTGATGACTCTGGTTTTACATAAGGTATTTTTTGCTGTGCATTAGTATTGCAGCCTGCAGTTGCAGTGATGCAGAGTGGCTGCTTTATTACTTGAAGATGACTCATGCTCTCTCTGCTGTTTCTTTTGTATCGCAGGGGGTCGGAGTAGACCAGACATACTATCAGGGCAGGCCTATACTCATTCAACAAGGTGAGAGCTTTTCCTCCTTTCTTTTTTCAGTCTTCACCTTACCGTACTTTTCACATTGTGGTAGAACGGAATCTTAGAGATACTTTAATATGACTTTCAAGAAATTTTAAATATTCTGAACAAAAATATAAATGCACCACTTTTGGTTTTGCATGAGCTGAACATTTTCTACAAACACAAAAGACCCATTACTCTCAAATATTGTTCACAAATCTAAATCTGTGTTGGTGAACACTTCTCCTGTGCAGAGATAATCCATCCCACCTCACAGGTGTGAATATCAAGGTGCTGATTAGATGCATGAATATTGCACAGATGTGCCTTAGACTGCCTACAATAAACGTTCACTCTGAAATGTGCAATTTGATCACACAGCACAATGCCACAGATGTCTGTCCACAGAACGTTTGAGGGACCGAGCAAGTGGCTACTGACTGCAGGAATGTCTACTAGAGCTGTTGCCCATGAAATTAATGTTCATTTCTCTACCATAAGCGTCTCTAAAGGCTTTTCAGAGAATTTGGCAGTACATCCAACCGGCCTCACAACCGCAGACGACGTGAAACCACACCAGCCCAGGACCTCCACATCCAGCATGTTCATCTCCACCTGGACGCTACAGCAACAATTGGTTTCAGAACCAAAGTATTTCTGCACAAACTGTCAGAAATCGTTTCTGAGAAGCTCATCTGCAGCTCGTTGTCCTCATTGAGGTCTGGACCCAACAGCAGTTTGTCATTGTAACCGACTTGAGGGCAAATGCTCACGGATGAGTCCCGGTTTTCATTGTTCAGGGCAGATGGCAGACAGCGTGTGTGGCGTTGTGTGGGTGAGCGGTTTGCTGACGTCATCGTTGGAGTGGCCCATGGTGGAGGTGGGGTTATGGTTATGGGCAGGTGTATGTTATAGACAATAAACACAGGTGCATTTTATTGATGCATTTTGAAGCACAGAGATACTGCGACGAGATCCTGAAGCCCGTTGTTGTGCTGTTCCTCCACGATCATCACCTCATGTTGCAGCAGATAATTCACGGCCCCATGTTGAAGGATCTGTACACAATTCCTGGAAGCTGAGAACATCCCAGTTCTTCATGGCCAGCAGACTCACCGGACACGTCCCCCATTGAGATGTTTGGGCTCTGGATCAGCGTATACAACAGCGTGTTCCAGACAATATTCAGCAACTTCACACAGATAATGAAGAGGAGTGGACCAACATTCCACAGGCCACAATCAACAACCTGGGATGGAGACGTGTTGCACTGCATGAGGCAAATGGTGCCACATCAGATACTGACTGGTTTTCTGACCCCAGTAGAGAAAACTGCACATTTCAGAGTGAACGTTTATTGTGGGCAGTCTAAGGCACATCTGTGCAATATTCATGTGTCTAATCAGCACCTTGATATTCACACCTGTGAGGTGGGATGGATTATCTCAGCAAAGGAGAAGTGCTCACCAACACAGATTTAGATTTGTGAACGGTATTTGACAGTAATGGGTTTTTTGTGTAGAAAATTTTGTGTTGCGTTTATATTTTTGTTCAATGTATTTTATATAAACATGGATGTTTGTTAATGTCTGGCTTTTCTGCCTGTTGGAAATGACCTCTTTGTCTAGGCTCTTGTGATATATACAGTCTGCCTGAGGTGAAAGGTCAGATCGCTAAACCAGGAGAGGTTCCCACGTATGTGAACACGCAGCACATCGACACACAGGTTCTGGCAGCACTGCAGGGGGAAGCAGATACAGCCGCTGAGTCATGTGCAACTGTTGCAGCCAAAGACAGCCCCAGGAAAGACCTCTTCGACATGAGTAAGACTAACTATTATATTCCTTTACTGTGGACTTCACTGGTTTAGATACTACATGTGATCTACCTACAACCTTAAAAACATTAGGGATACTAATCTCTTCAACTTTTTAAAAGATGAACTTGTTTTCTTTATCAGTTTGTCACGGTTTAGAGGTGTAGTTTGGGTGAAAAAATGCAGAGTTCTCCACTTAACCTGGTGGGTATCAGTCAGACATGATGCGTGATGTCCAAACTTTGTTTCTTCAGTAACATTTAGCCACACAGTGAAGTCTGGTTCATTTGTTCATTAGCCCCCAACTCACCGTGTCCTACACCACATCCAGAAGTCTGCACCATTGCACTGAAGAGCTAGATGCAGTTTGAGTGGGTTGACTAAGATTTGGGTGACTACTGACTTCTAGTGTTTCTTAGCAATGCTAGCATCACAGCTCCAATGCTAAACTAAAGAAGCAAAGTGCGGACACAAAACATGTCTTGTTTGGTCGACCAAATCTGGGGTAGGTGGACAACAACAAAAACAATACTGAATAAGACAGACTCAACTCATTCATGCTCCACACTTTACACTGCAGAGCCGTTTGAAGATGCGATCCTGACACAGTCACCATCGGCTGCAGCCCCAGCATCAGGCCTTCACAAGACGAGTTCGGTGGATAACTCCAGCCCCCTGCTGGTACGCTCAGCGGCCTTACGGGCGCTGGAGGAGTTGGAGGGCCAGGCCTGGTACCATGGCGAGATGAGTCGGCGCCAAGCCGAGAAGTTACTGCTTAATGACGGGGACTTCCTGGTGAGGAAAAGCACCACCAACCCGGGCTCATATGTGCTGACGGGGATGCACAACGGACTGGCTAAACACCTGCTGCTTGTAGATCCAGAGGGCACGGTGAGTGAGTGTGAGTGTGCAAGAGCAAGAAAACAAGTATTGTGTGTGGTTATTGTATTGTATTTTTTTTAGCCTAAGTGTTTTCTAATCTTTCACGTAATCAAGAGATGGACAATATGACAGCATTTGTTGCTATAGTGATAAATTACATTAGTCACACTGGGGCTGGGGATTGTGAGAAGGGTCATGCCTCACTTGGCTCAGAATGGAGATGACATAAATGGGAGACCGCACTGATTTTTGGATTTAACAAAACATTTATTATTAAAAGTGTGCAATTTAAAAAACTTGAGAGGTAAGGCTGCAACGAGCTAAGAACGGCAAGAGAGTGTGTGAGAGGGGAATAAAAAAATAAAAAAATAGGGCCTGCCCAATCAGCCAACTTCCTGTACCCTGGCCAGGATCCGGCTCCACCTGCTGGTCTGGAGACAAAACATAACATTTATTATCCCCAACAAGGCAAGCCACCCCAAAGGCCAGCGCTCGACCAAGCCAGGCGTCACAGAAGCTTCATTAAACAATAGTTATACATTCATCATAAAATATAGGTTTGAGGAAAACAGGTTTTTATTAATGATTCACTTTGCGAGTATATATAATGAGTAAATATTTCTAGGTGAGTGTCTGAGAACTGTGGAACTATATTATGAGTGTGAGTCACTGAGACAGGATCTAGCACAAACGACACCAACAAGGCGGAAGGCAGGCAACAAAACAAACAAACCATGAGAGAAAGACTGAGAGAGGACGGTGGAAGTCAATGGGGAAGCCCTTTGGCAGAATGGGAGATCCGCGCTGCGGTGTCTCTGGTATTACCTGTCTGTCTCTCCTTAGTCTAGGAATATAAACACAAAATAAAAGAGGTTAGAGAAACCAGAGGGGGAGAAGAAATACGGGAATAAGCCCAGATAGTAAGGAACACACAGCATGAAATGGAAGGGGCTCAGATAGCTGGCAACCATGTGGGCAAGCTAAAGCTGAGCATGCGTGTCTCTGTGAGAGCCCGTTTAGTACCCGTCAGCGCTGACTCTAACTGCCCTTGACCCGGCGTCAGGTGCGTGCCCTTACTGAGCGAGGGCAGGGAGCTGTCCATGGTGTCCAATCCTGGCATAGATCTGTCCTCTGTCCGCATAGATCTGGCAGAAAAATTATTCAATATTCTTGAAATTTCAGGTTTGGAGGATGTATCCTTTGCAATATGCATGAGTTCCATTTTTCTTGAATTTAGTTTCCGATCTGCTGTCATCCAGGTGGAGACATCGTTCAGGCAAACAAGAGTCATTGGGAGGACGAGAGAGAATGAGTTAAGTGTAGAGTAAATAGGAAGTTAAGCAAAAATGTAAGAAATAATACTCTTTGGGAGGGAAACCTGAACGTATTTTATATGTTCACAAAGTTTAGTTATATTAAATATTTAACCAATTTCATTCCGAATTTAATAAACATATTTTCTGGAGACAAATTGAAAAGTTATATTTTCTATAACATAAAGATAATTTAGTATATCTGTCTGATCTTGTGTTACACAAGATTCTGGAGGTAACCAGTGTCTTGTCAATGCTTTTTTACCTGAGTGTTTAAATTTCCATTGAACAAACATTAATTTACTTTTTCCTAATGTCCTTTAAAGTTCTCTATAGTGTGGGATTGGTTTTGTCATAAGTCCTTTATAAATCTTGAACAGAGATAGTAATTTTGGTAGGCACCATAAAATATTTTCAGTATTAAATAAAAGTATCTTTAACGTTATTTTCATATTTATTGTGTACCTGGAGATATCTTTAGAAATCAGATTTTTTTTGTTATTTTCATCAAGTTTTCTGTTTTTAGTTTTAGTCCTTTTTATGAGACAATAGACTGATGTTATTCCTTTTGAAATGCAAGATTCACTGGATTTTAAATTATTTGTAGTTTATGATTCAGTTTATATTTTTCTCTCATCAACATCCAGATATTGTGGAACGTTGTTAAAGTCTTTGACCAAGTTAATAAACAGAATTCCACACTAATGCAAGCAAATGAATGAGCCTCCAACTGCTACATTCTAATGGGTCCTTATATTTCGTGAAGATGAGTGAGATTGTAGCCTGAGTTAAAGACCTTGTTTAGGCCCCACAGACCCGAGAGTCGTTAAACGTGTCCAGTAATAGCGGCGCTAATTGTTGGGAAAATGTCTTATAAAATTCGATGGGAAAGCCGTCAAGACTTAAATCAATACCATTTTATTTAAGACAGGCCAAAGCTTCTTCCAGGCATAGAGGGGTGTGTAAACTTTTTTAGGTGTCTCGTTAAGTGTAGGAAACTTTAAGTTGTCTAGACATTATTCATTTAAGTGTTATCTAGGGGAGCTGATGATTTGTAAAGATTGAAGTAATATAAAATAAAGGCAAAAATGCTTTATCACCTCAGGGTCAGGCAAGTTTATTTATATAGCACATTATCATACACAAGGTAATTAAATGCTCTTTACAAGGTAAATATAATATATATATATATATAAACGGGCCAAAAGAATAAAAGAAATAGCATAAAATAAGAGCAACAGATAAAAATGAATAAATATGAATAAAATAAACTATTCAAATTAGTTAATATAAGCTAAAATAAAATAGAGAGCTAACGTGGTATAATAAATAAATAGACAAATAAGTGGCGGTTGAATCGCCATGCATCAATGCAGACAATTTGGTTTATAAAAGTGATTTTTGTTTGTTTTTAATTGTTAGACATGATCCAGTTTATTCGTCAGGAGTGAGATCGTTGACCAAATTGAAGTCTCCCCCTAAAATAAGATGCTGAGAATCTAAAGATGGTATTTCTGAAAAAAGATGGGATATAAAATCCTCATATTCACAAACCAGGATGGTGGGAATTTGAAATAATACGCCAACAATTATAATACAACGGCCATTTGGATCTATCACTAGCTGCTTGTGGTTTTTCCATGCGGACTGAAGTGACGGGTCAGATGTGCTCGGCTTTTAGAGCGAGTGGCTTGCGATTTACTCGTCTTGACTAAGATAAGAACGGACTAGAGACGGACTCTCTGTTCTCCTCACCTGGTTACCGCCACACGCTGGACACCACCTGAATCAAATAAGTTTATCTTGATCTCACAGGACATGGTTCCAGTAATCCATGTCCTTAGTCATTGTTAAAAAGATCATTAATTAAAAGATTTTTTAAATATATGAATGTACCATAAACATGCAATGCCACTTTTAGTTCTTGATTAGTTCTTGTAGAACAAACCAATTAGTTTATTATTATTATTATTAAAAAAATGGGTTTTTTTTCCCAAATAATTTTAAGGTTATTTGTATTCCATCTTGTTTTACTAGCTGGATGCTTTATTTTGAAAATGGGGCTTTCTTGACAAAAGTTTTTTGTTTTTTTTTATGATGAGGGCTGTGCTCAAAAAATTAATACAGCAAAATATTGTGATCCATGTTTGGCAAGCTGTCCAATGGTGTAACAGCAGTTTTGAAAAAGAAACATCCTCAATTGTGCATCGAGCTATACAGCTGTGTGGTGCCAGCAAGTAATGTCGTCTGAATGTTAGAAACTTTGAACAAGCAGCTCAGAACCTTTATGTTAAATTTACATTACATTTACAGCATTTAGCAGACGCTCTTATCCAGAGCGACATACATGGTGAGCAGTTGGGGGTTAGGTGCCTTGCTCAAGGGCACTTCAGCCTGCTGTCCAGTTCCGAGATTCGAACCTGCAACCCTTTGGTCACAAACCCACTTCTCTAACCATTGGGCTATGGCTGAGACGTTCAGTTGCCAAAATAATAGACTGTACATCACGGTAACAACACTGCTATCTAACAACACCACACGGCTAACGGAGAGAACGATGAGGATGTGCCCGTTATTCTTCAGGTTCTTATACAAACGTATTAAATAAAGCATTGCCTTTGTGCTGTGGAAACTCACTACTGAAGATGATATTTTCCGCATCTGTTTGGTGTATGGATGTCGACTGTGTAACTAGTATGAAACCTACAGTTTCCTCAGGGAAGATGAACCAACACAGCTTTTATTTGTGACCGCACACGTGGTTCTTTTATCTAAAGTTAAAGGGGCTAATTTCTAGTGTTGCACTCAAAATAATAAAGGACAGTTTAGCCGTTTAAAAGCCCTAGTTTCCTATGAGATCAATATATTTTGTATTTCATGTTCTTTATTTAAATCATTACATTTGTTTTTTATTGATGACAATCATTGATTGTTTCTTTCTTTTTAAGATTTAAGAGTCAAGATGCTTTATTCGTCACATACTAGGTTTTACAAGTATGACCAGCAGTGAAATGGAACCTGATGTGCTCCATGGACTGTACAGGAAATGATTTTTCACCTCACTGCTGCTTTTAGGGCATCCCATACTATAGACAAATTATTCTTTCATTTTTATTTTGACTCTTACCTCAGTTTTAGGTTGTGGGTTGTTTTTGATTCTTGTGTTTTCTTCCACAATGTTTTTCCTATGTTACAATTCCATGAGAGAAATACAGAATCTCACAAATGTGAGTACATCCCTTTTGTAAATATTTTAATATATCTTTTTATTGGACATCACTGAAGATATGACACTTTTATACAATGTAAAGTAGACGGTGTACAAACAGTCATTAATGTCTAAACCACTGACAGCAAAAGTGAAGATGTCCAAAGTGTCAATATTTTTGTAGCCAACATTATTGTCCAGCACTGTCTTAACTCTCTTGGGCATGGAGTTCACTAGAGTTTCACAGGTTGCTACTGGAATCCACTTCCACTCCTCCATGATGACATCACGGAGCTGGTGAATACCATTTAATGATGCCCAGATACTCTAAGGTTTACGTCTGGAGACATGCTTGGCCAGTCCAGCACCTTTACCCTCAGTTTCATTGGTCGTCTTGGAGATGTGACTGGGGTCGGTACATTGGACTGTCCTGCAGCCCAGTGTCTGAAGGGAGGAGATCATGTTCTGCTTCAGTGTCGCAGAACGTTGGCGTTCATGGTTCCCTCTTTGAACTGTAGCTCCCGAGTGCCTGTAGCTCTCATACAGCCCCAAACCATTACACCACACACACTTCTGAACCAAATAAGTTCATCTTGGTCTCCTCACACCACAGGACATGGTTCCAGTAATCCATGTCCTTAGTCTGCTTGTCTTTAGCAAACTTTGTGGGTTTTTCGTTACATATTTTTGCACCAAACAGAGTTGAAATACTTTCTCCAGTTCTGGTAGCAAATGGCGACAGAAATACATTACCACGTGACAAACTAAATGAAACTGTTCATCTGTGAAGCTTGGTACAATTCTTTCCCTCTAGTCAGTGTCCTGATTTTCACTCAAGCCAGAAAAAAACGACAGCGTCTACAACACAAGTTGATGTAAATGCCTTCTTTCTCCTGCTTTAGTTTTCCTTTGCTTTTGGATCTTGTTCATGTGTCCTTCAGCTAATTCTCTACAGCCGCTGTAAATACATTTGTACAAAAACCAACAAAACGGTTGTTAGCATTAGCCGTTGTTTGCTAGTCGTGTTGCTAGCATGATGTACTGTATACATACACCAAGAGTATACATACACCAAGAGTACACATACATCAAGAGTACACATACATCAAGAGTACACATACATCAAGAGTATACATACATCAAGAGTACACATACATCAAGAGTACACATACATC
>JBBIGC010000024.1:13875784-13886400 GCA_037576955.1 Lepidarchus adonis
CTACACAGCCGACACCCTATTGGACGACTGTTAAAATTCATATTATGGCAAAAACCAATCAGCTAACTAAAGAAAAACGAGTGGCCGTCGTTACTTTAAGAAATGAAGGTCAGTCAGTGCGGAAAATTGCAAAAACTTTAATCGTGTCCCCAAGTGGAGTCACAAAAACCATCAATAATAATTATATTTATATATTTAATTATTATAATGTTTTTTTAGCATTTTAATTGTTGGTATATCATTTTCACTTTGTCATTTTGAAATTCCACTTGAAGTTTTACAGTCACAATTCTATATTAAATGTTTAATGCGCATGTGACTTATCCATTCTAACGGAATGTTTGTTTATTTTCTAAAGGTACGAACTAAAGATCACATATTCGAGAGCATCAGCCACCTGATTGGCCATCACCGTGACAACAACCTGCCCATCGTCTCGGCGGGAAGCGAACTGTGCTTGAAGCAGCCCGTGGAAAGGAAACAGTGACGGCCTCCAAAAACCTGCACGAGGGGAAACGCCCCGAAACCTGATACTTGAAGATGAGTAAGGAGAATGTGGCGGATGATGACTGCGGACAGTTCGACAGAGGATGAGACGTGGACCTGGTCAGTTCAACAGTAGCGAGGTTTCTGTCTGATCACTTCAGACGTATGTGAGAGATCTGTGGATAAGAAGATGACATCTGATTTATAGAACTGTTCTAATTATTTTGCTGTGATGACTGAAATTCTATATTTTTTGAGACGACTTAGGTGCATTTGGACATATATGTTGATTTGGTGTTTTAAACTTAAAAGGCAAACGTAGTTTAGACAAGGAAATCGACCTCCAGGAGAGACGAGATTTAAAAGAAAAAGAGAAAAGTATTTTAGAATAATCTAAAAAGTTTTAGTTTTGTCTATTAAGCACAACCGGATTTACACGTTCGTTGGTAAGAAGAAGTTAGACGAGAAATATTTCAGAAAAACGTTGTTTATATTGAACTATTTTAGGAATCGTTCTTTAACCACAGCTAGTGCGACAGGTGGTTTAATAGACATCTACCAAATCACAGAACGGGGAAGATATCAATGTGCTCGCTTTAACAGTAGTCTCTCTGACACACACACACACACACACACACACACACACACACACACACACTGCTTTAAAGTACTGACACTTTTCTATGATGTTGAATCTGTGGCACCGCACTCGCATGATTTGAAAACTTAATTGTTCTTGTGGTCATCGTTGGGAGCCCTCAAGGCCTTATGGGAGGTGCTTGTGTATGCTCACAATGTAAAATATTTATGCTTTTCCGAATATTTATTGAATTTGGTTCCTTTAAACTTGTAAAAGGTGTGTAGTTAATATGTTCAGGGCTTCTTTTATACCATGGATGTTTATATTATTTATGGCTTTCATGGCTTGATTGTGGGCTTAAAAAACGAATACCTTGATATTATTATTATCATTTAAAGTAAAACTTTTAAGTGGATAGCACAACCAACACTTCAGATTTACTAAGGTAATTAGTACACGTTTTTTAGCCTCCGCAGTTTAAAGAATCGGCTCCTGAAAAGTTAGTTTCCCAGTCTTCACTCGTGCTTGTTTTTTGCGCAATGGACTAATGACTTTAGTGAATCAGGTGCTTTGGTCGTCTGTATGTAAATGAGGATGTTTGCCGGTATGATTTTATGCACAGTGCCAACAGTGGATTAGAGAAGTTGATGATTTTTCAGTGTGTGCATCCTCATTTTAAACGGAAACACACCACAAGACTTGACAAGTCTTTCCAAAGTAAATCTCACACACGAGGCAAAGGTGCACCTGCTACTTCTGACTTTTCTTAAGGTCTGAGAACGTTCCTCAGCATTTACAACATATGAAACTAATCATTTACCTATGCAAGTGCATTTAGATCAATTCACAGCGCAACTGTGGAGAATTAGCATCATTAATCACAGAAAAAGCGTTTAAATCCATGTGGTAATGATTTGCATTTATCAGTGTGATCTAGTCGGCTATATATATATTAATATTAATAGTATTAATATTAGTGCTAGAACTTGCATAGGCAAAATGCTTATTTTCATATACGCTGAATAGTAGATTGTTCTCATTTCGACTCTCACGTAGAATATTGTGATCTTTTCTGAATCACACTCTGGACAATATTGATGTGTTGATCTATTTTTCACATAAAACGTGCAGTAGCAAGAGAAACTGAGGTTTCTGAGCGGTTTGGCTGCTTTAAAAAGGAACGTTTTCACATATTTGATGATAAAACCGCCTCACTCCAGGCCTCAATATGACTTTATCAATGTAGAGCTCTTTATTCTTCCCTCAAAGGCTTATAGAAGATCTTTCCCTCTTAGAAAGCAGTGGACACTGTTGTGATGAAGTTCTCACATTTACATAGAAATATTTACAACATCAAGTCTGATTAATATTGCATTTCACATTTGCCACTTAGTTGGACCATTAAAAAAAAGTGTATATTTTACTGCATATGTGATATATTACCACACAATAGGACTTAACTGTAGCTCTATGTATTTTTAAATGAACTGAAAATAGTGGAAATTGTTACAGAAATTTTAGTTTTTTAGAAATGCTTCTCCAGTTCTCCGTATAGTGGATAGTTGGCAATATTGGCGCCTTTTAAATATGCTGTAGTTCAATAACTTTGGAGGTGATGGTGAACTTAGATAAGTTTCCTTTGGATTCAAATAGATTTTCATTAAGATGTATGTGAGGGATATAACAACACTAATATTAATTTTCAATACTAGACCTTTACCTGAAGCCCAAAGCATTAATCAGTGGCCACAAAAAATAGTTTTGCCAGATTTCTGTTTATGAAAATGTGCCTTTAATTTGTACCAATGGTCTTTTTTTTCCTCTTTGAAGTGCAATAGCCAGAACCTCTCCATGGACATGGGTAGTACCTTCCAGGGAGCTGTGTTTGGTGAAATATTGCTGCCTGAGATACACCCGTTAATTTTCCGTTCTCTCATAGCCCATAGCACCGCATTCACACCCAGTAGGAACGATTTGGGTAAAAAAATCGAAGTCCAGACCAATGTTTACAGAGTTGATTTTTGGTTGTATGGGTTATCATTATTCTGTATGACTGTTGGCAATAAAATGGTGAATGTGTGTGTTGTTCTCAATAACAGTGATGTTATGTGATTTAAAAGCTGCACAGTGGAACACATCTCTGCCACTGTATCTAGAACCATAACTATATTTCAGACTGCAGCCAGTGTCCAGCGGTTCTCCTCAAAATCACACACTAAGTCCCTGTCCATATATTATTGAAAAGTAGCTTTTCTATAGGAACTATACTTTCATCTACACATCATTGGCAATTTTTCAAAAACACCCTTCAAGGAAAAGATTTCTCGCCGTTTTTGTGTTACGTGTGTATGAGGAAAATGAACATCCATCTCCTCTGACGACGTCACACCGTGCGCCATGTCCATCTACCAGAAACAGTAATGACACCAAGGCCCCTGATTGGCCGACATTGCCAAATGTTTTAAGGTTATTGGTGTGATTTTGACAGTGTTTGGCAGTTTTTGGGTTTGTGAACCAATATATATTTTCTAAACTGCTCATGTGGACAGGATTCAAAAAATTAAGACAGGAAAAATTCCTATTTTCTAATCTGACCATTAACAGGTCTATTCAACCAGGTGTGGACGAGCAAAATCAGCAAACATTCTTCCAGAACTGCAGTGTAGAGTAATGCTGTAGAATATCACGGTCTGTAAATCGTGTACTTCTTCAATAATACAATTTACGTTCCGTCCTGCAGGGTTAGTGTTCTGCACATTTCGGGGCTGTTGCTGCTTATTTAAACCTATTAAAAGCAAATTTGCTGTTTCCATCTTTGGTATAATGTTAGGATTAAGATGTTTTTCTTGGTGGCTTCCACAGCGGTGGTTAGCAGACATCTGCAGAGTTTAATGTCTAAACGCTCCCTCACATAAAGACATGCATGTTTTTATGCAAATTGTCCTTCAATTTAATCATTCTTTCAAACACTATTCATACGCTGAACTGAATGATCTACAGAGGAAACATTAAAGTAGTTTGTGTGACTTTTTTGAGGTTACAGAAGTTAAATCTTTTACATGAAAAGCACCTTAATGACCAGCAGAGGGAGCCAACTCTTCAGCAGCCACTGCTTAAATAGTATCAAGATGTCTGCAGACGTGTGAACATTTATTTGTAAAACCTTTTTTAAATGACCTGATATAGAGAGTTTTCTACAGAAGTGTATCTCCACACGTTTACATGACCTTAGTTTAGTTATAATCACTTCATGCAAGCATTTTTAACATCATAAATCTCTTCCTTTCTCACACACTCTGACGGGTCATGCTTACATGGTTACAGTAATAGCAATACACGAGTGAATGGTACTGTGCAAAAGTCTTAAATTATATTTTTATATATATTTCTTGTTTTCCTCCCAAAAAAAAAGTATATTAGTAAAACAGTAACAGTAAACACTGACTTTGTGTGAATGTGGCTTCACCGTTTCCAGGCCTCTACTCATGGAAGCTCAGTGTTACTGTAGTTGATATAAAATCTCTCAATCAGTCTTTCCTTCCATTAAACCAGGTTCTGCTGGAGTTTCACGCCTGGAGAGAAGATCTGGAACCAAACCTGTTCTTCTAACCAGCTCAAAACATCTCAATGACGTTTACACGCAAACTATTAAACCTTTTTACCGCTTCACTGTTGCTTTATTCTCACAGAGAAATGGTTTTAAATCATCTGTGTAGGTGTTATAGACTTTTGCACAGCACCGTACATTAGTACATTAGTTTTTCTCGCTCTTATCTTCTAAAATTGCAAATCTTGTTATAACACCATGTTGGGAACTGAGGAGCTGAGCGCGATGGACATGAAGAATGAACTGTGGAGGACAGTCTGGTCCAAAATTCAAAATGTAAACTCTCAGTGTAACCGACTTGTGAGGAGCTTATAAATATTGCTGAACCTTCGCTTGGATTTGAGCTTCATGGTCGTCAGCAGCAGCGAGTGCTGATTCAGTTTGTGAAGTGTGTCCAGTCGGTTTGAGCTACTGTGTCATTAGCTCGAATGGAGACCAGATGCAGACGAGAAGCAGCTTCTCCTCCTTTCCCTCCACCTTTTTGAGTTGGTTGCCAGCTCTGTGGTGGTAGCTCCTTATGGGCAGGAAAATTATAACACATCCAAGAGCAGTTTTTCCAGAGCAAAGGAAACTCAAAGCTGAAAGCCTCCCTCCAGTTCAGGATTCCATAATCCAGCTATTCTGGTTGCTCAGATTGCTGGGAGAAGTTCAGGGTTTTTCCAAATGTGATGAATATGATTCTTCATCTGTAGACGAATCTCAAACACGAAAGCAAAGCTAAACTGACATGTTTTCTGGACGTTTTGAGAGCACAGGTGCTGTTACAATCACATCTCCAGCATCAAGAAGCCAAGGAGAGAAAGAGATGTTCACCCCTGGAGAAGATCACCTTCACCTTCTGTGGTTTTATAAAACAGCCAAAGTCTCCAAGAGTTTTAGTTTTTCAGTCTCGGGTGTTTCAACACTCCCCTCCATGGCTGCTGACCGTCTCCTGCTGTGAGGTGTGAGTGACGAGGATTTCTGGACTCTCCTCCTGCTCTTCTGCTGGTTTCTGACTCTGGCTGGAGCTCAGCTTGCTTCTGCTGGCGTCTCCGTTTGGCTTGAGGTCCCCGGGGCCTTTCTTCACCAAACAGCCGCACACCAGCCCGAAAAAGGCCCTCCTCATCTCCCTGCTGGCCAGCGTGTAAATGACCGGGTTCATGCCGGAGTTCAGCACAGCCAGGGCGATGAACCAGTCGGCTTTGAGCAGGACGCTGCAGTGCCTGGTCTCGCAGGCCACGTCCACGAGGAGGAAGACGAAGATGGGCGTCCAGCAGGCGATGAAAACCCCCACGACGATGCTGACGGTGCGCAGCAGGGCCATGGAGCGCTCCGAGTTGCTGTGCTTGGTCACCTTGCGGCCGCTGGTCTTGACCAGTATGTAAATGCGAGCGTACAGCACAGAGATGGCCATCAGCAGAGCCATGAAGATGCTGATGCAGAAAGCCACATATTTCTTTGTGTAGAGAGGCAGAATGGTGGAGCAGTCCGGCAGGTTGTCCAGGCAGTTCCAGCCCAGGATGGGCAACGCTCCCAAAGCGATAGCGATCAACCAGCATGTGCCAATGAGCAGAAACACCCTGTAGTTCTTATTGGCATCATACGGCCTCATCTTAATCATGGTGAGATGCCTCTCGATGGCGATGGCCAGCAGACTGAAGATGGACGCCCCCAGCGCGACGAACATACTGCCCTCCCGGATGAACCACTCGCCCAGGGACAGGTGTAGCGTCCGGTCCCCCGACAGGAGAAGATTGACCGTGTAAGCTACGCCGGCCAGCAGGTCGCACAAAGCAAGGTTCCCGATGAAGAAGTACATGCGGTTGTGGAACTTGTGGTTTTTCCATATCGCTATCAGAACGATCAAGTTCTCCAGGACGATGAAACCACAAATGACCAGAAACCCCACCTTCTCTGGGTCCAAGCTGCCGCCGGACGTCTCCTGGCGATTGTCCAGCTTTCCCGTGTAGTTATAGTGTTTGTAGATGTGTAGGTTGATCATTGCTGCAGTGTTCCGCTTGCTCCAGCGTGGGGCAGCAGATGCTCAGGAAACCGAGGAAGCTGCCGAGCCTGGACTCACAGGTGAGTGACCTTGGCTCTGTCGATTTTTTTCCTCCCTTTTCTGAGATTTAGGCTGTTTCTACTTCATTCCCCACTGAGGAGCATGTCATCCAGGCTGAGAGGTTCCCTGAGCAAAGAGAAACATCTCATCACCACTGAGAGGTACATTCACAGCCACGGCACAGTGCCAACCAAACATTTTTCCATCCTGTCTATGCCAGGGGTGCCCAGCTCTGGCCACAGTTTGGTGATTTCCCTGATCAGACACACCTGGTTCATCTCACCTGGTGGTGTGAGTGTGTCTGAGGAGGGGAACCACCAAACTGGGCTCCAGGACCAACCTTGGACATATTGTACACTACATAGATCATGAAAAACAGATTCAGGATTGTATCTTCCCTAGATTCCTGTTTGAACTGTGCTAGACAATGTAAAAACCTTTTAACAGCGTTAAATATCGTGTATAATTATATATATTGACATAAAACCAGCAACACTTATAGTTCCAACATGTAGAAGTGTTTCACAAGAGCAGATGATCAGACTGAAGTTCAGCGTCTGATGTGTGTAATGCTGTTTCTCACTTACCATCTGCGCTCCCCCTCCAGAATCAGACCGTCTTCTTGCTTTTCACTTCCTCCTGCCACTTTCCTTCAGCACACGTGTAAAATCTGCTCAATATCCTCATTTCCAGGGAAAGTGTTTGTCCTCCTGCTGGAAGTGATCGTCCCATTTCCACACTCCTCTCTGCAGTGTTTTTTCCCCCACCCGTATTGCGACAAACCCCGCCTCCTGCAACGTGATTGGCTGAAACTTATCTTTCTGTTTTAACATTTGTTCATGTTAAGACCAGTAAAGGGTCTAGGCAGGTTTCCATGGCAATAAGTATTCATATACACCATTTCAGTCTCCTACTGTAAAATAATCATAATAACACATTGTGCTATTGTCATTTTTATAATTATACATCTAGTAATGATAAGTATTATTAACTGCACAATAATAATGATTATAATTATTTCACATGTAATAATAATAATTGTGATTAATTATTATTATTAATTAAAATACAATTATTATAATTCTTATAAAATAACACTTTTAACAACAACAAGCATTACCATTAATATTATTGTACATGTAATAACAATGATAATAATGAACTACAACACCAATAATAATTATTATTATTAGAATGATTGCATATTAATATATTTTGTATCAATTTTAAATATGATTTTTAAAATTATTTTTTATTGTACATGTAATAACAATGTTTAATAATGAACTACAACACCAATATTAATATTATAATGATTGCATATTAATATATCATTGTAATAATAACAATATTAATTAATATAATTATTAATATAATAATTAATTAATTATCAATATTAAGTATTATTTTTATTATTATTATTGCCATTAAGCTGTCGCATTCTGTAATATTGGGCTTAAAAGTTCAGCTCATTCTCACTCTGATGAAAATGAGAAAAAAATGATTTAATTAATTACCTTTAATTAAAGTAAGTTTAGTCTGAATGAGCGAAGCCTCTTTTTTCTTTAACAGAACGATGTGATTTAATTATTGACACCCTTGCATTAAGTGCTTTGTTTAAAATGCAACTGAATGGCTGAAAATGCTAACTTTGCCTTAGTCATCTTAACAGATCAGTGTCTAATCTAAACCCTCAGAACAGGAAATGATTATAACAGTGTTATTTCCATACGTGCAGAGTGTGAAATACGAGTCTCTGGAGTCTGAAACCTAACACACGAGACCCCCAAAGCAAAATTCCACTTCTAATTCTTACATTTAATGAACATTATGTATAATTTATTTGATTGATTGGACTTTAATATGTGTTTTTAATACAGTTTGGTAAAAAGTATTTGTTAGCCACTGATTCCGAGTCTGATGTTCATCATAGTTTCACTTCAACGGTGAGAGACAGAAAGTAAAAAAAAACAGGAAATCACCTTGTACGATGTTTAAAGAATTTATTTGTGTAATTGTGCAGAAAATAAGTATTTGGTCAATAACAAAAGTGAAGTTTTGGGGCTGTCGCTAGGCAACACAGACTTTCAACTCCCTCCACAGATTCTCTACTGGGCTGCTTCTGATCACAGTTTATGACAAATTAATGCAGAAAACTAAAGGTTCACATTTTTGCAGCAGGCAGAGGGTGAGTGGGGTCTGAGGATTGTGTGGACTCTGGTCTGGTCTCCTTAATGACCTTCACCGCTCCTTCCAGTCTGAGTCAGTGCAGACACGGATCAGACAGAGATGCAGCAGGGGTACCCAGCGGCAACGGGCCGGTTTCATGTCACAGTATTTTCCGGGACCGGCCTTTAAGCTGTTGCGGAAAAATGCAACAAAATAAAGTAATACGAATGAAGGAAAGTTTACTCGTTACCATAGTGACTAGAGCACATTAGCGGCAGAGAGGAGGGCGTTGTTGGTGCATTTAAGAAAGACGCTGCTAATAAAGTTACATAATTACACAGTGGATTCACCTTTATTATATTTACAAAATATTATTTTGTAAATATAATAATACATGTGACTCCACTTTATTAGCAGCATTATAGTTTATGCGTTACCATAGCGACCAGAGCGCATTAGCGGCAGAGAGGACGCTGCTAAGAAAGTAACATAATTACACGGTGGATTCACGTTTATTATACGCTTATTATTATATTGACAAAATATTTTGTCAATATATTAATAAACGTGAATCCGCTTTATTAGCAGCGTCCTCCTGAAACGCTGCAATAACGTCCTCCTCTCTGCCGCTAATGCGCTCTGGTTGCTATGGTAACACGTAAACTTTCCTTTCAGAATAAGTTTTCAGTGCTGTTGTGTTAATCTCAGGTTTTCTGTCACGACTTTCATCCAGAACTTGACGTCTCGAACATTTTTCGATGGATAGGGCTGTGCTCTCCTCAGTGCAGACGTTGCTGTGAGAGGAGTGTGTGTGTGATGTGCATCACCAGGAACGTGGTACTGTTGACTAGCTCCACTCTGGTGAAGACGACACAGTCCATCAGATTAGTGAAGACAATGGTTTGCTCTGCAGCCTGAACAATGTTAGTTTATAATTTAGTTTAAATTCAACACAAACGTGTCATTTCCGGTTTGATTTCTGTGTTATTTGCAGTATTCCTGCTCAAGGAGCGAGTAAAGGAACATGGAGTGGGTGGAGTCAGGGTGTAGCTACAATAGTGAGGCATTAGGCGGAGGGCCAGCGAACCAGTAATGTCTATAAATAAACCTGAAGGAAAAAGGAAGTGGAGTGAGAAACTGGACTCATATTAGTTCACTCTTCCTAAAAAAAGGACAAAAATTCCCTTTTGACCTCAGCAAACAATCCCAGCTAATGAAGTCACTGTGATCTTTACACTGGCCTCCATTATCTTCACCTCTTCATCAGCCTGGGTTTACACAGCTGTGCCAGTTCTGTGAACATGGTCCCAAGTTTGTGATGTTTCCCTGATGTTGGAATATGATGGAGAGAGATGTTTTGTTTCCATGGCAATTCAGAAAGACTGTATGACTTTAAAATGAGGCTTCGAGTGTGTGGTCACACACACAGTCTTAGTGGGTTTGTGTGGGTGTGTGTGTGTGTGTGTGTGTGTTTGGGGGCGGGATTTTTTTTTAACAAAATGTTTAATTAAAAATGAAATATAAATAGAAAAAAAACTTAAAACTGATTGACAGTGGGAGGAGTTAAAGAATTTGATGGAGGGAGATATTGTGGATGAGTGACAGTGGGAGGAGTTAAAGAATCTGATGGAGGGAGTTATTGTGTAGATGAGTGATAGTGGGAGGAGTTAAAGAGTCTGATGGAGGGAGTTATTGTGTGGATGAGTGACAGTGGGAGGAGTTAAAGAGTCTGA
>JBBIGC010000024.1:14002885-14015958 GCA_037576955.1 Lepidarchus adonis
TTCTGTCATGGAGACGCTGCATTAAAAACAGGTCTGATTCTGTCATGGAGACGCTGCATTAAAAACAGGTCTGATTCGGTCATAGAGACACTGCACACAAACGCTCAACTAATTCTTTATTCATAGATATTTGTACAAAGTTATAATACAGTACATTAAAAACCAACAATATTATGTAAAAGTAGGATTTTTTTTCCGTTTTCAGTCAATAAGGCACTGACGTAGCTGGTGATTCAGCAAGCCGTTTCCATTAGGAAACAGGAACGTTAAAAGAACACACGGCAAACGTTTCACATAAGCACTTGGATATGGCAGATTCAGTTTCTCTAAAACGTAACAGTTCTTGTTAAAATCGGAGACGCTCAGACATGATTACAACGGGATCGGCTCCTGCAGGAAGACAGATGGAGGTTCGGGTTTAAAGGGAAAATTAATGAGGAAAAAACCCCAAAACCATGAAACAGAAAAAGACACAAAATCAACTCTGGAGGAGTGATTTCGGGACAAAGAAACGGAACCTTCTCAGAGCAGAGGAGATGGAAGTGCAAAGGGTGCAGTACATTTATATGTAAACATGAGTTCACCACTTTAAAACCAAGACACCGCACACCCACCCGCACGCCCCTTTAAAGCACAACCCGTGGAATATCATCCAAACAAAAAACGTGGATAGAGTGATCGCTAAAGCTTTGAAATCCCTTTAATTGTTGTATTTAAAGGGATACTCGAACCTCAAAATGCCTTACAGAAGCCAATGGGCAGTTGCTGTAGTATCTGCCCACTGACCTCCATTATAAACGAAGTCGCTGGACTTCCGGCTCTTTCCTGGACACAGGAAAACGGATGAAGGGATTGGTAATCAGACGCAGTATATGGAGGCTATATTAATCACAGCTGGAGTATCCCTTTAAAAGAATGTCCCCCATACAACAACACAACAGTGATGCGCAAACAGGGAGGGTCCACACGAAGGTGCATTATGTAGGAATAATTGTTTTGCTTCCTGTTGTTAACGAGGTAAATTGGTGGTTTGGGTTTGTGGTATTGGTCCAAAAGCCTAGTTGTGTCCAATATTATCATAAATATGAAGAAAATATCTAAAATAAAAACGATTTATTTGAAAAATGAGCTAAATAAATATCACATCCACCCAAAATATCGCTCAGGCTGTAGTGATTGGACCAATACCAGGGTGGTGAGGCGACATTATTCACCAAAAATAAGATCCACCCCCTTTCTTGTGGCTTATATATCCTTTGTAAACGAAAAGTACACAGAGATCCTACACAACGCACCTTTAATAAGTGTTGAGGTAAAATCCTGAGCGGAACTCAGAAGAGGCCTGGAGAACATGTTCTATCTTCGTCACTGCTCGTTATTCCCCCAGCTGAGGTGCAGGCCTGGTCCTCTGTACAGTCTCCCAGCACTTCCCCTGCTCCCTTCCCCTGGGCTGCTGCTCATTTACAGCAGAAAGAAGGGCGCAGGGTGAGTGGTCTATGGGAACGGCAGTGGTCTTTTCCTCGTCCTGCTTTAATAATCAGGTCAATAGTTTGTTGGTGTCTCTTTGGGGGTGAGGTGGAGGTGGGGTCTTTAGATGTTCTCGGCTTGTGGGACCTCCCGGATGCTGTCCCGCAGCGGAGGACGCGCCCTCGGCTTCTGGCGAATGCTGCGGCCCGATGCGATGAGGTCGGCGTAACCGCGAGAGTGCGAGAAGGCGTACGCCGAACGACGAGAGCGACCGCCGCGCTGGAACGCTGGAGGCTTCTTCTTCTTCTCCTCCTCTTCCTCCTCCAGTTCATACTGCTTCTTCTTCCTCTGGACCTAGAGAGAGAGAGAGAGCGAGAGAGGGGAAATGGAAAGCAAAAAATGAAAACCGTTATTGATGGAAAAAAAATTAAGAGAAGGGACATCAAGAAACGCAGAAAAAAAAAAATAAAGACAGGAGGAGAGAAAAAATGAAAGTGGAAAAATGAGAAAGAAAGAAAAAGAAAAAAAAGGGTGTAAAAAGAGAAAAAGAAGTAAACAAGAAGAAAGAAAAGAAAAAGAAAAAGAAGGGAATAAAGAAAAAATTTAAGTTAAAAAAGTGAGAGAAAGAAAAAGGGAAGGAAAAAAGACATGACCATTAAAGACAGTTGTAGATTATTATCAGTAGTAGAATTATTACGTAATATATATTTTAAAATAAAATCCTATTAAAATCCTGCAGAAATAAAATAAGCAACATTTTGCAGCCGGACTGTTTCCACGCAGGTCTGTACCTTGTCTCCTACTGAGGGCCAGATGGTCTTGGAGAGGAACTGGATGCAGATGACTGGCAGGAGGCTGATGCCCACCGTTAGAATGATGGTGAGCCACAGGTACGGCTGCCTCAGAGTGTTTGATGCCACACCTGGGAAACAGCAGCACATTGCACTGGTTATAGAACCTACAAAATAAAACCTTCACTCCTGACCTGTTTCTACAGCCGTCAGACTAATTACAATCAACATAATAATGTTTATTTTATATTTGCATAATAAACCATTTAAAACAAAAAGGACAAAACCAACACAGATGCTCTGGCTACTACTACACAGAGCAGGAGCCCGGTCCGGTCCGGGAAAGCTGGTGTCCCGCTGATTTCCCGGATCACACACACCTGGTTCGCTCACCTGTTCACTGCCAGGTGTAGGGAGTGTGTCTGAGGGGAGGAGCTACCAACCTGGACAGGACACTGGACCTCCAGGACCAACTCTAGGCCCCTGCTCTAGAGAGTAGCTTCACAGGAGGAGTAACACACACAGACACACACACACACACACACCGGTGAAGGTGAAGGCGGATGGGAATAGGACGTGTATTCCCGCACTCTGTATGTCGAACATCACACTAAAGTAAATGGCGATGCTGCCTAACACAGCGAAGCAGTTCACAAACGTCCAATAGGAGGTGTCCAACGAGATCTGCTTGGAGAAACACACACACACACACACACACACACACACACACAGATCAGAACATCTAACACTGACTCATCACAGCAACATCCATTGGGGGGGGTGGGATTTATCAGGGAGCAAGTGAACAGTCAGTTCTTGAAGTTGATCTCCAGAACAGCAGGTCTTCCAGTTGTGCACTGGTCAGGACCTCCCAAAAGTGACCAGTGACCGGGTCATGGAGATAAAATAATCCTTTACTGAAATTTACAGCGTTATGGCAGAAAGAGCAGCAAACACAGAACTAAACAATACATTTAAAGATGAAAAGGAAAAAAGTAAAAGAAGTAAAAATGTACAAATAATATATATATTTAAAATAATATATAATACATAAATAATATATAATATTTATAATATATTACACAAATATTACACATATATTTGCACAAAAAAAATTTTATATATAAGATATAACATCTACAGTTGCCTGTGTGGATTGGATGGATTGTTTGAGAAATTCATGTCAATAGCACTTTTACAAAAAGGATTAAATTAATAAATTGGTGACGTGTTCCAATTCTTATTCTGCCCACTGCAGCAAATTGTCCATTCAGGGACTTTGTCCAACTTAACTCAATGAAATTATAAAATATGTACGTTAAACTGGTGTGTGCTACCATGCGACGTCCATGCTGCCGTTACTATTGGATAGATTCCCAGCCAATCAGAACACAGGGGGCAACCGTGGCCTAATGGTTCGAGCCGTAGGTTCGGGTTTGAGTCTAACCCCCTACTGCTCACCCTGTTGTTACTGTGTGATCAGATAATCAAGATTTAACGCAGCACTGAGAAACCTACCTGAAGGTTGACCGTCATGATGAGCGAAGATGCGGTAACCACGGCGAGGGACTGGTAGTCGGACGGGGCTTCTCCGTCCTGTCCCATCGTCTGGAGGAAGGCTCCATACGGGATGAAAAAGATGATGAGGGACGTGAAGATGCCATGGAACAGACTGATGAAGAAGTTCCTGTAATTAAACAGCGCCCCCTGCTGGCCCGGAAGATAGAGCTTGGGAAAGCGTAAACTCAATTTGTCGTTCACATCCTGCAGACAAGAGACATGGGGTCAGACGATGCAGGACAGCAGAGCACTCGGGTATAGATCGGACCCAAGAAGAAAAACCCTACCTGGTCCAGCAGTCCGACGAGCAACACGGGCAAACTGCTGTACAACACGTTGTAGAGAGTGATGAACCAGTCTTCATACGCAACCTACCACAAACAATTATAATAATATTTTTTAAATCAATATCACATTTTGTGAAAATTCTAATTAATAATGACGTAATGAACTGAGAAGCCTGCGGGTCTGGACGTTGCCCTCACCTGTGCGGAGTATCCATTGAAGAAGGAGTACCAGAAGTGAACGAGGGTGAAGGCGAAGTTCTTGTAGAAGAAGAAGCGCAGGAACTTGCACATGCGGATGTAGGACCAGCGGCCGTGCACCAACAGGAGGCGCTGTAGGTATCGGAACTGAGCGAAGGCATAGTCGCTGGACATCACCGCCTGCATGCCCTCCTGCCCACTGATGCCCACGCCGATGTCTGCAGCTACGCACCAAAATGATGGGACAGAAAACCTGGAGTCATTCACTGCACTGTAATATTCATACGTCAATAATCAGAAAAAACTAAACCTGCAGATCTGACGGAATATCAGACACGGGTTTGTTCAGGATCGGTCAGAACACAGTGCCCTTCGTTCTACTGCACCAACAGGAAAACCCCACACACTTGTGTACTCACTCTTGATCATGTTGACGTCGTTGGCGCCGTCTCCGATGGACAGTGTGATGGCCTTCTTGTACCGCTTCACCAGACTGACCACGTTGGCCTTCTGCTTGGGGGTCACACGGCAGCAGATGACCGCGCTGCACTCGCAGGCCATGTCGACGAAATCCCTCTGCCTCAGCTCCTTCTCCCAGTCGTCCATGGGCTGCCCGTCCTGCGGGTTCGAGGGAGGCTGACGCTTCCCCAGACGCCGCAGCCGCAGGCGACGCCGCTTCTTCTTTTTCTCACACAGAATCTCATTCTGTAGAAACAGGAGAGAGAGAGGGAAAGAGAGAGAGGGATTATATTTACAGACTGGGAAAGTTCTCTTATCCACCGTGATGTACAGAGGGAACCTAGACTGAAGAGCTGCTGGTCCACCAAGGTCCTACCAGAGAAGCTGGACCATGTTACTCTTAGACATGAAGTTATTGATTATTTAAGGTGGTTCTTCAGTCGTTATTTGAGGACAGTGATGTTCTCTGTGGTTCTAACATTCAGGGGAAGTTCATTCCACCACTTAGGAACCACATCTGAGAAGAGTCTTGGTGGACTTGGTGCTGGAACATGTTTGGCTTTGTAGGAGAACATTAAGCTGTTGAATCTGATGAAGGAGACACAGGAAGCAAGTTCATAGACATGGAGTGGAGTGTGAGATGTTTGGTGTCTGAAGCTTTATTGGCAAAGACCCATTATTTGGTCTCATAACCTGTATTGAACCCCGATCTGCCATAACATTAAGACCACCTGCCTAATAATGAGCTCCTCATGCTACTGTGTGTCTGAACCCTTTCTATCAGAACCTGGTGCAACAGCGTCAGTGAACTTCGAACGCGAATGACCCGATTCACCATCCACCATCCTTTACTCCAGTTCTGGAGATGATCTAGGCCTCAGAACTGACGGTTCACTTGCTGCAGAATATCTGACAGATGCCACTGTAATGATATAACTAGTCAATGTAGTGTAAACTGGTCTTAATGTTATGGCTGTTTGTACATTTTAGGCTCCGCCCTGCAGCCATTTTGAGTGGGAATGCACCTACCAGCCATCCTCCGGTGATGATGAGGGCGTTTTTCCCAGTTCCAGTGAAAAAAGGCTCCTTCACTTTCTTACTGCGGCCTCCAGCGGGTTCGTTCCGCCTCCTCGTCATCCTGACAGACAGCTTCTCACTGCATGGACAGAGAGACGGACATGGGGTTAATGTTTTAGCCCCCCTCGACCACTGGAAAGGACCATCACGGCACCACCGCTGACACCAGCCTTGTTGTGGAGAGCTGCTCCAAGTGCATAGTGCATCAACATGGAAGGTGTTTCTGATAAAATGGCCACTGAGTGTAGGGAAGAGTCCCTGCCCATTGTAACACACGTGACTGAACTCATTCTTAAACATGTCTGTAGAACTTCTTACTTCACGTCCTCTCCGTAGTGGATCTGCATATCATCCGTCAGCAGCTCGCAGGAGTATCCGATGTTCTCAGCCGTCTCTGTTAAAGCAACGGAGCAAATATGAATCAGTTACTCAGAATTCTGTCATATTCATCAGAAATGAGCGTTCAGGCCGGGCATGGGGCATGGGCATCCTGCAAACCTGCATGCTTCAGGGGTGGCACAGTGAGATTGTTCTTATTACCAAGATCAGCTCCCTCTCAGCATTCAGGACTTAAAAAAAACCCTTTTCAACAGTGTGGCCTCCTTGTTTGGCACTGTTCAGTACCTAAGCTCTATTACAAAGATGGTGTCCCAGTCATGTGGCATTATTTTCTTAAAACGCCCGCTACAGATGAATAACGCCCGCTGCCATAGAAAGATTCACAGTTAAAAAATGTGCGACGGCTTCAATGTAAATGTTCATATTTTGGGAGAATTTGGGACATTGGAGTGCTGACCCAGGGGGTCACAACAACACAATTTTATTTTCTCGTTTCGGGGGTGGGATAATGTATTGTGAGACTTTATTTCTCACAATACATTATCCCTTGCTTAATTCCCCAAAACACAACTACTCCCCAGTTAAACAGTAGTAAATTGTTCTGACTGCCTAAAACTGTCACAAACCTTTCTTGTCTCCAGTCAGAACCCAAATCTTGATGTCAGCCTTGGCCAGTTTGGCAATGGTCTCTGGAACGCCATCTTGAAGCTTGTCTTCAATGGCCGTCGCCCCAATCAGCTGCATGGTGAAGAAACGGATGCTTGGTGAGAAAGTGCAAAGTGCAACGTGTCCAGTGTAAGCATTTCTCCAGCTATAGCTCGCAAAACGTGGGTCAGTGTTAGCAATGTAGCCTCTGTGCTACTGCTGCTGTTGCTAATGCTACTGCTGCTAATGCTACTGCTGCTAATGCTAATGCTACTGCTACTGCTACTGCTGTTGCTAATGCGACTGCTGCTGCTAATGCGACTGCTGCTGCTAATGCTACTGCTGCTGCTAATGCTACTGCTGCTGCTATTAACAGCCGGCAACATGCAAGAACGTCCGCGCCTGCGAGCAGCTCACATATACCAGTTATCTTTCTGTGTTACCTGTTACCCTGTCGCTTACCCGCAGTCTTTCTAACTCCCAACAAGCAACGCTCTCTCCACCCCTTCTCCACCTGCATAACCCACCCATTCTCCACTCCAAACACTACACAGCCTATAATGCATTGCTCCCCATGAAACACACACATCTCATGAGAGTCCAGTTTTACAGTAAAGCATGTAGTGGGCGTTCAACTGTATTCTACTACCGTATACGACAAACATCGCAACAACAAAAAAGGAGCCAACGCCGTAACCACACGGTTTAACTGTAGTCAGTGCTACACGTCAGTAGTGCTAATGTTATGGCTGATTAGTGTGAACTCTACACGGTAAACAGTTTACCATCAGGTCAGTCTCGATGAGCTCGTAGACTGTGTCCAGAGCCTGCTCTCTGTCGGTCATCGCCACACTGGCGTCCCGGTGTTTTCGAGCCCAGGCATCGTACTCGGCGGCGCTGATGTCTTTATAACACAGACACAGCGTCCGCAGGGTCTCGTTGGCAAAGCCCTAGGAAAGAAACAGAGGAAATACGTGAGGAATAAAGACATTTGGTTTAAAATGAATCATTTCTAGCTACGGTTTCATTATTCTCGTCCAGATCAGTGGCCTGAGAGCTGGAGAAACCCTCACAGGGTGTGTTAAACTCGCAGTGCAAGCTTTAAACATAGACATGCAATCTGTATCCCATCTCAGACCTTCTCAACCTTCTACATAATCCCTCAGGAGGAATATCTGAAGAATTTACATCACTCTTCACACTTACGTCCAGAGCTTCCTGGGTGGAGTCTCTGTGTTTGGACTGGGGACTGAGTCGCTGGTAGATCACAGTGTCTGCGCCCTTGCAGTACAGCCTGATACGGCCATTAGGGAACTTCACTAAAAACACACAGATTTGAAAATGACAATATTAAAAAAGCATTTAAAACGTTTATTATACATGAGGTTTAAATAAACTGTAATTCTAGTTCAACGGTCAGTATTGTGCACATGACATATCGTTGGTGGAGAGTAAACTTGCTGGTGCAGCGAAGATGTGAGGCTGAATGCGGTTTCTTCTCCCAAAAACATGGCCGAAAAAATAAATAAAATGTATAATTTTCACAGTGAATGGGAGGAAAAGTTCTTTTTTATACTGTGAATGAAACCTGCGTGTGTCTCATCATAAACAATAGCATTAGCAGCAGCAGTAGCATTAGCAGCAGCAGTAGCATTAGCAGTAGCATTAGCAGCAGCATTTATCAAACTGTTAGCCCTTCGTACGACTCAGGACCCGTGAAGTAGTGAAAAGGGTGGTGTCCTAGTGTCGTTTATAGGAGACCACTCTCTGTCCTCTATACAGCCATTAGAATTAAACAGGCTGCTTTTGTATCTGTGCCTTTAAGACTCATATTAAGAAACCTGTGTTATGATTGGCTGCCCTGAACTGTTCTTCGTTCAAAAATACAACTTTCCTTTCATTGTAGAAACACTTAACCCACCCACACAGTGAGCCACGGTCTACAGCACATTCCCAGCTTTAAAAAAAAAGGAACATTTTACATAATATTGGCCCCTTGTAGCTACCCCGGTCTACTCAGAAAAGGAACTTCACGCTTCGTACTGATGTCCACAGACGTTTATTCCTTCTTTACAGGTTACGAACGCACACGGAAAACCGTGGTACATCATTAACGTAGTGAAAAATCTGTGAAAACTAAAATTTAAAAAACAATAGAGCACTCACGGATGATGGACATGCGTTTTCGGTCGCTGTTGAAGTCGAGCAGGGCCAGCATTTCGTACGTGTTCTCTTTGCCCATTTCACTGATGGTGATGGTGTCCTGAGTGCGAGACAGGAACACGAAGCCGAAGCATCGCGCAGCGGTGACCAGCGCGCCCTCATCTGGAGACGCAGCCTGGTATACCAGGGTCTCTGGGTATCACAGCAGAGGAATTGTATCTATTATAAATCATTGTTTTAACATCATTTTACATTATTGGCAGAAACAGGTTTGCCACCAATGGTGCCCAGGAAGTGACGGTTCTTTACAGTGGTGCCCGGGTCAGGACGTGAACCTGCGACCTTCCAGTTGCAAGGGTAAGATCCTAACCACTAGGCCGTCACTGCTTAATGATGCTAAAATGGTTGTGTATTTTATGGCTAAATGGCTAAAGATTTTAAGAACAAACCGACACAAAACAACCATAAAACAAGATCTCAGGCATCAGGTGGCAACTTCAAAACCATGTCATGTTTCTATAAGCGCTTTTAGAGGAACCAGACGTCTGGTTCCATTCACCTCCACTGTGAAGCATGCTTAATTAATTCAGACTGCAGTTCCTCTAGAACTACGTCTACAGTGAACTAAGGACGTAGTTCACATCTAAACCATTTGATGATCTAGAAATGTGTAAAAATGATTGGAATTTTAACCATTTTACTTCAACATACAGAAAATATAAAATATGAATGTAGGTGGATTCAGTGCCAGTGTTTATGCTCATCACCACAGCAACATCAGCGCATCTGACCTTCCTTCTGCTCCACCATGACGGTGTGGCAAAGCGAGAGCAGCTTGAAGAACTCCAGCATCTCCGTGTCCTTCTTTGAGCGGATACAGGAAATGAGGTAGCTGTCGAAGAACTGGAACTTCCTGTCCACGTGTTTGTTCCAGCTGAAGTCTACAGGCTTGGAGAAGACAGACAGGAAAGTTAACACACATTTTCACACTTGTAGCCAAAGTGCAGTAGAAAGAACCGAGTGTATGCAGCAGATATGGGTCCAGAAGCTCAGTACCTTCCCACGCTCCAGGGACACACCATCCGCGTTGGTTGGGTTCCCTACAGATCGGACAGAAAGAACAGTTTCACTGAAAATAAAGAGGTCTCGCATAAATCAGCCAATAATAATGCAACACGTTAATCTAACCACACCAAGGGTAGAACATACTCAACGTCAACTGAGCACCAACAGGGTTCTTTGAACATTGGCACCATCTAGTGAACCAGTTTTGAGGGCATCCACCAGAATTAGTGACACATCATCAATGGAGGACATTGGACAATGGGAGTACACACACATTTTCCAACCTGCTTATCCATCCCGGATCAAGGGGAAGCTAGAGCCCATCCCAACAGGGTTAACTCTGGCCAGAGTTAAACCGAGACAGACAATCATTCACACACTCACATCAATGGGCCGTTTAGAGCCTTTGGACAGTGGAAGAAAACCAGAGAACCCGGAGGAAATTTGGGGAGAGCTTGTACACAAAAGACAAAACCCAGGACCTTCTAGCTGCACCATCAGGCTGCTTATTAACATTACTAGAGTTTTGGGCCTACTGGCTTTGACCACACCCGTCAGGCTGGAGGAACGAGTTTAGGATGCTCAGAAAGGTTCCAAAGTTGGTGTTTAAACCAGTTCCGTGTTGGTGGAGAGACACGGTGTGAAACAGTGTTGATTTCAATCTGCCTGTTAGTGCTGCGAACCGAAGAGCCAACAGCCAGTCACCCGAGCCTCCAGCGCAGGATCGTGTGTCGCACTGAGCTCCAACTACGGCTTTCACACTTTACCAAGCCTGCTGACCCTGCTCCATCACGCTCCATCACGCTCCACCCGGCTCGGCCAGTAGGAATACACCCCGATCAACCAGAAGATTAAGACCACCTGCCTAATGCTGCTTGGACTGTGGTGCACTGTGTGTTCTGACCCCTGTCTATCAGAGCCAGTATTCACATTTTGAGCTCAGTGCATCAGTGACCCTTGGCTCCCCATGACTCTGTCGCTGATTTAACACCTGGAAGAACCCACAGGACCTGCTGCTCTGGAGATGCTCTAGAACCTCAGATCCCAACTCTGAACTGACTGTTCACTTCCTGCCTAATGTATCAGGTGTCTTTGTATTGAAATAACCAGAGAGTCAATGGAATTCACTCCATGGAACCAGCAGATGGCGTAGTTCTGCACTTCACTACCTCCTGGCTTTCCCCCAATTATCATCCGCCTGTTTTAAGAGCTTCAGTGTTTCTCCATGATAAGAGCACCTCTCTAAACTCGTCTAACTCTCGGTCATGCATGCTTACCACAACCCTCGGCTAACGCTCCTCCACCCTGAAGCCCTTACCGTACGTGCGGCCGCCGATGGTGCACTTCTTGAAGGCCATGATGTTCTGCGTGAGCGTCCCCGTCTTGTCGGAGAAGATGTACTCGATTTGACCGAGCTGCTCGTTCAGAGTGGTGGTGCGAGCCTTGGCCGGAGTGTCCTTCTCTGAGTAATACATCTGCAGATCCCAGTTTATAAACTTACTCTGTCCCAGTCTGATCACCTCCACACTGAGAGAGAGAGAGAGAGAGAGAGGGAGAGAGAGAGAGAGAGAGAGAGAGAGAAGCAAAAGATAAAGAAGACAGAAGGAGAAAGAGAGGTGGGGAGAGCGAGAGAATAGTCCCAAGAAAAAAATGAAATGATCAGGGAGGGGGATGAAAAGAGAGAGAGAGAGAAAGACAGAGAGAGAGAAAGAGAGAGAGAGATTTATATTTTGAACTGGGCACACGCTTTACTTCACTAAGTGATTGTTAAAGCGAGAGCTGATGAGGCGACTGCTGTTCTTGTTGAAAAATTATGTTTTAAATCAGTTGACGTAATAATTAGTAATAATTGACTGAAACCGTGGTCCCTGTGCTGATGGTGGAGTGATATGAAACTACAAATCTGAGGAACAAAACAGTTACCATGGCAACAGGCATTCATCAGGCGTTATAAGAAAATAATGCCGGGACACCTTCCCACTCAGTCTACGGACGTTGGCCTGTGTTTTGTAATAAACTCGGAGGAGAAATTAGTCTCGACAGTGATCAGCCGCTGGGGCAGCGCCCTGGCAGCAGTAGGGGGTGCGATGCCTGGCGCAAGGACACAAACCCAGTTCTTCCTGCACATCCATTTAAAGCAGACGTGTCAAAACGCCTTCGTTAAGTCCAGCATTCTTCCTCTCTGAACACAGCAAGGCCTCGAGCTGAAAGAGGGAAAACACTAACGTGTGCGGAGCTGTGGTCTGGGAGGAACCCAGTGTATCACCCTGGTGTGGAGGCAAAGCTTGAACGTTAGTGGCAGAAATGTGCCCAGCCTCACCTGACGTAGAGCGAGATGGGCACCATGGTGTTGAGGACGATGATGTAGCCCCAGAAGCTGAGGAAGCCTCTGTAGGAGGTCGTCTGGTTTTTGCCATCGTACAGGTACCAGGCGTCGCTGCCTATCTCCTCGTACCAGAACGTGTGTCCAATCGCCAGCCCAGCACACACCAGGATCAGCAGCACGAAGATCTGAGCACAAGCAGCATGGGAGTCAGTCTACACTTTACCACTCAACACAACAGAAACGCCCCAAACCTTGGAAAGCTATTTACAATTTCATAAAGACAAATAAAGATTACAATAGGATTTGATTTGTGTTTTGGCTTCGCCATTTCCAGATCTCTCTAACACAGGGGTATCATATATAACCACTAGTAATAACACAGGGGTATCCTTATAACACAGGTGTATCATATATAACCACTAGTAATAACACAGGTGTATCCTATATAACACTAGTAATAACAGGTGTATCCTCAATAACCACTAGTAATTACACAGGCGTATCCTTATGTAATAACACACGTATATCCTATATAACACTAGTAATTACACAGGCGTATCCTTATGTAATAACAGGTGTATCCTATATAACACTAGTAATTACACAGGTGTATCCTATTTAATAACAGGTGTATCCTATATAACACTAGTAATTACACAGGTGTATCCTTATGTAATAACACACGTATATCCTATA
>JBBIGC010000024.1:14026961-14046821 GCA_037576955.1 Lepidarchus adonis
ACAATACCACAGTTTTTGTGTTGCTCGTATCATTTTATTTTGTTGTTTTTATCCGCGACACTTTAAATGCCGGTCTGTGAAAATACTGTCTGACATTAAACCGTCTGTGGGGCAAAAAACCGATGTGGCAGATTGTGTATCTTGTAAGAGTTTGTTCCTGTCTCTCAGTCCATTTTGATTCATATTGATTCTGTTCAGCCACAAACATTGAGAATCTAAGTAGCTTTGAAATAATGATGATAATCCACAGCCATTATCTTTCAGAATCTTCAGGAATAGTCACAAATGCATAAAACAATTTAATTATCATTAATTTAAATGAATAAGGGATTAATTCATTTGCACCACGTTAAAGAAAATCACATTCTGCATTTGATATGAGCACATTTCTTTTAATTTGCATTGTTGTCTAAGTACAAACAACAAAACGTTTGTATCATTTGGTTTGAAAAATAAACTCAAAAGCAAACATCCATGTAATTCTCATTTAATAGGTCTAATGCTTATTCTAGGTGTGTCTGCAGTAGATTATGGCTTGGGTGTATGACAGCGAGTCAGCAGTGTTATTTACATGATTTACAGAAAGTCAGTAAACTGCACTCCCTTATTAAAAAGCAAAAACAATTCTCCCAACACATGAATACTGCATCATCCCTGAACGCAAACATAACCGTGAGTGCTGCATATACACAGGCTAGGACTTTAAAAAAGGAATAAATAAAACAGCACTTAAAACATGCATCAGTTTGACAATATTGGCATAAAAAGTCCAGGATTAAACCAAAAGGGTGTTTCATTACAATCATCACATCCTGACTGATGACGTGCTGGGCGACGTCCCGGATAACGATTCTGAAATCCTCACATAGCTTCTGCATCATGTAATCCCCAAAAACATCTGATAATTCGTCAGTAAACGCTTGCTAATAGCGACTGTCCTTTTCTGTGCAGTAAAAACGAAGTTTCTCAGCCTCAGAATTCGGGAAACGGCCTGTTTTCACATCCAACCAAGAGCCGTGCACAAGACCGCGGCACCGGAGGAAAGGGAGCAACTCACTCGGGCTTCCCTCATGCAAAAGGCCTCGAAATATAGAGGCAGTTTTGCATGAGAGACCGAGTGCTGATTGGATGAAAAACCTGGCCCTTTGATGCACCCCATAGAACCTGAAGATGAGAAAGTCTGCACGGAGAACTTCAACCAAGAGAAAGAGCGACAAGAGGGGGGGAGGGGGGTTCTACACAGAACCACCATCAAAAACAGCAAATCTGTTCTTTCACACACACTTCATGAAAACAGCCCGTCCGGCTCGTTTTAGGGGCGGGGGAGGGGGGGAGGGCACTTCACCTGTGAGTGGGATAAAGGTTGCACATGCTTCTGACATGCAGGACGCTGAAGAGGTCACAACTGTCCAGGGATACAAAACAAAGAACTGTTCACTTGACGTAAAATAAGGTTGTTTTCTGTAAAGTGCCACAAACGTTTGTCATTAGAAACAGTATTTAAAGTATTAACATGTTTGCACCTACTGTAGCTAGAGTCCGCATGCTTTCTGCTGTGCTGCTTTTCCTCATCAGTTAAATAGACAGAGGGCAGGTTACATCAACAGGACATAAGCTTCATCTTCACTTGAATTAAATATTGTCTAATGCTTTAGTCGCACCAAACTTTAAACATAGAAATAGTCAAGAAACGGCTGAATCGTTACTTAAAACTGGGGATGTCCCGATCTGATCCCAAAGATCGGTATCAGGGCCTTTTTAACGGACAAGGATCGATTGGGTTGTGAACAGGAAATATTTTAGTAGTGGAAATATTTTAGTAGTGGAAATATTTTAAAATGGAAAATGAAAACTGTTTGTAGTGCGAGTATCTCACGAGGTGGTAGTAACAACCTAAAAATAATCTCTGCACTGAAGCAACAGACACTGGAAGACATTTTAAAAGAGTAAGAGATTTAAGTAAAAAGGCAGATCTGACTGTGATTATTTTTACTACAGTCATTTGGAGTCGCGATGTGTCGATACTAAGCCTCATTACGCATTGGATTATAGTTTAATTTAAAGTATTGAAGCGTATTCACTGATTTTAAAGAGCGGAGTGTGTAAAACAGAGAATCAGGTCCATTTTATGAGACAAAGGGAGAATTCAGTTTTGGAGAAGATGCATTGGATTTGAATAACTTTAATGAACCTGAAGGGGGCGCTGTGTAACTGTTATCTAAGAAAATATCAGATCAGATACTCAATAATAAATGACTCGGATCAGACTCGGAGGCAAAAAACATGATCGGAACATCACTACTTAGCACTGACAAAAAAATACTAATTTTAAAAGGAGGATTAGCATGAGCAGCTCTGCGGATGCTAACAGGTCTATTGTTTCCCATAATAACAATGAGCTTTGAATGACACAGGAAAATCCTTGAGAAGAATTAATAACTTGCAAAATGATTAAATGACTAAGCAGTTTAGCAATTAGCATGAAACTCAGGTTGGAATGACTGTTAGCTTGTTAGCATCAAATATTATTTAATGATATAAGCAGCTGCTGCGTGTTTATGAGTTTATTTAAGAATGTTTCTCAACAGATAGTTTGCA
The DNA here is from genome assembly GCA_037576955.1 of Lepidarchus adonis. Taxonomy (NCBI): domain Eukaryota; kingdom Metazoa; phylum Chordata; class Actinopteri; order Characiformes; family Lepidarchidae; genus Lepidarchus; species Lepidarchus adonis. Next base: position 14,029,560 of record JBBIGC010000024.1, read on the forward strand.
TTTTAACATTTTTTTGCTGTATATTTCTTGCCCTCTGTGACCTAGTAGCGTTCTAATGCTCTAGGGGTTAGAACCGTGGTTAGAATGTGGATAGTTCAAAGTTCACACTCCAGTGTGGTGCATTTTGGGTAATGGGGTGTGTTCGCAATGAGAAACGGTCACTTTTACTTATAAATTAAACTCTTTAACTGCGAGAGCTGTTAAAAATCTACCGAACAGCAAAAGCGTGATGGCTAATGAAAAACCGACAGAATTTGGTTTTTAAAAATGAGTGTAGACTTTCATCACTCAGCCTGGAAATGATCTCAGCGCTTCAGTTCATTAGCATTTGCACTGTTTAAACAAACCTACATACTTTACACAATTAATATTGCTCCCACAGGGGGAATTAAACAATAAGTGCTGTTTTATTACTGCATTATTTTGTCAGCAAACAAAATCACACATTTTTAATACATACAGTGCCCTCCACAATTATTGGCACCCCTTCTGTTCTTAGGTTTCTAATAAATTCTTATTTTTCTGAAAAACACAAAAGCTAAGGGTGCCAATAATTGTGGAAGGTGCTGTAGGCCCATTAAACCACTGTAAATAAGCACTTCATATTTTTTGAGTTTGACTAAAATAACTAAATGTGATGGATTTGTGAAGAACGTGACCTGTTAACAAGTACTTAAATAAACACGGAAAAGTTTTAACTGTAGATTTTTAAACCATGTTTAATGTGGTGCAACGCAGCTAAATTAAAAATTAAAATATTGATTAGCTCTAGACTTTGCTTATTTTATCCTTGCTGGTGCAACCCACCCTTCATAACTAACAGAAAGCAAGTTAAATATAGAATATGTACAAAAAGGGAACTGTGTTAAGTCTAAAAGTTTCCTGATATCTACAGCTGGTTCAGGAAACAGAAACGGTGGAGAGACAGTGTCAGGCCGATCGCTTTGTCTCAGGAAACGTACAGCACATGATATTCACTCTGCTGAGCTGAACAGGAAAAGGAAAAGAGAAAGAAACCAATCATTGCTAGATTCATCAAACTCTGAGTACGTATCTTAACTTGAGCGTCGATATGTGAGTGTGTGGAGTGTGTGTGTGTGTGTGTGTGTGTGTGTTCCAGTGTGGTGCAGTGTTCTGTACGAGTCCAGAGAGGGTCCAGCACAGAAGGTCAGGAGATCCTCTCATGTCTCTTCATAAAAACGCAGAAGCTCCAGATTGGCATCAAATGTTCAATAAAAGAGGAAAAGCCCCGCCCCCTTATCTCCACTCCTCCCCCCTGCTGTCCGCAGTAAATGGACATGGCCCTCTTGCGCTCTCTCTCGACCTCACACCACAGTGCTGACAGACGGGTCGGACAGGTTGAGCTGGCCCGTGATGTCTGTGGGTGGGTACTGCTGCAGAGACGGAGAGAGAGAGAGAGAGAGAGAGAGAGAGAGAGAGAGAGATGCAGAAGAAACATACAGGCCATTAGTGTGAATTTAACACGTTCCCCCCGAACTCAGAGAGGACGTGCTTTCATGTGACCTCCAGAGGCAGTTTGACAGCAGGACCATCAACATACCAAAATCAGTTCCTCACTCCTGCAGGTGTCCCTCATCTCGTTTTGTGGCCTTAGGTGAACGTTAATCACTTTACTAAGCAACGGGTGCAAATTTGGTGCAAAAGTGAATGAAGTAAGAGAACAGGGCACAAACTAACACGGGGCAAAATGCAAAATTGGTATTTTCCAGATTATATGATGCTTTTAGTCATATTCTCATATTTCCAGTGCTAATTTTAACATCAAATAATCTCAATGATTTTACTTGTTCTCTTTGTGGCTGAAGCATTTTAACAACTTGCAAAAAGAAACAGCGAAGCACGACAGCATTGGCTTTATTGCAGTTTTATGTTGACATATACACTGGAAGGTTAATTTTTTTAAAAAGATTTTATGCACTAAATACTACCAAAATATTACATGTGTCTTTACCAAGTACTAAATCATGTGAAATATATTTACTTTTATTTGCTCTTTTACTGGAAAAACAGTTTTCACTAACCATAGTTATTAGTTTTATAAGATGTTTTAAATAAATAATTTAGATTTGTAGTAATTAAAAAAAAGGAAATTACATAACTATATAAATATATGTAAATGTATATAAAAATATATGTATATAATGTATATAATTTATATAGTTATACATATATTTCTGTAAATAATATCTCCTGTTTTTTGTCCATATAACATGTTTTTCAGTTTCCCTAAGGTATTTAAGTGTTCCGGTTTTGTTGGTTGTTTACTTGTGATTATGTGTTTTCTGGTGCAAATATATGCACCGTATCACTGTTTGTATGACTTACATCATACTCAACATACAGAATTTCATGGTTACGTTGTTAAAAAAATTTACAGTGTAAAATTGAAAGTGAACATGAAAGTAAATAGAATAAAATGCTCAGAAAATTGCAAAACAGAGCCTCAGGCGGGTTTCTGTCTCCCTCTGGTGGACTGACAGAGAAATGGCCCCAGAGCAAAACACACATAGGTGCTCATTAAAGTGACTCACAACGTAAGTCGGGGACTCACTGAACTTCTTGTTAAGCTTCTAGATTGAAGCCTCTATAAAAGTACTACACCTGCACATACTACAGCCACCCCACTAATCACAACTTCCATGTCATTACGTTGAAAATCTCACAAAATGGAGCCGCCCTGGATGAATTGTGTTTTTTATTGACACGTTAGCGACTAATACTACTGTTCATTTGCAACGTTTGGACTCCTGACACTTCTCGGATCAGATTTTATGTTTAGTTTATGTTTTCAGAAGTAAATAAGAGAGAGAGATTATAGGCTGTGGATATTAAAAAAGTCAAACCCAAAGGTGTTCGGTTGTGCCCAGCTCTCGGGCCGACACCACTTTGGCTTGAATGAGTGTTATTGTGCTGTAACTGCCTGAGGAGGCTTTAAGCCTTAAACAGAAAGGGAAATTGGGTCTCCAGTATCTGTCCTGCTTGTGGGATAATGGCCGTTCATTGGTCCGCCCCAGAAGAGGCAGCGCTTACGAACATTCTACAGCTGTCTGTCTGAGTTAAGATATGTACCATGTTGTTTGTGCAGGTCTTATCTACATGGCCGAGACTGGAGCCCCCATTTCCCTGCATTTTCGTGAGCAAGTGCGCAGGGAAGGAGCCTGTTTCTGTGCATATCTGCAGTGACGGGTCAGAGTAACACCCAGTTCAGTGCAGATACACAGGAAGTGCGTCGTATGCCACAGAAAAATCTATATTTTAGTTTGCTTTGGACACAGTAAGCGATATAATGATGGCTGCCATGTTGCAATGGTCAGGATGAATTAAAACTGTGTTTATAATAAAGGCAAATAATGACAAGTGCATTACATTCCTTCTCATTGCAAAATGGGCACAGCTCAAGCGTGAAGTGGGAGGAGCTACAGCTATATTGAAAAAGAAACGTCAATCCAAATTGATGGTAATCAGCCATAATTGATCAGAAAAGAAGATTAATTCTTCATTCTTATGAATATAATAGATGCATATGTATGGAAGACTCGCTGCCTCCAATCAAATTTCAGGATTTATGATAATAAGACATTAAGCTAATGGTGCATGAACTGTACATAGATCCAAAAGTTCACAAAAACTTTAAATGATTTATTTCTACTGAGTAAAAGCAGTTGCATGTTGCAGAAATGAAGAATGCTTAAATATAATGTGTCCTTATTCATAGCTCAGCACACACTGCGCTATGACTGCGTCGCTGTGGCAGTTTATCTTATCGGTGTGTAAAGCGCTGCAACTTAAAACTTATAATCATCACAATATTGCTGGAAATTGTATCCAGCAATATCTCTTCTGTTTTCGCTGGCACTGCATCATGGGAGTGCCTCTGCATGGCACCCCTATGAATGCATGTGCCCGCTATGTTCTCTGAGGAGGCTTTCTGTTGGCACGTCGAATCAAGCCCACAGCGCCCCCTGCTGAGAGACAGTGATCAGAGAGACAGAAACAAGAGTAGCACTACTTCTATCACAATCACAATCACAGCTACTTCTACGTCTACTTCACTACTACAACACAGTCGCTACTACAACACGGTGTGTATTTCGTGGGACAGGTACGTGGCATGCGTTCAGAGGAAGAGAGGAGCTGTGTGGCATGTATGTAGGGGACGTCAACACTCATAAATCCATATATATCCATTTATATACAAGGGAAAACACTGATATTAAAATAAATTGATGATCAACAGCTGTGGATGGGTTCGTTTCTTCTCTCCTTTCTCCTGATTGGATGATTCCTTTCACCATTTTGGTGCCCCCCCCCCCCCATCCCATCCCATCTCGCCCGAGGTTAACACACACACACTCATACGTAAGCACTCGGACCGTGAGTAAGAACAGGAGCTAAAGTTAGCAGATTCGCTAATTAAGGGGACAAAGGTGTATACACAGGTGTGAGCAAAAGTTTAAGAACATCCTCTATGAAGGACAAGCATCTTTCTGCCACTTCTAAATACACAATTTCTATTTATCTGCAGAGTCGTACGCTTCAGCAAACAAACAGCAACTGTGCATTAAAATGTGGGTAATAATGGGAACTTCTTTTCAAATCAACAAAAACTGGGGGCGCCAAAACTTTTGCACACAACTTTGCATAACGGTTACATATAACAATTACAAGAATAACGAAAATGACACTTTGAACGCTTCAAAGTCAAAATATTTTCTATGATGTATGCTTATCTTAAAATGACTTAAAACTGTGGAAAAAATGTCTGTTTTATAAATAAATCAAAATATTTTTGAGAATTCTTGTATCCTTGTCTGGATGTTCTTCCTGCAAAAAGCAAAAATGAAAGAAAAAATATATAATAATAATTATAATAATAGCAATAATAATAATAATTATAATTATAATAGCTGAGGCACTGTTATAATAATACTGTTTCGACCCAAAGAGTGATGAACAGGAGACAGAGACATGACTGGAGGAGAAGGTAACCATGGAAACTCCAATCTGCAATGTTAGTAAATTAACTGAATATATGCAGATGAGCAGACCTCTCGGAAAAGAAAGATAAAGAATGGTAATGAAGAACGAATATGACAAAAGACCCCGAACCTTCGCTGAGTCCGAGGCCAGGGCCAGGCTGCGGACAAAACGGGAGATTTATTCTCCTGCGTGAAACAAGCCAAGGCATCTTTACAACAATCTTAATCATGATCAAGGCCTGCAGTGCAGAAGACGTCTAGATGTTTAGAAGAACATGAATATGAAAAAGGAACAAACATCTGTAGCATGAAGCCTGAAAGAGAACGAGTGCTGTTTAAATTCAGAAATAATTCAGTTCAGACGTTAGTTGCCGTTATAACAGACTCGAATGCCACAACACTTAAGCATGCAGGGTGGAGGTAGCTCACTTCAACTACGTCAGGCAAGAGAGAAACACACACAAAAACAACCCACTAATAGAAAACACTGCAATGACATCACACTACATCCAGGAACAGCAACATGGGAGAGAAGCAGCCCAAAAGAATCAGGCGCCTTGCGTTGCCCCCCTCCTCTTGGGTCACACCCTTTCTACTCGGTATCTCTCCAACCTGCACCGCCATCCTCCCTCACCCCAACACCTCCCTCCCTTTAGGTGTGTCCTGTGTGTTCGGTGGGTCCTAAATCCTTCCTGCTGTCCGTGTAGGGGCGAGTTCTAACAGATGGGGGTCGGGATGGGAACCGAATGGCTGACTGACAGACACGTGGCCACGGCCGAGATGGACGGGATAACCCAAGTGGAATGGAACTTTCTCGTATAGGACATGAGATGGCATTTAAGACAGAGGGAAAGAGAGAAGAGGACGAAGAGACAGAGAGAGAGAGAGTGAGAGAAAGAGAGAGCGAGAGAGGGGAAAGAGAGAGCGAGATGCCATTCCTTAGTCTTTCCTTACCGTGTCTTTGGAGGACCTACGTCTCTTGATGCTGGAGGCCAGGGTGGTACTGATGGACCTAAAAGAGGGTTTCTTTTTGGGGTCGGACTCTGCTCTACCACTTTTCCTATCCTAAAATAAATATACGTAGAATAATCATTCATGTTCTCTGGCTGACACCAGTTCAGCCTGGCATTACCAAAGACTATCTTAACCCAAACTATGCCCTACGTGGTGCCCAAGTCCTTAAGAAGGCCTCATTCAGAGCTGATAGCTATATGGATAGACAAGCATTCCTTCGGTATGTTGGCATCACCTAGAGATGTTCTTCAGCCAGTGGGTACATGGTAGAGTGATGAGCTACTTTAGTGGAAATATTTGGCAACCCAACAGCTACAACCCAAGTAAAATGCTTCGTTTTATTTTACCCGGGAGGATTCTTCGCATCTCTCCAAACAAACGAGCTCATGACACATATATATTATATATATTACATTAGTACAATGGCAGATGCCCCGCCCCTCCCTCCGCCCACTACTCTCTGGCCCCTACATTATGCCACGAGGGTATAGCACAAGACTGAGTGTGTTTGTGTGAGAAAAGCTCATATTAAGGTATTCTTACATCCTGAGTCTCTACAGAGGAAGAGGGCTGCATAGGGGAGGAGAAAAGAAAAATAAATGAATATTTATCCACTTGCTTTAAAGATCGTTAAGACTTTAAGATCCATAAGCAAAAGCAGAGGGAGAGGAAAATGAGCTTGCAGAGAAAAGAATGACACTGATTAAGCCAAGCAAATCTTAATATCACAAACAAAACAGCACTTTTAAAGGGGCAAATAGAGCAACCAATAAAATGCCAAAGAGCAGAAGAGTACATGATTGACTATATAAACCATACTGAAGCGTTATACTCTGTTTCAGGTATAACGGAAATTCACCCCACACGTATAGGGAAGGTTTTTTTTTCCATGTGGTGTGAATTTCTTCTGGGTGCATGCAGAAGTTGTGTGGCAGTGAACAAGAGAAACAACAATGCATAGAAGCGTAATACTTGACCTATAGCAACACTGGCATCTGCTCAGTGGTTTCACGTGGTGGCCTGAATCTCTTTGGCCTTTGATTTGGTTCTAGACTAGATTTAGACTTAGTCAATCCCTGCAGGTTCTCTAAAGTAGCATTAAGTGAATGGAACTGAAATGAATTAACATTGAATGAGCAAGAAGTCAGTGATGGTAACTATACACACACTGTAATTATTCTCATTCAAGTGAAACTGGTTGATGGAAAAATAAAAATGGCCAAAATGAGCTGGAGAACCAGGATACAGGCCCGAGGTGACCTCGCCTGCTACGTCCTATGAGTCACTGTAGTGTCGATAGGGAGAATAAAGCAGCATGGAGGATTAGCTGTACGTTAGCATGCATACGGAGAACACTGACACACTGGGACGACGTGTGCGACGGGCTGCAGGCTCAACACAGCGCATCGCTGGGTGAGCACCAATTCACAGCTCATGTCGTTTGCTAACATTACTGTGTAACTCTTTTGTTTTCCTTGTTTCCCTCCAGGCAGTGCACTTCGGAATAACTTCTGCTCCAAGAAACAGCCATCCAGAGACTCTGCAGCAGTATGTGCTGTTGACTGCACACACACTCTGAGGCGTCTTGTGTTTAAAGCCAAAGGAGCTTTGTTTCCGCTGTCGACGCTGAAACGCGTATGTAGGTTATTCAAAAGTGCAACATACCTGTCACATGAATCACCGTAATTATGATGCGGAATTAGCATATGGGTGTTTAAGTGCACACACACACATAGGAAACATACACAATGGTAGGCTGACACAAAAATGCCTGAGACATGAATTCCTGCTAAGAATGGGGCCGGAGGAACACAGCTGCAAACTTCAGTTACATTTGTAAACCGTATACTGATCCAAAATGGCCGACAGTGTGTTGTCACTGTACAGTATGTTTTTCCTTTCTTAGCAGAAGTCAACATGCAGCCATATCCTGTGTGCACCAACATATACACAGACAAAAACACATATACGTGTGTGTTATTGTGTGAGTGTAGAAGATGGCAGGACATTGATTTGCCGACACAGACGAGACACTGTGATCTTACCTTTCTGTGGCACCGCTGCCTGTTCGGTAGCAGTGGCACTGACCTTTTGTGAGTGTGTACAAAGTACCAGCGTGAGGCTGGCCCACCTCCGCACAGACATCACAGTCTCACTGTGCCCCGGGCCTTTCCTCACCCTCCCTCCCTCCCTCCCTCCCTCCCAAAACACCACAGCCCTGCTGGAGAGGTCTCCCGATGCTTCAAACAGAAGCCATGAGGGCAAATCAAGCCTGAGCAAGAACTGCTGGTGAACAGGACTGGAGCTTGAGCTGGAGCTCTGCCCTGGGTTTTATGAAGTCAGTTCTTGAAATGATGCACAATAAAATATATTCTATATGAATAAGCATCTGTCTGTCCCTGCTGGTTTAAAGCTAGCATCGTTAGCATAGCTCTTCATTATGAAAATGAGGCAAACTCAAAAATACTGCCACTGCTGAGGACTCCATTGAAATGTCATGATCTTTGGGTTAGAATTGTTATCATTTTCAGACAGGAAGTGATGTCAGTATAGTTGTATCTAGCTCTAGCCATGATTTCTCAGCTTTAAGCAGCTAAGAAACTAAAAAAAGCTCAAAGATGATGGCGAAGAAATGGAGCAGCTTGCGTTACGTACTAAAGATGGAGTCCCAGCCGCGGCCGCAATTTGACTCCCAGAACTCTCCTTATTGTCCTGTTGGGACAGACAAGAGACAGGGGCCCAGTTGGACTCAACTAATCTGTCCCGAATCATTTCCAGGCATCGCTAGCCATCGACCAGCCGTCTCCAAACCACCCAGACAAAGTTAACACCCCCAGGCTCTATGCTGGCGAGCAGCTCCTTATTGAAGTCTGTGGGAAAGAGGATGAACACGTTTACACCCGTGTGAAGGAGCTTCCTTACCTGCAAGTTCTTCCTCCAGACGTTGACGGCCGCGAAGGCGAGCTGCATCTGCTTCCTGCGGGCGTCTTTGTGGCGCTTGTATGCGATTTCGATGAAGATGAGGAAGATGCCTGCTGCAATGCCACCAGCAACTAGCATGAAGACACCTGGGAGAGGACGAGAGAGAGAGAGAGAGAGAGAGAGAGAGAGAGAGAGAGATGCATGAAATCATTAAGGCTAGAAACGACTCAAGATTTTTTCATGGACACTCGGGTCCAGGGCTTAGAGGAGGCTTTCTGCTCCTGGATGAAGTCCTGTCTGAACAAAACCTTACATCTCAATAATGATAACTGTACAGGAGAAAGAAAAGTGAGCTTAAATCTCAAGGGAAGTAAGAATAGCGAGTATTTGTAAACCATTTCTATTGGTCTAAATATGAAACACAATGAAGCCCACTTTTAAAAAAACTACAAAAAGTCATTTTTTCGTACAAATTTTGGTATGTTCTATGTACAATGATGCAAGATACACAGATGTCAAGCTTAATTTTTATAACTACACAGATTAGTATGATGTTAGTATAAAAAAAGGTATTGGACAAAAAAAGGCTACAGTACCTTACAACTGCAGTTTTTGTCCAATGTCTTTAAAAATATTTGCACCTGAGAGTGGACCATACCTGCCATATTCTCAAAGGTGAGTGTGGCTGGGGCATTGCTCCTTGAGTCACACTCCTGGTATCTCACCCAGGTTTTATCCAGGTCCTCCATGAAGCCGTTCTCATGGGAACTGCAGGGTGTGGGGGAGCGAGGAGAGAAGTCAAAGATTATTACGAAGCATCGGGCAGATGGTACGTTCATTCCCACAAGATCGCAGGCACAAACACACACACATACACACACACACACAGGCCACACATAAACACAGACATCAGAGCGGGGGGGTGGGGAAAGGGAGATACAGAGAGAGATGAGTAAGAGCAATGTCTCGGATGATGAGATCTAAGAAAACGAAAGATACATAAGCGTAGAGTATTGCTGCTTCGGCTGGGACAGACCTGAGAATAGCCAGGGACACATTCTGTTTCCAGGGGCTGTCCTTGCGCATGCCTATGCCAAAGCCCGAACGGAAAAACAGCTCTCCCGTGGTCACCAGGTCGCACTTCTGCGAGGCTTCAAACTCCAGCACCGCAGAGTCCCAGATGAAAGCATGCAGCTTGCTGTTGGGGGGGAGGGTTTGAGGGAGGGGGGGGGGGGGCAGGAAGGGAAGGGTGGGGGGTTACGGTGCAACAATACAGTGAGTAACAACACACTCAAGGCACACCACCTCCCCCCCCACCCACCTCTGCTCCACCCGTTTGTGCAAGTCACCAAAACTACAGACCCCCTCTCATAGGCAAATGGAATCCAATGCCGGACAAGTGAGCTTTGTCCCCCATTGGATTCCCTAAGAGACTTACAAACCTAAAAATGGTGTTCCTTATTTATGTGAGACATTAGTAGGCATCTTCTGGGTTGTGTGCTAAAGCCTGAGTGCAGACGATGACTGAAAACACCTGAGACCCAGAGGCCATGGCTCCTTGGCTGACCAAGCGGCCATGCCCGCCGCTTACTTGTCCCGAACAGCCTGGATGGCTTCGGCGGCGCTCTCGTAGTTGTGCTTCTCCATGTGCCGATACATGGTGCTCAGTTCAACTTGACGCCGGAAGTAGATGTCCACTGAGCTCTGCTTCACTGTGGCATAGATGAACTTGTCTGATGGGTTCCTCAGCTGCCAACAGAAAGAGGAAGCCCTGATTCTGAGTTAAGTGTGAGTATGCACGACCAATGACCCATCAAAGCGGTGATTTCGGTGAATAAACTCAGAACTACTACAGTGAAACACAGTTAGCTCACCCCCCATTGGTCTGGGCGATAAATTTGGAGAGAGACGAGGATGGTGACCTATTGTAACTGATCACGGGTGATTACGACACTGGCTCCCTTTTTTGCTGTCATATACTAAATGCTTTACGGTAATACTGGACTCTCACGACAGACACTAGCGTTTGCTATATGCTCACTTTTTTGCTGCACGTTTGTCTGTCATATACGGTAGTAGAATGTAGCTGAACGTCTACTAAATGCTTTACGGTAATACTGGACTCCAATGACAGACACTAGCGTTTGCTATATGCTCACTTTTTTTGTTTTGCGCGTTTGTTTGTCATATACGGTAGTAGAATGTAGTTGAACATTTACTAAATGCTTTACGGTAATACTGGACTCTCACGACAGACACTAGCGTTCACTGTATGCACGCTGGTCGTCCAAGTTGCCACATGATGCTAGCATGACTTAATAATGAGAAAACAGCGGTGGTGGCGACAGCAGTAGCATTAGCAGCAGTAGTAGCAGCAGTAGACTTATAGAATTAGCATGACTGGCTAGATTCAAGGCTACAGTGCTAACACAGACTCAAACTTGCCAAGCTATAGATGGAGAAATGCATACACCGGACACTTTGCATGTTGTGACGAGGGTGAGGGGCGAGGATAGCGGCTTAACAAGGTAAATAACATGGAAGGAAATCGGTTCTGGCGAGAGGCGGGGTTGGTGAGATAACGTGGGGCGAGCTAACAGGGTTTGACTGTATTACATATCTCAGTGGTGTTTTTATCTGAAAATGTAACATCCTAAACCTACTCGAGATATATCTGTCAGGAATCACACAGGGGCTTAAAGGCAGCGTTCAAGTAAAATACAGGAAAAGTCCAAGTGACCAGAGAATCCAAAAACATATATATTGCTCAGTATGCTACGCAAGACAACACTTTGCAGCAATGTGAAGGCATTTCCTGTTTAATTAGTCTAAAAACTCATGATCTAGTTAGCATCTGGTTTCTCCAAGAACTGGAGTGAATTTCTGGATTAGGATCCAGGCCGGTTTGAGTTTGGTTAAAATCTCCTAACTGGATCCTCACAACATCTTTTTTAAACTCTACTAATGTGATGAAGAACGTACCCTCGGGTCATTGATGCCGGTGATGCGCTCCTCAGGCCGGTCCAGCACCAAGAAGGCAGCCAGGTTGGCAGTGTAGGATGCTACAATGATCATAGCAAAACCAGCCCACACCATGCCCAGGATTCTCGCTGAGAAGCTGCGCGGGGCACCTGGAAAAAGGTAGAGAATGAGAAATATGTACAAAAAATTCTATTGTCCAAAATGAAGAAAGATGGTCTGACAGTTTGCTCTTTTTTACATATGTAATTCATTTTACTCAATGTCATAGTCATCGTTTCCTTTCAAATTCAATGTTCTGCAGAACACATCTGAAAAACTACTGTATCGGTCTCATTCAGAATAGATTTTAAAATCCTCCTACAGATTTATAAAGCTCTAACTGGTTTAGCACCTGCACACATTGGAGACTGTCTGGTGGAATACACCCCAAATCAGCCTTAAGATCAACAAAAATCCCTAAAATGAACCAAAAAGTTCGTTTTTATGCCCTAAAACTATGGAATTCAATTCCGATTAATATCCACCAGGCATCAACAGTAAATAGATTTTTAATTTTATTTTAAAAAGCGTTTCATTAATATAATTGGTACAACAAATCACTAACCACTATACATACATACATCTCACCATCTCATGTTTATCTTCTTTATTTGAACTTTTTCTTATTTATTTGTTATTCCTGCACTATTTCTATTTTCTTAAAATCTGTATAACATTATTTTAATTATGTTTACTGTATAAATAAAGCTCTATAAACAAAGCTTATTATTAATATTATTATTGCTGCTCAATTATTTGCAGACTGCACTGCAGTTAACCCCTTTTCAGCTTGTTTAAAGAAAAAACCTATTAGTACTGTTACCTTCTCCAATTCCAGAGTTCAGCAACACTCCCCAGGAGAACCACATAGCTGAAGATAAGGTGAGGGCATCTTCTTCTTCTTCTTCACTGTTTACTTTAAACCTTCCAAACGGGCTGGGCAGAAACGAGGTGAGACAATGGGCAATCACTGAGAATTAAAAACACCTTTAAAACCTTTTACTATCAGCCACAGTAAAACCACCTCACCACCACCATCTCAAACACAGAGAGATCGATGGAGGTGTCACAAGATAAACCCCATGAATGAGAGCTGTAGAAACAAAGGAAGATAATAGTGAGCGAGGAAGAAATGAGTCAGTACCAGTTTATGTTTGCGGAGTGTGTCGGGCATTTTCAGGACAGTGAGGTCCTGATTATGTAGGAAAATGCTATGGGACATAACATACACAACATATCAGCTATAACAATAACACCACCTGCCTAAAATTGAGTAGACCCCCCTCGTACAGCTTAAACAGAGTCAGTATTAACATTGTAATGGACCACAAATGTGCTCGAACATTAATCAGTATGAATGCCAGGCAAAATTGTATTTTTCATAAATATTTTCCACTTCCTGGTTTAAATCAGTATACAGGTGACCCTCTTTTCTTTTCTCTTTTCTCTTTAATCTCTTAAACCTGGTTTCCCTTCCAGATTCTGGGGCCTAAAAAACATTTTGTACAACAGGAGAAATTCTTTGGCTTCAAATCTAGCCTTCACTCCCTCACATGAATCAATGAGCCTTGGGCGCCCATGACCCTGCTGCTGATTCATCAGTTGGATCACTTTTGTTAGGTACTAACTAGTGCACACGTGGAACACTCATGCTGTTCTGGAGATGCTCTAGTCATCGTGATAAGGCCCTTGTCAAATTGGCTTAGATTCCTTATGCTTTTCCATTTTCCCAGGTTCTAGCACATCAATTCCAAGAACCGCCTGTCCACTCCCCGGACGGGTGCCATTGTAAGGATATAACCAGAGAGTCGATGTTATACCCCACCTGTCAGTGGTGTTAATGTTATGGCTGATCAGTGTATACAGATAAAGGAATAACCTGACTAATGAGTGGAGAAAACATATCAATGTTTCCAGATATGTGTAGTAGGGGTGTGACAAAATATCGATATGGCGATATATCGCCGTCCTTGCTCACACGATACGATAATCAATATGGCGACAACAAAATCGATATTTAAATTAATACATTCGCCGCCAATTTGACTCACCAGCTACTTCTCTCCTCTGGGTGGCGCTGCTCGACTGAGTGCAGGGGATTTGGGTGAAAGATCAACAGAACTAGCTAGCAGACAGAACGTCCCAGACACATTTAAATCTAAAGTCTGGCTTTGGCTTTTAGAACACAGGCCGTGGGTTATTGTGTGACGCCGTATCTCTGTGCGTCTCTTTCCTGTACTTCTTTCATAGCGATGGATGACACTACAAGTGAACTGTCAATGTGAGTAAACCCGCATGGAGAGCTTCTTTAAAAACGGGGAAAGACTCAGTCTCCAAGTGTGCAGAATTGTACGTCTACGCCAATATGTAGTGTTTGCTGAACTATCCTCAACAATAATTGAGATCACTCAGAAGCGTATCGCTCCATAATTCGTCTTGTACACACAGGGCGTGTTTCATGGGGAGCAATGCATTATGGACTATGTAGTGTCTGGTGGGAGGAAATAGGGGAGTTGTAGTTCGGTTGGTAGCATGATGTTAGCGCAACTTGCCAAGTGGCAAAGAGAAACTAAAGTGAAGCCCTGAAGCTGAAGTTTCTCTGCGCTTCCGACCACGGTAGCAAAACAAATACGAGAAAGAAAATAATAACATTGCTGTTTCTTATGTAAATTAATAATGCATCCCTGTGTTTCTGTGGTGTATGGCTGTGTCATTGTTGTACGATATATTGATTATCGCACAATCACGATATTATCGTGATATCAGGCCACATATCGTGTATCGTATCGTGAGATTCCCACCCCTAATGTGAACTGTGTCATACAATTACGCTTTTAACAGCGTTCCCTGCTCGGTGGCATGTATAAAATGCTGAGCAGGACCTGGTGACTTTCATTTTGTATTAAAATGACAAAAGGAAAAGATGTAAATGAAGTTCATGAGTATGGGGGTCATGAATGGCAGGAGGTTGGGTCATAAAGACTGCTCAACTGCTTCAGAACAACAGAGACGAAAGCAGCCTCGTCATTTTAATCAGTGGGTAAAGGCTGAAGTGATGCTCCAGTATTATTGTGATATGTAAGAGTGGTCCTCAGGTCTTCAGACACCAGAAAGAAAGTCAGTTGATTCATCCTTTAACATATTCTCCATACGTGAGTGAGAGCATGTGCAACATACACCAATTCAATGCCTCAGGTCTGAACATTTGATCCCTATACTGAGGGAATGGCCTCTTTGTCTCCTTAAAAGAAGACTGCAAATAAATAAAGTCATTCTTACCAATCACCTTTATGCTATAATGACATTTCTTACAGTATGACAATGTCTGAACAGCCAACCACCGAGCAAGCCGAGTTGTCCTGTGACGTTTGGAGAAATCCTGGAAACAAAGACACTTGTGCACCTAACCCCAGTCTGAGAAACGGACTCAGAAAAAGAAAAACCTGGGAGATGCCTCATTAGAAGACACAGCAAGTCACACACACCACCCGTCCCCCTGTTGTACCTGAACCGGTCTAGTAGGTAAAGCATCACCGCCACCACATGCACCGAAAGACCCACCAGCAGCCACAGTGTGCTCTGGAACGGCTGCATGAATGAGTCCAGAGTACTGCGAGGAATTTCCTGCAACACAAAGCACAGCATCACTCTTCTCCCAACAAAGAATTCTGATACCAGAACAATACCATTTTTAAAGAGTCAAGCTAGGGATGTCCCGATTCCATCTCAAAGATCAGTATCGATAGAGATCAGGGCATTTTTAACTGATCGGGGCTCAAGAACGTTCAAGTTCAAAGAGTCAACATTACAATGAAATGCGTATGACGAGAAGAATCAGAAAATAGACTAGCATGGCTAAAATGTTAGCCGTGTGGAAATATTTTAAACTGGGAAATTATAACAATACATCAATACAGAGCTCCATTTAATACTACTCAACTAATTAGACGCCTAAAAATAAACATATAAAAAGGCTATTTATCGCTTTGGATGACCAGCCAATCAGTGCAGTTTTACAGCAAGGTCCTCCATCACCTACGAGGTATTTTATAAGTTCCAGTGCTTGCCCAGTGTCAAAAATAGTTTCATTTGTGTGAAATAGGCAGACGAGGACATGCTGGGTCCATGTCATTTCGTTGGACAATGGCAGAATTCAGTTGTTAGTTGCCGGTATACCTGAAGAGGGCGCTGTGAAACTCTTATGTTTTATGCAATATAACCACATTTCACTTAATCACTCATGTTTAAAATTGGCTATTTCACAGATTTTTCTATTTCAGAACCTTCTATTTATTTTTTATAATATTGTTTAATGCCAAATTATTGTACACTGTCTGTGAACAATAATGAATGACAATAAAACCTAGTCTAAGTTATCTAGAAATACAAATATTGGACTCGGTTTTGACAGATAATCAATAATAAATGACTCGGAGGTAAAAAAAACACGAACGGGACATCGCTATTTTCAGTACCTAAAGAGAGTAACTGTATTCATATAATCGTTACTTATGCAAAATCTACACTTCAGGCCCAAAGTACGTGTGAGGACAAATAAAAACAGCTATTTTAGGTTATTTTAGGTATTTCTAATGTCATTGGCATGAATAAGTGAAAAAATTACAATTTTCCAACAATGATGAGGTGTAGATAAGGAGATGGGTTTTGTAAGGCAGAACATATAACATGAATAAGTAGAATTTATTCTGTCAAAGTGCAGGTCGGAGAATTAAGAGATGATGGTATTACTCCATCCTAAGACTAATCCTCCAAAGTAGCAGTGACAGTGATATGGTGTTATATAATAATTCCTTTGGAATTAGAGTGAAGTTATTAACACATCTGACTTATTATGGCATTGCTGTGTTACTATAGCGACCATGTTGAAATGCTATGAAAGATTTGGACAGATTTGGGTGGATGTACCTTTTTCACAAGGATAGTGAGCCCCTGATATTTGAATGGTTTGGAGAATTCTATGTACTGAGCTCGTTCATTGTTTATGGTCAGTGGAGCCACGATCATGTCTGCAAGGCCACTCAGGAGCTCTCCCATCATGCCGTTCCACTCCTTCTTGTTGCTGTTGTTTACCTAAGGCCAAGAAAAAAAATATTACAAGACTTATACTGCTTAAAATGGCTGAAAAAAGGAAGTAGACAGACTGAACAAGGCTTAGTCTATGCAAAATCAATTCTACTTTCATTACCTACAGAGAATAACTGTATTCATATTCAGAATCAGAATCAGAAAAACTTTATTGTCCCTAAGGAAATTGCTTATGTAGCAACTGCAACATAGAGACAGT
>JBBIGC010000024.1:14046921-14057553 GCA_037576955.1 Lepidarchus adonis
ATACTGTATATTGCACTTTGAGGTTGGTGATGTGCAGCATGTAATAATGTAATATTGTAATATTGTAATGTTTTAATATAAGCGTTACTTATGCAAAAGCCCAAAGTGCGTATGACTACATATAAAAAACAGCTGTTTTAGGTTATTTTAAGTAATTGGTAATTTCTAATGTCATCGTCTTGCTTCTATCTGTAAACTGAATACATTTATTTAGCATTATGTAGCTTATTCAGTTGATTAATTATTATTAATTGAATTTTCATTTATTTATTATTTTATTTTTGTTTATTTTGTTGCACAGTTATTTTGGAGTCCGGGGTGCGAATTTAACACCGAACAAAAAAGATTTTTATAATTTGTCAATTAAAATATGCAGTTTTTTTGTGAAGGTCAAACGGAGCCACAACAAGGAACCTGAAGAGTTCTGACCCCTGGCCTAGATAATGTATTACTGCCATATCATGAATAGTTTTTCCTGTTCTAACATACCTGACTCATTAATAAGCTTTCATAACAATACTACTGGCTTTAAACTAGCAGCCTGTCCTGTGAATGTTACACTTTTTTACTACATTCCTGTATCACTGCTAAATGTGCCACGATTTACACCTGCTCCTCAAGCGTTTGCCCATTTATATTCCTCACGTGAAGCACTAATGAGCAAGACGCCTCAGATTCCATGCTGTTATGTTGACATCACACCTGCCATTTTGTTAAATGTGAGTCCTGTGCACATGTAATGTTCATTTTTTAAATTATTTATGATTTTAATTATTAAACAGCTTATATTTTTATTGTACATACTTGAATTTATGGCTCTTGTAAAAATAAAACGGATGAAAACTGAGTGTCTATGAAATTTCACTGTGACAGACCATTAATAAATGGTCATAATCTCAAGAACAAGCAGAAATGAGCTGAATTTTCGTTCCTCACTATAAGACAAGTGATTTGAAAGTTTCCCACACAGTCAATTATGGTTGTGTAACATCCTCAGAACCGAGCCGCTACAGGACGAGTGTGTCTTTATTTTACTCTGCAATATTTTCACCAGTTGCCCAAGTTATAATAACTATTTTAAGTAATCGAAACATATTCTGCAACTTTTTCAACCAGATTAAGTGACATAAAGGTTATTATTTAATGTTGCTTCTGCTTTATATTTGATAATGGTATAAGAACAGTGCACTGTCAAATTTCAATCAAAATGGTTTCTGGTACTACATGACTTACATGACCATAAATCACCATTCTGAACATTCAGACTTATATAAATATGGAATAATCCTGGGAGAAAAAAAACATTTCACTGTATACACGAAATGTGTCGCAAGTCGAATTTTGATCCAAGTCAAAACCCACTTACATACACATCTACGTGTGTAATGCCCTGGAGCCATTCCTCTATCAGTCCACCAGAGGGAGACATTCACCCACCTGGCGTTTTTGTTAAATGTACTTTCACTTTCACTTCCACACCATTAAAAAAACGTGGTTTGGGGCGGTGTCGTAACTACTGATTATGTCGTAACTAAAATTATTAACTAATTTTCATCAGTCGAGTACGTTATAATCGAAGACCCCCTGTATTGTACAATTACAACTACATGTGACAAATAAAAACTTTTTATTAAACTATGTTCATTATTAGATTTGACTATAAATACAATACTAACAATGTTAACATACAACTATCCATCTCCACCTCTGTGGGTTATAATCCTTTTCTATTTATAAACTTCATAAGCAGTCGACATTTCCCCTGATGTAAACATCATTAAATCATGGTATATAAACAAACATGATTCTTTTTAATATTTCATGCTGCTTAGATCATTTCCACAGAAATGTATCTTGTCTGGGCAGATGAATAGACATTTTAAGCACTTTATAACATATTATAAATGAATATGAAGGTTAATTTTCCATCCATCCATTGTCCAAACCGGGGAAGCTGGAGCCAATGACTATGAGCCAAGGCTGGGTGCACCCCAGCGAGCAGGCCAATCACAGAGCATCACAGAGACAGACACACATTTACAACTATGGGTGATGTAGAGTAGACAGTTAAACTGCACCACAAGTCTTTGGACTGTGGGAGGAAACCTGCGAACCTGGAGGAAACACAAAAAACGAGCAGAGCTTGTACACTCCACACAGAAAGGCACCTGGGAACCAGGGATCGAACCCAGGACCTTCTTGCTGTGAGGCGACAGAGCTCACCACTGCCGTCCTAATACAAAACTAACAAAAACAAATTTTAATATTAATCCAGCCACTAAATTAATAATAATTAGTGAAAACTCACTCTCTCTTGGGTTCCAAACTTCCCATCAGCCACCAAGTGGACCTCATAGGTGAAGTTCATAGTCATGGCCAGCTTGATCAATAGGTCAATGCAGAATCCATAACAGCACTGAGGCACTATTGGGCGTCCTGTAACCAAATCAGAAAAGGTGACATTTCAATCCATCTGACAGATAGAAATCTGGAGATTATTGTTTCCTACTGTTCTCTAACCATTCACTCTTAGGCAGTGTACGTTCATTTTGGGTTCAATTCAGTCAAATCAATCAGTAATTAATATTTCCTTTAACCTATTAGTTATTTTTAGTGGAGATAATTTACTACCAGCTTTCAATGCATCTGAGATATATGAACTGAAATTAATCTGATATTCTAATGATTTTTCAATGACTACAGTTAAAATAGCATCTACAACAGCTAAACAGTCAAATAAATTATATTAACTATGTATATTGTGAAGCACTTTGAGCTGCATCCTGATGTATGAAAAGTATTCTATAAATAAAGCTAATTATTATTATTATAATTAAACTAAAGCACACAACTTGACACATGACTCATACACTGTAAAAAATCTGGTATTTTAAGTTTAAAAATGTAGTTTCTAGGCTGCCTTAATAATTCAAGTGAATAGATTTATATTCTGTGAACTGAGTTGAAGCAGCGTAGGAACTTTTTAAAGTAAAACACCATTTTCTTTTTACAATGAGATGGACACAATATGGTAAAAAGCGCACACACACACATAAAGCACACGTCTGCATAGTTTGCAAACGAGACAGTTTGCAAATGGCAGACATAGGCACACACAAGCTTACACGCCCAATCAGACCAAACCCATGCTTTCACACACTCGCACACACACACATACACCGCCACTGTCACGCTCGCACACTCAGCTGCATGCATACATATATAGATACCTACTGCATATATATGTATGCATCTCCAGTTGGCGGGTGGAGTAAGGCACAGTGTTATCATAAACGTCCCTGTTGTGTTACCTGGGATGGTCTCATTTGGTCCAGTGCAGATCACCTTTTTAATTAAGACTCCGTTGGGTGTGAACTCTTCCCTGCAGGTCCCGTCCTGCATGGTCGGTTTCACATACACAAATGGCTCCTGATGTATGGTGACTATCTGTAATCAGAATCAGAATCAGAATCAGAAAAACTTTATTGTCCCTGAGGGAAATTGCTTATGTAACGACTGCGACATAGAGACAATGACATAAATGAGCTTTTACATCAATAACAACATTAAGAAATGTTAAAAGAAATAGACATTAGAAGGAAAAACAGCTGCTTTCTGAAAGGATTCTGTACGCACACCATTTTAAATCTATTTCTAAAGGTGCTATTAAAATTCCCACCACCAGTAACAACCATACATGAAATTATGTGTAATAAAATAGAATGAAACATAAAAGTATTGAAAACATGTAGAAAAGAAGGTGTAAAAAGGCTGGAAAGTCATGACACCAGATGAAATTAGATGCAAATTCATATCTGCTTCAGTCCCAATTGATGGCTATCGACAGGCGTCTCATTATCAAGAAACATCTGATGATGGTAAAACCAAAGGATCTTCACAACCTTATTTTTGGAAAATATACTGATGGCATTGGTTCCATGATTATGAAAATATCGATTGGGCGATATATCATCGTCCTTGCTCATGCGATGAGATAATCGATACACTGGCAGCATCAACAATATTTAAATTAATAAACATTTGCTGCCAGTTTGACTTATCGGCGTCGCTGCATCTTCTCTCCACTGGGTGGCGCTGCTCAACTGAGTGCAGGAGACTTGGGTGAAAGCTGAAGAGGAACTTCCCATCAGATAGACGCAGAGAAAGCTACATTTGAATCTAAAGTCTAGAACATTGACGGAACAGAGTGTGGATTATTGTGTGACGGCCGTGTCTCTTTCCTGCACTTTAATATCAATGGACGTTGCTACAAGGAAACTATGTCAATGTGAGTAAACACATCTCTGGAGAGCTTCTTTAAAAACGGGGAAAGATTCAGTAATCCCCACCAATATCTAACATTTGCTGAACTGTCCTCAACATTTATTTAGATCAGACAGAAGCGTAACGTTCCATAATTAATCTGGCATACAGAGGGTTAAAACTAGCGCCAGAGCGGAAGGTGGTAGTTCGGTTGGTGGCACAATGCTAGCACAACTTGCCAAATGACAGAAGCAAAATCTTGAAGCTGAAGTAGTGATTTCCCTGCGCTTCTGACCGGGAAAGTTAACAATAGCATTGCTGATACTTATGTAAATTAATAACACATCCCTTTCTGTGATGCATCACTATGTCATTGTCGTGCGATATATCGATTATTGCAGAAACGCTGTATCGCAATATTATCATTATCATGTGCCACGTATCACTTATCGTATTGTGAGCTACACTACGATTCCCATCTCTATTACAGAAGAATTTCTAAACTACTGAAGGTTGCAGTGAGCACTGTTGGAGCCATAATCAGGAAGTGGAAAGAATTTAATTTTACCATAAGCCAAAGGTGTCAAACGCTGGTCCTGAAAGGCTGGTATCCAGCACACGTTGGTAGTGTCCATCCTCAGTCACAGTCAGAAAACAATAAGTAATGCACCCAAACTCTATGGCCTGTGTATGTATGAACATCTATGGTTTGATTTCTTTGCATGTGTGGATTGAATGGTTTGTTACCGACATCGGGTGAGAATTTTATGTCAGTAGATCCTTTAGAAATGGATTTATATTGAAAATTGTTCAATGTTCAATACCACCATGGACCTCAAGAGACGCAAGCTGAAGGTTTGGAATGTCCATCACAGTTCCTGATTTAAACATCACTGAAAATTTGTGGATCTTAAAAGAGCTGCGTATGCAAGACGACCAAAGAACATTACAGAACTAGACCCTTTTGCAGGAAGAATTGTAGAAAATCCCAAGTACAAGAACTGAAAGACTTTTAGCTCTAAAAAGCGTTTGAAGCTGTGAAATCTGCCAGAGGAGGAGTTACTAAGTACTGAATATAGAGTGCACAAACTTTGCACAGTGCATTTTTGTTCAATTTATGGCATAAAAAGTAACTATGCATCAATGTTTGCTGAAAATATTATGAATTTTTGTGAATTTCATGTTCTAGAGAGACTGTGTCCTTTTTACTTGCTTATGCAAAGAGAAACCCATACATATGTTCTAAGCAAAAACATTACAGTTCTCTAGGCCTTAGATCATGTCAGACGGACCAGATGCCAAAGGCGAAATGTGTTATTCATAGTGTCTTTGGTCAAAAGTGCAAAAGCCAACATCTGGCATGGCATGGGGTATTTAAGTGCACAAAGCATGAGAGAATATTAGTGAATGCCCCACTGGCACTGAGGTGTAAACTGGGATTTTAAAAAGACACAGATTGTCATTAAGGTGATGACTTGTCCTGGAGCATCCATGTTATTTCAGCAAGACAACGTCTTCATAGACAAGCTTGTGGTTGACTGGCGCGTTAGGAATTCAAATCTGCTTTTTTAAAAGCATGGAACATCAGGAAAATCAGTAACTAATCAATGGTGACCCCATACAGCTGTATTACAGGTCCTGCATTAAACAAGAACGGCCAAAAACTGCAACACTTACTCTCCTCAGTTCCTAAATGATTAAAAAGTGTAAATAAAAAGAAAGTCACTGTATTATAATGGCAGAAAGGTAAATTCATAATTACAAAATAAAGAGTCTTTGTAGTTTTGTGTAAAAAAAAAAACATACGAAAAAAAGAATTACATTTTACAAAAACACTTCTGCAAATAAGGCATAATTATATATAACACATATGTATTTAACAGATACTGTACTTTTAGCCTTGTAGACATCTGGAAACCTCTAGGTCTCTCTGTTTCTCCCCCAGGCCAGATGATCTTCCTCTGTTTGTTCAACACCACCTGAGGAAATGAAAAGAAAATGACCAATGAGTGATGGTGTTTAAATTTTTTTTACCTATTTTTAATCTTTAATATATTTTAATCAAATATGCAGAAAAGTTTCATGTGTGTGATTGCTGCTATTAAATGCATCTGCTGTTCTATTTTGGATGTCATTCTTATGATCACTTTTTTTGATCCATTGGTTTTGTATTTTCATTGCGTTACTGAGATTTGATTACTAAATCCAAAATCCTGATGACAAATTATAATATACATTCTGTAACTGTAATGTGATTTTTCAGCAAATAAATGGCTTTTTCAATTTTGTCCAATAAACTGAATCACAATTTGATTTGACTTAATATGGAACCGACTACATCTACGTGCTTAAGACTATTTTATGAATAAAAAAAAGGATTTTAGGTAAATAAATGAGAAAAAGTATCCACATTCTTTACCATTAAAATAATTTAGATTGATAAAGATATAAAAAAAACTTTTTTTAAAAAATACCAAGCATCAGTTCATCATCTAATAGCCCCACTTTCCACCAGGGGAACAGAGATACACACCTGAGTTCCATTATAAATTCCAACTTGAATCAGTCTGCTCTTCTGGTAGTTAAGGATGCTGTAATGGGCGAATTTTCTGTCCCCGTCATCATTAAACTCCACACGGCCCGTGAGACCTTCTGGATACTTGGACGACATCAGGACCCTGCGTTTGAGAGGGAAACCGTGGTTAAATGATGACATACAGAATCAGAAAATCAGAATCAGAACAACTTTATTGTCCCTGAGGGAAACTGCTTATGTAACGACTGTGACGTAGAGACAATAACATAAAATAACACGCATCCTATACTAAAGAAAGGTAATAAATATAAAAGGTAATAAAAATACAAGTTAAAGAGAAAACACAGTACTACAAATACAAGGTAGAAAATAAAAAGGTCCTATAAATACAAAGTTAACCAAAACTACAAGGTAAAAATCTGTTATTTTTAATGAAAAAGCAGTAAAAAAAAATTACTAAATTAAATAAATAATATAAAAATATAATTAATAAATAATTATTAAATTAAATTAAAATTAAATTATGGTAGCAGCAGTGATTGCAGTTACACTGAATATTGCACCTTGAGGTTAGTGAGGATGGTGATGTGCAGCATGTAATATTTGATATAGTATATTGAAGTATTGAAATATTGTACTGCTCTGTGTGTTACTGATATGTATGTATCTCTCTTTATATACAGCACATTAAATTCCCTAACAAATCCCTGTTTCCAAGGGATCAGTTCTCTGCTAAACTCCACACAAGGGCACAGCATGGCCTCCTCGCTGCCCGCATGCATCATGTCATGACTCAGATCATAATCTGATCCTTCTGCCTGAATTTGGGCACTTTGTGACGAATCCTGACCTTTTAAAGAGCGGTCCAGTCTTCCAGATGTTGGTGTTGCCCACGCAGCCTCGAGGCGGCTCAGTGATGTTCTCCTTCTCAAAAAGCTCCTGGATGGACTGAGCCACCACCGCCACCGCGTCGCTAATGTGGGCCGACTCATTCTTTCCGTTGATGAGCTGGAGGCCAATCAGACCTGTGTGTGTGTGTGTGTCAACAGTGAAATTAACCAATGAGCACGCGGGATGTCCTTTCCAATTAAAATACAACCCATAGGGTTTCTGCATGGACCCATTTTGGGGAAAATGCTTATTTCAAATAAAAATGAAGAAGGAATCATTAACATATTGTGTCTATAAATCTTAGAACTAGTGATTGGCATTTTTTTGCCAATAAGAAATAACTCCAGTTTAATAAAAGAAACAGAACTGATAATTTAAGGTTAATTTTCCGCAATTCTTAATGTTGTTTTGAAGTTTACTCTCTGCCGCCAAACACAAAATTAGCTTTTAGAATTATAGAAATATATATATGATTTGCTTTCAATCTGTGAATTTTGATTAGTATTTTGCTAGATCCGTTACAAATACTTGATTCATCTCTGACTCCTGCATTTTACCCAAAATGGATGCAAGGAACTTTGATGGAGGCTGGATTTACCACCTATTTAAAAACTGGGCATTCAATATATTAGTGAATTTAATCATTGGCTGCTGACCTATATTGTAAAATATACATACACAAATTCAGCTGTTTTTTTTCTTTTGTTACAAAATGTTCCAGTATTATTTAAACCTTCTAGAGCTGTGGTTTTCAAACGGTTCCTCATGGATACCCAGATGGTCTGTGGGTGGGTTTGAGAACCACTGTGCTAGGGGAACAGTGAGTACAGGGGGTCCTCGACTTACGTTGTACTTTACTTATGAAGACTCGTGGTTGCGTCACTTTAAAAAAAATAATGTATTTACTGTCATATATGGTAGAGGAATGCAGTTATAAATGCTTTATGGTAATACGTGAGCATGTGCAGTGTGTGTGAGCCTGCTGTTGGCAGGGACGGGGGTTTGCAACTGTTTTTTCAGTGTAATTGCTGAGATGTTTAGGTTTTATTTTTTATTAATTTTTTTTTTTATTCGTTAGTGTTGAATAAGAGGATTGGTGGGTGAGATGGGGGGATAATAGTGCACTGTGCTAAGGCATCGTCAGTGCGGTTTTGCCACAAGTCACCGTCTACAATGCGTTTTCTGCTGTGGTGGATGTTGAAGCATTAAAAAGAGCATTTCTATCTGCAGCAACGTTTCCTACATTATTTACTGTAATATGAGTTTTTAATTTACGTCAAAACTTGAGTTACATCACACTCAGAGAAACCGAACCATGTCGTAACTCGAGGAACCCCTGTAAAGTCACTAGTGTTGAACAGTGACTGATTTTACAAGCCTGGTCTCACTGTAGGATTGCGCTCCAGTATTTTGCAGAATTTGCATAGTATCGTTAAAAATAATGTCCAGTTATTTCAACATATTTCGCTATAATTAGGACAGAACAGGACTGTTTTTGTGGCTGGTTGCTGGTGTAGTGGTGATTTTTAACCAAAGCCTCATCAGGTGATCAGACATGGACGTGACAAAGGGTCTGAAGGAACATTGTGCTCGGGGTGATAGTGACCACAGAGTGAAGTTTAACACAGACCAGTGCAAAATCCAGGATAAGAAGGGCAATCGTGTCTTACCATTACCCGTAATACGTCAAAGAGGGGGTTGCAAAACACCCTTTTCAAATTCATAAGAGCCAAGCCATTAAAGCACAGCAAAACATGAACATGTACATGGATACAAACACAGGGCTCTTCACATCATAAATAACCTCGAGAAGAAAGTACGACTGTTCCTTTCTGTACAACACAAAACAAGTATCAAAATCCAAGTTACTGACATATGTAACATATAGTGTATGATTCGTTTAAGACCTTTAAACATCAAAATGTTTAAACGTTTAAACGCTTAACACTTAACATCCACAACTCGCTCACTATATCAGATTACAGGGACCCCAGAGAAGAGCCACCGTGTGAGTGTCTCTGGCTGGACTGTGGTTGACCTTCTGTACGTACCATCTGGAGCTTCACTCAGAGCTTTACCGGACATCTCCCGCTCTCCAACCAGCCACACGTAGCCTGAGCCGGTCATGTTGAGGAAGCGCGCGGTCTTGTACACGGCAGCGGCGTCCTCTTCACTGTAGGCAAAGATATATTACTCACAGTCCCTCCAACACTGCCCTGAGACTTTTTCTAAATCCAGCTCATTTATTTTGCCCTCTTTGTGAGGTTTTTTTTCTTTTCTTTTCTTTTTTTTGCAGGTTTTCTTAATTAAAAGGATTTTTATCTGTTGTCCTGAAGGATTTTTAAAAAATTTATATTGCTTCTTATATTTCTGACACCATAATTGCATTCTACTACTGCCCTTAGTTCCCAGTAAACATGCAAGAGATATAATGTTAAAGTTTTTAGACTACAGTGAGCTATTCTGCTGTACATGCTGAATTAATACTCATAGGTTACATGGGTTATAAGATGAAAAACTGAACCTAGTACAAAAATTGTGTTTTCAAAAAATGATAATAGTAATATTATAGTATATAGTATATAGTACACAGTGAGGCAAAAAAGTATTTGTCAGCCACGGATTCTGCAAGTTGTAAAACATAAAAAGATGTTCATCATAGGTTCACTTCAGACAGAATGTAAAAAAAAATCCAGGAAATCACATTGTATGATTTTTAAAGAATTTACTTGTATAATGGTGCAGGACATAAATATTTAGCTCCTACAAACAAGCAAGAATTCTGTCTTTCACAGACCTGTTTCTTCTTCTTTAGGAAGCTCTTCTATCCTCCACTCGTTACCTGTATTAATGCACCTGTTTGAGCTCGTTATCTGTATAAAAGACACCTGTCCACACCTTCAAACAGTCAGACTCCAACCTCCACCATGGCCAAGACCAGA
>JBBIGC010000024.1:14057653-14071670 GCA_037576955.1 Lepidarchus adonis
TCTAACGACACCAGGGACAAGATTGTTCACCTGCACAAGACTGGGATGATCCGATCTACAATAGGCAGCAGCTTGATTAGAAGAGATCAACTGATGGAGCAATTATTAGAAAATGTAATAAATACGAGATCACTGACAATCTGCCTCCACCTGGGGCTTCATGCAAATCCTGCTTAAGCAGCACATGCCCAGGCCCGTCTACAGTTTGTCAGTGACCATCTGGATGATCCAGAGGAGGATTGGGAGAAAGTCATGTGGTCAGATGAGACCAAAATGGAACTCTTTGGTATAAACACCACTCACTGTGTTTGGAGGGGGAAGAATGATGAGTTACATCCCATGAACATCACACCCACTGTGAAGCATGGGGGTGGAAACATTATGCTTTAAGGCTTTTCTGCAAAGGGCACAGGACGACTGATCAGTATTAATGAAAGGATGAATGGGACCATGTATTGTGAGATTTTGGGCAAAAACCTCCTTCCATTAGTGAGAACATTGAAGATGAAACGTGGTGGATCTTCCAGCAGGACAATGATCCCAAACACATCACCCGTGCAACTAAGGAGTGTCTACGTAAAAGCATTTCAAGATTCTGGAGTGTTCTAGACAGTCTCCGGACCTCAATCCAATAGAGAATCTGTGGAGGGAGTTGAAAGTCTGTGTTGCCCAGTGACAGCCCCAAAACATCACTGCTCCTGAGAAGATCTGCATGGAAGAATGGACCAAAACAGCAGCTACAGTGTGTGAAACCTGGTGAAGATCTACAGTAAACGTTTGACCAACCAAGTTACATTACAAAGTATTGAGGTGAACTTTTGTTATTGAACAAATACTTATTTTCTGCACCTTTATACAAATAAATTCTTTAAAAATCATACAAAAGTCTCTTACATTTTTTAAATCCTGTTTCACACAGTTGAAGTGAACCTATGATGAACATTACAGACTCATTTTTTTAAGTGGGACGACTTGCAGAATAGGTGGCTGCCAAACACTTTTACCCCACTGTAGATATGTCTGAGATTAAAATAAATATATAAGATAAAGATAAAGATTCTTTATTGTTATTGTAACAGAGTACAACGAAATTTATGTGGAATCTCTCTCTCAGCATCAGAATAAGTACATACACAAAAAAAACACAATAGAAAAAAAATAGACCAAAAATAGACATAAGGTGCAAGTACAGTATGATAATTTAAATTATTTAAATTATTTAGTACTGGAATGAGGTGAGTGTATAGGTGTATAAGATGAGATGCTGAGATGAAAGTATAAATAGTATAAATATCTGTTTTATATATATATATATGTGTGTGTGTATGTATATCGTGTAAATAATAATTAGTATTATTATTATTATATGTTTTACTTACTTTCAAATATATTTTGTATAAGAAAAGTAAATATAAAACCTGGTTACATTTTGCAAAATTACAAAGAAAACAGTTTTCTACTGTAAATGGTGTTGTACCTGGCGGAGAGAATGATCACCCGGGCTTCCAGCTCTTTGGCCTCCAGCAGCAGGGCAGTTAAGTTAGTCTCTTGGTTGAACTGGAGGACTTTCTCTGCCTGGGATTGGGGCACACAGTCAGTCAAGGGTAGAATTAAACCCCCCCCACCACCCCACCACCCCACCACCTCCACCCCAGAACCATGCTGCCTCGTTCACCTAGTTTGATCGGTTTGCTTGATTTTCTTTTCTTTTCTGGGGCTGAAAAAGGAGGAAAAATGACAGAGCTCTGGGAGAATCGGATAAACTAAAAAAAGAAAAAGAAAAAAAAGCTAGCGGGGAGAAAAACGTCTGTATTGTCACATGCAAACTAAGGGTTATCAAGGCTCCAGAGAATGACGTGCATGTTAGAGGTTTGGGGAAAGAGAGAGGCCGATGCAACCGGAAACTGAAACCGGGAGAAAAGGAGGTGAGAGGTGAGGGGACGCGATTTCCCCAAAGAAAAACAGTAGAAAAAAGAGAAGAAAAAAAACAAAAAACTAGGAAATGCTGCGCAGAGGGAGGAAGTAGTATTTGGGAAAGCAACATGTCCCACACTACCGGATCTCCACACAGGAATGGGCTTGCAAAGGAATCTTTTAATTCTTTGTCATTTGTGTCATGCATTCCTTTATTTTAAAGGAAAAAAAATGGCAATGATAGAAGCGGAGCGTGGTTACTCTTCTCTCTCTTTTTTTTTTGGAAACCGAAATCATAAAATCCATTCGTTGTTTAAATCATAAAGGCAGAAAAAAAGTCTCAATGTAAAAAGAAACACGTGCTACCAAGAGAAGGGCATTTTTGGGTCGGTCGGTGATTGGCTGGGCTGGATTCTAGCTGCTACGTTTAGAAAGTTGGTGGGCGGCGTGCATTGACCATGCAAATATACCTTGGGTCCTCGCTTGTTGTCATAGGACAGTTGGTCGAGGTTTTCATAGTTCCTTTTTTTATTCTGATGAGTAATGTGCACAGAGAAAATATGCAGACACAGAAGAATATTATAAACAGTTGAAAATGATGGGCAATAAAGCATCCAACAAATCTCCATTTTTCCTGCTCCAAATTAAAAGTCCTAACACTGGGGCTTTTCAAAAGACATCAGAGACTGTTCCTCACCGAACTATAGCCAATACCAGACAAGCTTATAACTTTATCAATGGATTTATTATTTTGAGTTTGCCAATCTGTCTTGCAATTTTACTTATTAAATTAAATTTAAAATTTAAAATTAAATATTTATATTTGCCAATAAAGAATTTAAAATGGCCCAATAAAGAGCAAATAACATTATTTATACTAGAATATAATATAATATAATTCCTGTGCTCCTTTGGGCTTATAAAAATCGATTTGGCTGTAAATACTGACCATAAAAATGTATTTATTATACCTTATTACACATTTAAACAGCTGCTGTAGAGTCATCAAAGAAATGGTGGTACTATTAAATAAAAAAATCCTAAAAACCATAAATCCTGGCCTGACTTTAGTTATAATACGCTGCCTATTGTCATTGTAATAAGGCGACGCAGTGAAAGGCCCATAAAGGATGTAGTATGTGCATTATGAGCTGCTGTTTGGTTGCAGATTGACAAAGTGCATTAGGGCCAGCGGCCTCTCTGCTGCACCATCTTGCATTCTTCTCATCTTTGGATTTTTTGAGGGCAGCAGCCTCAGGGGAAACGACGTGCTTGGACTGAGCCATTTCGCAGTGGTATAAATAAACTCCTCTAGCGCAGAAATATTCAGTGCTGCACTATGACTGAGCACAATCTAATTCCAGATATGAGTCGGATTCTTGCTGCACTTCTGATTATGCAAGGCAAAGCACTAGATCTTCCCATTGTGTGACAGGGCCTTCCAAAGTCCAGTGCCTAATGTTTTCCTCACACAGCATCAGTAAAGATACATGTTCTTCTTTCCACACTGAGCCTAACATCGCTACAGTGCGCGTCAGCTGAAAATAGCTCATAGCAGACGACGCGTTCAGATTCCGATAGCTAAAGCAATATGAAAATGAGTCTTGCATGTGCTAAAGGAATCAAAAGCAGCGCTCTGGTGTGCTGTGCCCCTGATATAATTGCATAAAGGAGAAAATATACTGTGCTTTACATTATCAAGCATACAGGCACAAATAATAAGCGACACATCATCATACATCGGTAAACACGATATATATGCACATATTATTTACAACACATTTGTCTCTGTTCTTTAAAAACGTCTGCGTAGTCACGTAACATCCAAAAAACACACACCCGCCTCCTATTCCATTGCAAAGAAATGCTAAGTGACCTGTAATAATTCGAGGCAGTACAGCTGCTGTTTAGACAAACAGCTTGGAAAAAAACACACTCGCCTTAATAAAAAAGAGCAGCATTGCATCTCGCTTTTTCATTTTAAAAGTTAGACCGTAACACAAAGAGATAGAACTAAATAAATGGATGGTAGTGCATCTAAGTGCACATGAGCAAGGGATGATTCACATGGAAGCAGCTGGACGGAAGCCAAAAAAGGCAGAAGGCAACCATCTCATCTCACCATCACTTTTCTCAGTTTTCCCAATGTGAATTTACATTTATATAACAGTATAATTTGAAAAATTTGAATATATATCTAATTAATGTATTGAATCATGTTTTTTTTATGGTACTATGAAGTAAAAAGATATAACGTCCATCAAATAATATGACTTAAATTATAAAATTAAAATGATTAATTATTAAATTATAAATGTGTCTATTGTCATTGTTTTAAGGCTAACCAGTAAAGGGCCCATAAAGAATATATAGTATGTGCATACAATGTTAATTTCAATATATATAACAGTATAATTAAAATAATTTTAATATATATATAATTAATGTATTGAATCATGTTTTTTTATTGTACTATGAAGTAAAAAGGTATAACATCCATCAAATAATATGACCTGGCTTAAATTATATGTCATATGTCATTGTTTTAAGAGTAACCACTGAAGGGCCCATAAAGGGAAGTATGTTCATACAAAAAGGATATAGTATGTACCTATTTTAGTAGATCAAAAGTGGTTTATTATTTCAGGAAGACCCTACATTTTAAAAAGAATTAGAAAAACATAAACCAAATATTTACATTTATTTTTAAAAAGCTTGTGCGCTTTAACACAGGTACAGGTTCATAAAACACTGCTTACTCTCCAGTCCATATATGCAAATGTAGCTGTTTCTATGATGCACAAAAACATTTACATACATCTGCCTATGTATCCAGTCAGTTAGGGCTATCTATCCACTAGGGGTGTGACAAAATATCAATATGGCTGATACAATAATCAATACGCCAACGACAATATAAATATTTAAATTAATAAAACATTCGCCGCCAATTTGACTCAACAGCGTTGCTACTTCTTCTCTCCTCTGGGTGGCGCAGCTTGACTGACTGCAGGAAGAGGGACTTCCCAACAGATAGCTAGCAGACAGAACACCCCAGCCACATTTAAGTCTAAAACCTGACTTTGGCTTTTAGAACATGGAAAGGTTGAGTGGAAAGAGTTGCTTTACGGGAGTTGTAGTTGGGTTGGTAGCATTATGCTAGTGCAACTTGCCAGAGTGAAGTGAAGAAGCTGAAGTAGTTTCCTCACACTTCTGACTGGTGTCGCAAAGCAAATATGGAAAAGGTAACAATAGCATTGCTGTTACTTATGTAAATTAATAATGCCTCTCCGTATTTCTGTCATGTATCGCTACATCATTGTCAAGTGATATATAAAGATATATATCTGCAGAATCGCTGTATCGCAATATTATCGCCATGTATCTCGTATAATTTTGTATCGTAACATACCCTGCAATTCCCACCCCTACTATCCACAATGGAATTGTAAAACATAGTACAATACAGGGAAGTGCATCAGAACTAGAGCTGGGCAATATAAAGATATTTATCATTATCGTAATAAACTACAGGTTGAGATATCATACGTACTTTAAAAGCCCTATCAAACTTATTTCAGAGTTATTTCAGAATTCATTGTACTTTTTGAGAACATTAAATAAAAATGATTTGTACTCATACTCTGATATAAATATATTTATATATATATATTAAAAAAATTCCTCAAAGTTTCTATTTTGCCATATCGCCCACCCATGATCACAACACAACTATGTGTCAGTCTTAAAGTCGCACTAACAAACACAGTTAAGGAGAAATACAAACTGGAAAATGGCCCCACAAAAAATCACAAACTGTTAAGGGGCAACAAAACCATGCAAATCTCATACAATGATCTCATAATAAATAAAATGTAAAAAATAGTATTTGGCCCTTTACATTTGAATATGTTTACTGTGTAAAATACTACATACAGAACTGAAGAAAATATTGACAGTGTTATTATATTGACAATATTATCATTCTTAATCGCTGTAGTGTTCGTGTTGTTCTCTGAGGTGATATTGTGTAATGGTGGACAAGCCTAGCTAACCGGCTAACCTAGCTAACCGGCTAACCTAGCTAACTGGCTAACCTAGCTAAGCTTCCTTTCCTAATTTCGCCTGATTTATAGCTCATAACCGAACTATATGTAGATCTGAACAGAATATAGATCCACTGGTCTACCAGATCAGTCAAAATCTAACAAGGTGAACAGGAATGGCAGTTTCTTCAACATTTTGGATGAGAAAATAACACATTTTCAAGGCTCCTGATGCTCTTAGCAGGACTTTACTCTGTTTTTGTATTTATGTGAAAAGGGACTTTTTTTTAAACAAATGAGGAATACCCCTGTTTTAAAAAAAATACCCATCTACCTGTGAATGAAAGAATTTGGCCTGAGGCAGAGGACTGAGGGAGACGGTGCCACACGCAGTGTGAGAGGAACCAGCAGAAAAGTATGTGGACTGACTGTCATGGCGTCTTAAATGCTACTTAACCAATGTCAAACCTCAGACTACGACTGAGTACACAGCAAGACATGATGGAGGGACTGTTGCACTTAAAATGCGACTGAAACATCCCTGAATTATTTATGGCATAAGGTATAAAGTCCTAGAATTTTAACCAGTACAGCGTAGTGACCAGTATGTCACCAGTACATGCACTATTTTCATATTCTTTTCAGAAATGTCAGATATATAAGGAGAAATGTTCAATTTGACATCATATTATAATATTCCCTTCCCAACAGACTGAAAATAAATACCTGGCACAATGAAATACAGTATTGCACCTTCAATCTGCATGTTGATGCCAATATACAGAGAACTAATTTATATAAAAGCAGCAGGACGCATAATTAATTGTGTCATAGAGCACATGATTCATTCCTCATCAACAGAGACTGACAAAACTCCCGAGGCGTTTTTAAGAGCCATTTTATAAACATGTTCAGAAAAAAATCTGCACTGTAACCTTAGTGACAAATCAATGATACGCACACACAAAAAAATTATCTCAATTCTCAGCAGGGTTAAAGTTTAATTGGAACTGAACCAAAATAGTTTCACTGTTAATTACGTCCTCTATCAGCAAAGAGGGCAACAGTAATTACCATCGCAGAAGCAATGCGGATATGGGAGCTAGATTTAGCTTTTCCCAGAGGAAATAAAGTCTAGAGCCTTCAAAGATTTCATAACCGTCATAATTCATGAAGAAAAGAACACATGCGCACTGCTGCAGCGAAGCCACTGAGAAATTCCAAGGCCTAAGCGAACGAGCAGGCTACTCAGTCCGTGAGCCAGTGATGCTTTGCAAAGCCCCAGGTTAAGATGTTCATTATTTTTGCTCCTGTTGTGGATAGACTCAGGAGATTTTGACTATGGCAAAAAAGCAACATGAGATGAATAAAAAATGTACAGAACTCTAATTAGTTTAGACCACATTAGACGCTGTTGATGCCTTTGGCTTCAGAATGTTAGCCAACATTTACAACATGGCATGAGAGAGATGTGTTCAACGCAAACACAAAAGCAAAACAGTTACATACAACACTTCGAGATTGTTGCACACGCGCACACACACCCACACATACACGTAGTGGCTATGGGACGTCCCAGAATAACTCACCTTGGTCTCTCTCTCCTCCAGCAGGGTCTCCAGCCTCTTCTGGGCCGCACGGCCCTCGTGGTCGTCGCTGACGATCAGAATGATGTGGTTCCAGCGGAACTCGCGCATCATGTCGAACCACACATGTGCCTGGTGCGAGTAGGGAGGAACGGTGCGCAGGAAGGACAGGTGGATACTCTGAAGGAAAATGAGACATTTTGGTATTTATTTTTGTTTCAATTATAATTTTTACCAACAAGATAAGTTTTTAATTATTTTTTGTACTAAATACGACTCTATATACGACGGGTCCTCGACTTACAACGGGTTTTTTCTGTACCTCAGAGTGTGTAAGTCGAAACCCCTTACATAAGTGTCTACGTGTGTAATTCCCTGATGCTGTTCCTCTGTCAGTCCACCAGAGGGAGACATTCACTCACCTGAGGCTCTGTATTGCATTTTTTGACTGTTTTATTAAAGGTACTTTCACTTTCACACTATAAAAACACGGGTTTGGGGCAGCGTACCCCAGTCGTACCCCCTGTACTATTATAACCAATATAACACATGTTAAACATATCAGTTGTATTGTATGTGTTGTAGGTATACGCAATACATTAATGTGTGTTTATGAAAACAGTATTGAAATTGTAAAACATAATTTGTGGTAACTTAGCTTCTAATAGAAATCTAACAGAACAAAAGTTTTTATGATCTGTTAACTTATCAATAAACTATAAATAAGTTTATATAGAGATTGCATACATTTTTTCAGTTATTCAATGTTTTTTCAGTGAAATTAAAGTCTGCAGTCTTTTTCTGAAATGAAAAACACTGCAATATACATTGATGGTTATGTATATATGTGAAATGCATCGTGTGTGTATGTTTATGTATGTAGATAAGTATACAGTATGTGTGGGTATATACACAGACATATATATATATATATAAAAAACAGATGTTTATACTATTTATACTTTCATCTCAGTTCCTCATCTCATACACCTAAACACTCGCCTCATTCCAGTACTAAATTATTTAAATTATCATACTGTACTTGTACTATATGTCTATTTTTTGTCTATTTTTTTCTATTGTGTTTTTTTGTGTATGTACTTATTCTTCTCCTGAGGAAAGATTCCACACAAATTTCATTGTACTCTGTTACAAGGACAATAAAGAATCTTTATCTTTATCTTTCTATTTGAAATGCCCCATTTGATGGATGTTACAACCAAGGCTGGAGCCTTTAAAACTGTGTTTCTGTAACAGTTGCTAAAAGTCTTTAAAAGATAACACATCTGCAACAGCATCCGACCTGCACCTGTGTATGTAACCTGACAGGTTTGGAGTCTCTCCGGTTTGTGAGAGAAGCACCAGCACTTTGCCGCAGTCACAGAAAGTGTACGCCATTAGAGTTGTCACATTACTTTAGTATAAAGTGTGTACGGAAGCTTAGGTTGCAGTAGTTGGGAAAAGAGCAAAGCAAAGTCTGGACTTAACCCAGCGAGGAGAGAGAGGAAAGCTTAACAAAAGT
This sequence comes from Lepidarchus adonis, assembly GCA_037576955.1. Taxonomy (NCBI): domain Eukaryota; kingdom Metazoa; phylum Chordata; class Actinopteri; order Characiformes; family Lepidarchidae; genus Lepidarchus; species Lepidarchus adonis. The sequence continues at coordinate 14,066,722 of JBBIGC010000024.1, forward strand.
ATCTGTTAAATAACAACGTGACTATATGTCATTGTGAACACACTCACACCACAGTGAAATCTGACCTCTGCATTTAACGCACCCACACGTGGAGCGACGGGCGGCCATCAGAAGTACCCGGGGAGCAGTGTAGCGGGACCTCAGTGGTGCCCAGGCTGTGACCTTCTGATCCCAGGGGCGAGGTCGTAACCACTAGGCCTCCGCCCACAATGTATAATAGCCTATTAGTGTCGTTAAACAACTGAACTCCCACATATGTGCAGTGGTGAGAACTGGGACAAGTCAACAAGGAGTTAAATTATATAATTGGCTGCACTGGTTTAATTAAAAAACATTTTTGTTGCTGTTGTGACCTCATCAGAATGAATGTAACATATTGACATGTTGTTCTAGTAGCACTAATGAACGTATTTTACTTCCTCTGTACAATGCATTCAGTCATGGCGGAGATTACATAATGGCCTCGTCCACACGAGCGTCGGAATCGACGTTTGTGGCGCCGGGTGAGTGTAGATTGAACGCCCACAGTGTTTCTGCACCTTGGAGCGATTCTGGACGTCCACACAGGCTTTTAGGACCTGCGGTTGGTCGGCTGCGTGTTTGGATGGTGTCAAAAAAACATAGAACGTCACATTTTTTGGCAAATAAAACGTGTGGTTAATCTCCTGCTCTGGAGGACTGAACATATCCCATGATTCTTCACACGCTGCAGAGCCAGAGGGTGACCATACTAGGGGGCGATGTTTTCTCTGCCTACATTGCCGTATTTTTAACATAAGGAAGTCAGGGTTCAGCTCGGTTCGTCGGAACCCCAATGTAACTCGAGGACCCCTATATGTGTGAACTTTGATATGTGATAACTGTGTATGGCTGCTATATTAGTCTGGTCTCTCTTGTAAAAGAGATCTTAATCTCAATGAGACTTTTAATAAAATGAAATAAATAACCGAAAAATTTTTTTCAAACATAATTACCTCTAGGAAGACCCGTAAAAACTAAAGTCTGCTGAAACTAACGTTATATCTCAATTAGATAGCTAGCGTGTTTACTTGCCGCGTCCCGAACCACAGACATGCATGCTTGTCATACTGCACTACTAAGTGCTTTACTATTAGAGGCGAACCGCTTTTCCCATACTCTTTAGTGTCGACGTGTGCGGTTTGGGACGTGCCCCAAACCGTTAGCTTACCATCAGCAAGAGACCGTCTAACTTCTGGTTGTTTCTGTCTGCAAGATAGTGAAACTGCTCTTGGCCGAAATATTCGCTACATGTTGTAAGTGTTGGACGAGATTTAGTCTATACACCAAACTTGTCTCGCCTTTATCGTCTTGTTCGTGTTTTCGCTGCATCCCCAACGGTCTTTGCTGACTGGACATTTAAATCTTACAGGTGACAGCCCATTCCGGCAGGACGTTACTATGGCATCGGGATAAACGAGGATATTATTTTCAGAAAATTACATTAAAATGGTTAAATACAGAGTACACATTTCGTTGTGGTGCAGTGGTGTGTTTAAAATGACCACTAATTACTAATGTTATTTTGTTGATTTGACCGCGAAACCGGCGCACCAAGACGCGTCATTTCCGCTAGGACTACGCATGCGCAAGCTTGGACAAGCAGAAAAACTCACATGAATTATTTTTCAGTTTATAGATTTCAGTTATAGATGTCAGTGTAAATATTTTAATAAATATTTTGAAATTATATTTGTATTTTCATTTCACCATATTAAACGCTTTCATACATCTACTTTTAATGAAAACACTGCACAGTGAATGATCCTATTAGTAGCATATTAATATGTTTATAATCTTCCAGACATTATACCATTCTTTTTCCTAGATCAGGTGTTCCTAGATATTTCAGGGTGAAGTATGACTGAATTCATGACTAATGCTAATGTGCTAGAAATTGGAATAATTTTACATACTTACAGATTAATGTTTATATGCAAGGTCAATGACCAACAACTGTCATAACATGTAGTAATATACACTGGGAAAGTGCAACAATAGTGGAAATGATGCATATTGCTGCTCATGTCCAAATTGAGTTTCAGGATGAAATCGGGTAACGACATGAAACAACATCTTGTAGAGCCGTCAAAATATTTGGTCATTTTACAAGTTGCAGAAATGTGTGGTTGATGGTAAGGAACATTTGATTAATGATGCAAGTTTCCATATTTCATATTTTGTAAGCATTTCTTTTCAAATATGACATTAGGTTGTAAAGGTTAGCTGCTGTCAGAGTGATCTAGATTACCTAGAAAATTCTGATAACAAGTCAGCTAAAGCAATATTTTAGTGCTTTCAAAGAATGTGCTAGTACCTACAAGTAAAGTAAAGAACTACTGGCACTTTGCGAAAAAACACATGAATGCAGCCTTATATTAGTAAAAACAATTGAACACTAGCATGTGGAAATATTTTCTAACAAAATGTAGCTTTTACTTATTGGAAATTTGCTGCAGGATCCTATTTATGGAAAAAGACATTATTTTATCACAAATGAACTTGACAGTCATTGGCAATTGAATTAAAATTCACACAAAATGTGGCATTTTCACATTTCTAATGAATTGTTATAAGCTAAATGTACTAGTGAAAGTGTAAAACTTTCCAACTCTTGGTGTTTGGTTTGCCAAGTGCCCTTGCCACAAATTTAGTGTTTGTTTTTTAAGCCCCGCCTTAGCTTTGTCCCTTGTCAGTGTCTGCACCTGTGTCTTATTCTTTGACTCTGTCAGTGCCCAGTTGTTCTGGGTCATGTCTTGAGTATTGAAAGCCTGTGTTTGGTCATGGTTTGTCAGGTTGTTCTGGTTCCTGTTACTTTGCCTGTGTTCCCGTTTCAGGTGCAGTGAGTTATATTTAGTTAACGTTAGCTTGTGTTTGTGTACTAGTTCATTCCCAGTGTTGTTAGGCATTGTTAAACTGCATTCCCTTGCACTTGCGTTTAAAAAGAAAGTCATTTCAATGAATTATATTTTTACATTTCTTTTTGCTATGCTAATTGAATTTTTCACATAAAAATATCAAATATAACTTTATTAAAAATAAAAATATTATTTAGTTAAGAGTAGTGACAGAAATGAAGTCAGACTGACCTTATCGGAGTAGATGGACATTCGGGTGGTGAGGCCGACGACAGGGATGCGGTAGAACCCAGCAGTGTAGGAGACCGGTGTGGGTGTGAGGTGATCACTGGACTGTGGAGGGTGACTCACCAAAATCGCATACACCTGCAGATAGAGAGATGGATTAGACGAGTCCCGGCCTTGAATTCTCCAAGGAGAAGAAGAGAGGAAGGTAGCGCGATTCACGAATGACATGAAGAATGAGTTTGTGTTCCAAATCTTTCATCACTCAGGACAGGATTGACAACTGATACAAATCTGTCCGCAGACTTTGGAAAGCTGGCGAAGAAAACAAAAGAAGGTCTGACTCTGACCTAGATCTGAATGTCTAAGTAACGACAGGGATCTGAGCTGGAACAATATGTTCAGACGCTCAGGCAAAGAAAAATGTATTGAAGCTGTTGGAACAGAAACTCTGAAATGGTCACGTTAACAGAGGAACCAGAAACTTTAATGTCAATTAATTAAAAAGTGATTATGGATCATTTCTATTGATGCATTCATGACGTTTGCACAATCAGAATCAGAATCACATTTATTGGCCAAGTATGTGAGTATAAAACAACAACGATATAAAGAAACAATGAAAAGAATACTGAACAAATATAATATACAATAATATACAATCTACAATATGAATACATGATATGGATTTATATTTCTAAATATAAGATAAATGTTTAAAAAAAATATATAAGCGTATATAAGTATTTTTTGTACATATAAAATAATATGTCTATACTATTTATAATTATATATATATATCTATATATATAAATCTTTTCATATAGTGTGTGTGTGTATAAATGGACACTGAACAATACATTATAATAACAGTTCAACTGTTTAGAAGAGATGTTTAATTATTATTAATATATTTTATTTTATATATATATATATATATATATATAAATTATTGTAAAGATACATTTGTTACAAATACAATGTTTCCTCATCATTTCTCATTGATCTGTATCTGACTAATTGTTTCGCTTGACAGACATATTGCCTCGTCTGAATTCACCCAAGGGACCAAGCCTGCTTGCAATGCCGCCATATTTAGTGAAAATATGCTACGAAAATCAGAGAGATGCTAAACGTGAAACAAAATCAGAGTTTTGGCACTTTGTGGAGCCATGATGGCTTTTGGATGCTGACAGGCTGTACGGTTGGGCCTTGAACGAGGATTCTCATCCAAAGTGCTCTCGGGCATCTCTTTGGTACCATCTGCCACCAACCATCCTTCACTCATATAGAGCACAGCCACCTACACCATCTACAGAGATATCAGAGATAAAGATGGAAGTTTCAGAACATACAAACAACCTAAAAGGTGTTGAGATGTTTTAGCTGGACACCAGAAACTGTGACGTAATTTCTGAGTTCTATAGCTGAAGAAAAAAAAATTCAATTCTTTATAATGGCCAATATAATTTTTATATTTAAAATTAAAATTATATATATAATTATATATAAAATTATATTTAATTCTAAAATTTTATTTTGCATTATATTTCATTCTTATCATTTAAGAATGAAATATGTTGTTTCAAAAAATGTCTTCCCAGTTTAGACACAGAAAGTACGATTTTTTAATTCATTGTTTTTGACATTTGACAAATTTTGACAAATGACATGTCGCAACTTATTTACATACTCTATCTCAGTGGTCGCCAACCACCGGTACCGGGCCGTACAAAAAAATATTTTTAATAATTTTTTAAAATACGATCTCAGTCCGTAGCATCTACGTGTGTTAGAGACTCAACTTTGCCGCTATTCTGGATGAAAGTCATGGCAGAAAACCCTGAG
>JBBIGC010000024.1:14110801-14123708 GCA_037576955.1 Lepidarchus adonis
AAGCCTCCACGCAACGCCCGCGAACCCCTGATCTCAGGCTGGCTCTTTTTCAGATACCTGGCCATTGGATGTGAGAGCATCAGTAATTTCTTCTAATGTTTATGCAGAAAGTCTGTTAAGAGGAGACCGTCAATGTGGGCAAATCAGTCCCACAGTTCATCTCTAGGGCTAGACCCAGTCTAGATTAGTCTAGGTTAGTCTGCAGATACAGATGCAGTAAGTAACTCTAGCATAATCAGATTACAGAGCTTCCTGCCACACAGTTCTGGCTGGTTGAAGGCAATATTGATGCAGTCTGTCCTTTCTTTGCAAAGACATGCACCCTGTAGAGTTACAGAAAGGCTTTTTCATCAAGTTGGTAGATTTTTAGTGAAACACAGATTTCTTTGCCAATATATGCAGTGATGCCTTGGCATATAGATGAAGCAAAATCTAAAAAAGCAGATAAAACTGAAGAACTGTTTAGGCACAACCTGTCAGGAACTGAGTGAACAGCTTTAACCATAGACTTAATCTTACAATACAATTAAAGCACATTTTATTATACATTTATTTTAGTAATGAAAAAATCCTCGAATCGATCACAAAATACAGAGTAAAAAACTTTAAGTGACCTAGGGCTGCACAATATTAAAAGAAATTCACAATTGCGATTACACAGCTAATATTTTGACATTTTTGAATATAAAGGGCTCATATAACAGTTCTCTAATTAAAAAGGCATGAAGTGTGTTAGTATTGTTAAACTCTGCCTCTACAGTCCATATATGCACTAGAGCTTTATCATTATTGTGTTAAATTGTGGCTATAATATGATTTTCTGAGCACATCATGATATTGTCAGTACTTAAAACACTGTTGAACTTCATGTTTCATTTCAAAGAGAGCATCATTACTCTCCCTTTGTATTTGCACTGTAATGTAGAGCTAGAAACACTGAATAAACATCATTGGTACTCACTATACTTTTTTTTTCAATGGTACTGCTCGCTCCTTTTTATCTTTTCATGTTAATAGATTGTGACACATCAAGTATCTGAAAAATGTGGTGATTTTATTATTTTTCCATATCGCCCACTTTAAAAACGTCAAATCATTGTTTTTGTGAGGTCACAAAATCTACACATTACACTTTTATCCAATAACAAGTAAGCTCTGTCTCTTTACAAGACGTTCTGTGATTGGTTAGAGGATTTTTTTCCTATTGAAGTCAGTTTTGCAGAGATATTTTGGAAACGATGTACAGACGATATATTGTGCAGCTTAAAATGAACTAAATTATATTGTATTGAACAAAATAAGTTCTCAATCATACTGAATTCTTTCTGTATCATTTTTCTATCAAACTCTAAACCATGTACCAATATACAGTATAAAATTGTATCTGTTTAAAGAGATTACACACCTTTACTTGGTCCTAATTGACCAGCACAATAGGATCCAGAAGACGATTGGTTGATGGGCTTGTGTGTCTGATAATTAGTATGTTGTGTAATAAAAGGTTTAAATCTGTTCTGCAGGTTACGTTGGTGCAGCCACAGTTGGAGCTGCTGCATGGTGGTTTGTTGCGGCTGAAGATGGACCTCGAATCACGTTCTACCAACTGGTTAGTGCTCAGGCCTGTGACACACACACGCTCTTGCAGTACTGGTCATTGTATATGGAGTTTTATATTTACGTTTGTATTATTGTAGCTCACACCTCAACTTCAGCAACTTAATTTCGTCACAAAAACATGCGCTGCTCTGATTTCTGCCACAGAGTCACTTCCTTCAGTGTGGAGCTGAAAACCCGGAGTTTGACGGCGTGTCGTGTGAGGTGTTTGAGTCGCCGTACCCCATGACCATGGCTCTGTCTGTGCTGGTCACTATCGAGATGTGCAATGCCCTTAACAGGTCAGTGCAGGAGTTCAGTGTCTACCTTTCTTTAAGTTCCCTCTTTCCAATAAGGAGAACCCTTCCTCAGCAGCATTTATTTGTCAAATCTTAATAGTATTTATCATGTATTAATTTAATGTTTTATTAATTTTAATTTTTAATTTTTTTTTTTTGGGACTATATTCTCTGAAATTCAGTTCTGCTGAAGGGAACTGAAATGTGTTTCCTGAGCAGGAAAATATAGTTTTCACATGTATAGTTTCTTTCTCCAGTTTTTTTCGAACGGTGGGTGCAAAATCCCTGGGTACATTATCATCGTCACCAAGACAACCGGCTGCCATGTTTTGTCTGAAAGTGATGCAGATTTCTGTGGACTGTTATAAACACTATGGGAGTCAGGTGTGCACACCTGGTTTAACTCACCTGTTCACTGCGTGTGTTTGAGGAGAGAAGTGCTCAAAGTGTGCGGTTCACTGGCCCCCAGGCCCCTGTGTTCTATAAAGTACCTCACAAATGGCCGCTATCACGGTGCATTCAGACCAAATTTAAAATAAGATTATACAGATGTACAAGAGTAAAATATACTATGATGCACACGTTACTCTACAATTCCAGAAATGTGTAGAATAATGGGGGTATAAACAGTAGAAATAGGAAAAATACAGGGTATTCACAGAGGCAGTTATGTGAATAAAGATTATTGCGAGGAAAATAGTGGAATAACTCTGAGCAGCAGTGTTCAGATGTGGTGTTGCTCATGAACAGGGGCAGAATAAATAAATAATAGTCGCAGTTGTACTTTAAGCTGTTCACTGACCTTTTAGCTGAGCACGAAGGATGAGCAAATGTTCGGGTGCCCTTTGTTTATACTCTCTATCATTTTATAATTTGTAGGGAGGGGTCTTTAAAGGCCAAAGGGAAGTCAGATAATGTACACATTGACCTTTTTACAGAAATAATTTAAACAAAAGGTATTTTTAGCAAATAAATTACAATATTTAGAAAGTACTGCTGTTTTGGCACGACTCCATTGGCATATTCATGGTTTAGAGCAGCTCAACTCCAGTCCTGGTGGATCCTTGTGCATGTTAGTGATTTTCTCTGCTCAGACACACCTGGCTCGACTCACCTGTTAATTCCAGGTGGGGAACTACCAAACTGTGCTGGACACTGGCCCTCTAGAACCAGAACTGGACACCCCTGTTCTAAAGCAGTTCATTGTTTCCTTGTATTTTAATCTGAAATAATGCTTCATCTTCATGTTCTCCTGGTGGACCAAGCCTCTGGAAACAGAGGTTTAACTCCAGAGCTTGTAAGACAGCATTGATGTTTGCAAAATTGTAAACTCATACATTAGGAGGGGGCCAAAATATTTATATGGAGATATATCATTGTCCTTGCTCATGCAATTTGATTATCAATACGCAGACGGCAATATCGATATTTAAATGAATAAACATTCGCCGCTAATTTGACTCACCGGCGTCGCTGCTTCTTCTCTCCTCTGGGTGGCGCTGCTTGACTGAGTGCAGGAGATTTGGGTGAAAGCTGAAGATAAACAGGTAGATGCCAAAAAAGCTCGGCTGAGAGACGCCCCAGACACATTTAAATCTAAAGTCTGAGTTTGGCTTTTAGAATATTGACGGAACAGAGTGGATTATTTTGTGACGGCGTATCTCTTGCGTCTCTTTCCTGCACTTCTTTCATAGGGACTGGACGATACTGTCAGCGAACCGTCAACATGAGTAAACACACACACGCTGGAGAGCTTCTTTAAAAACGTGGAAAGACTCTGTATCCAAGTGTCCCAGCCAATATCTCCAACGATAATTTAGATCAGAAAAGAAGCGTATTGCTCCATAATTTGTCTGTACAGACACGGTTAAACTAGCGCTGTAGTGGAAGGTGTGTTTCATGGGGAGCAGTGCACTGTGTAGTGTTTGATGCAGGAAAATGTGTGGAAAGAGTTGCTTTATGGGAATTGTAGTTCGGTTGGTAGCACAACTTAGCAAGTGACAAATGGGAACAGAAGTGAAGCCCTGAAGCTGAAGTAACAGTTTCTCTAAACTTCCGACCTCAGTTGCAAAGCAAATATGGGAAAGTTCTCAATAGCATTGCTACGTCATTGTTTATCGATTATCACAATTTCACACGTATAGTTTGATGAGACCCTGTGATTCTCACTCCTTCATACACACACTCTGCGTAACGTTTTGACCGTTGTGTTTTTCCAGTGTGTCTGAGAACCAGTCTCTGCTGCGAATGCCGCCCTGGGAGAACGTCTGGCTGCTGGGAGCCATCTGCCTCTCCATGTCCCTCCACTTCCTCATCCTCTACGTGGAGCCTCTACCGGTATACACTTTTCCTTTCTTTTTTTGTGTTTCTTCCTTTCCCCCAAGTTTTGCTTATCCTTCACTGATGTTCCTCTTCATCCATCCTCAGATGATCTTCCAGATCACCCCTCTGAACGTGATCCAGTGGCTGACGGTGCTGAAGATTTCCCTGCCGGTCATCCTGCTGGACGAGGTGCTGAAATTTGCAGCCAGGAACTACCTGGAGCCTGGTAAAGAGCTGGACACGCCTGCAGGCAAGGCCTGCTCACTGAGCACCTGGACAGAGGGCATCTCCTGGCCATTCGTGGCCCTCACACTCCCCCTGGTGCTCTGGATCTACAGCACCGACACTAACCTGGCCGAAATGTTCTGGTCCTGACTCATACGAGCACAAACCTCCCCCCTCTCCACCTGTGTGTAGATACGAGCGCCTGCGTGTGTGTGAGTGCAAGCGTGTACGAATCGAAGGACAGAATTAACACAAACATAACAATAATATAAAAATGTAACTGTTCTTTCTTTTTTAATGTCTAGTGGGTATGGAGGGGACCACGTAGAGTCTTTAAGTATTAGAAATACTTGTTGTTATTATATTACCACCACATTTGTGGATTTTCTGCTGGTTTGGTCTTAAAATCATTTTTGTTGCCTTTTTAAAAAATATTTAATAATTTTCAAGCGTCATTTTTCTTAATTGCAGAGGGATCATTTCAAACCAGTACAAATACTAATTTTTTTTATTTTTTATTTTATTTTTGGGTCCTCCCTTTGAGTGCATGAAGAAAAAGCTCTGATGTGTGTACAGAGATTGAACACTATTTTATACTTTTTTTTTTTTTTTTTGGTCCTACTTTGAATGGGGGGGGGGGGGGGTGGCTGGTGGATGGAGACGCAAGCTACGTCTAGGCAGCCATTTAGATCGTATTTATTATCGTCCCCACACATATTTGACACATATCTGATTATTTTCATAAAGCCATATCCCATGTAGAGGGAACCCCTTCCATTCAGCTCTATATTTGCATTGAAGCAATGAACCACCGTCAGGTAGCTGGTCTATACGCACAAATCCGTTGGAAAAGCCATGGAAATTGTGGTTGGAGTAATCCCAGACAGCTGCCTAAACGTAGCCAGCGACATGGGGAAAGTCCTTCACTTAACGTTTACCATTGATTCCAGTCTGGAGCCAGTGTGATGGAGCGAATGTTCCACTAAAGCAGATCAGATGAACGCTGCATGTTCTGTATCTTGCATGCATTACGTGTGGGTCTTCATTTATGATTTGTCCGTCTTCCCCTTTGTACAATAACCTCCATATTGGCGTTTTTTTTTTAACCGAAAAATGAGTAGAGCCAGTTTTATCTGCACTAGGCAGAGCACAGCTACCTCAATTCAGTCTGATCAGTGTCTCTGTTTGCTTCCCACACTTAGCTTCACACTTCACACCGTTATACCATCGAGCTGGGCCTCCATTGGCTCGTGCAGAAAAAAGACATTTAATATTTACCCCCAATTTACTCTCACTGTTTTAAGGATTATTTGAATTTTATAATTGACTAATTTAAATGTTTTCGATGTCGGCTGGGAGACCATCAGCGGATCGGGGCTGGAGATTGCATTTAGGACGTGAATTTTACGATGCAAAACCAAAATGTTTCACTTTTTTTTCTTTTCTACTTCAAGGAACAAAAATACACTCTCATGGACCATTTGAATTAAAAGGAATTTCGTGTCTTCATTTTTTATTTCTTTTTAAGAGGATATATGTAGAGTTTCAGGAACAAATATACTTGAATAAAGAAATTAATGTAAATTAAGTTGACGAGTGAGTGGCCGAGCTGGCGGAGCTTCCTCGAACCCAGCCTTTGTTACTACAGGGGTGTGTGTGTGTGTGTGTGTGTGTGTATGTACAGCGCATACCAGACTGTACCCGCGTATGTTTTATACTATAGAGAAGCTAGGGCATCATTCTAATCCTCATATTTCAGATGCCAGGTGATGTGCCAGGTGTATGGCGCACTGCTAGTGTTGGTATCTAACACAACTCTGCTTTCCTCTCTCCATGCCTTCAATGAGCGTTTCCTTAACTGAGTAAGTACCACTAACGTTCCTCCACACGTTCCTCACGCAGATACGAAGTTAACCGCACATTCTCTTCTCTTAAATCGTCTCTAACTTACTACTGATTAATAAATGCACTAACTTCACCACATGCTTTTGGAAGGGGCTGATTTCCTGCGCCCGTTATACCTCATTACTGTCAATCCTGCAAAAAACGATTTACATTTTTATCATTTAATTCTCAGCAGTGGTTCTGTGTGTAATGTTGCAGAAGATGGCCTCTACTGTGGTGAGGACTGAGTGTAGTTCACAAGCGTCCTCACGATTCCATTCTACTTTGACTCATTTAGCTAATTATACAAATTTTCTTTATTTTTTTTGCTTGGGGAAATTTACTCTCTGAATTTTACCCATTCACAGCAATGAACACATGAATACAATCCCAAGACATTAGGCCACAGCTGCCCAAATTCACAGCGATGTAATTGTTTTCTATCCTGTGCTGGAAGCCTTTACCGCACGAGTGTCCTCACGATTTGATTCTACATCGATTATTATTGCCGATACTTTTTTATTTAATTTGTTTCCATGGGGTCTGAGGTCATTATGAAGTAATACAGAGATGTAGTTACAAACTAAAGCAACTTGTGAGTTAAAAACATAATTAATTCTGGAATTCAATTTTTCATTTATCAGATCAATGCATTGGATCGTGCACTATTTTGGTTAAAACATCGATTGATCGTTACGCCCCTAGTGGTGACAGGAACCCGATATAACGTCTGAAACGTGTACATTTAGTGAAATGGCTTTGTAAATGGTTCCGGTCCTGGAGGGCTGATGTCCACAGGTTGGTGGCTTCTCTGCTGAAACACCTGATTTAACTCACCTGTGAATTGTCAGGTGTGGTGAGTGTGCTGGACGCCCCTTTTTGAGAAGATAAATACTTCAGGCGTCTGGCTCCAAATTCCACCACATTGACGGTTCCTCTAGAGCAACATCTCACACCGGACGTCCTCTAAGTGACCGCTGAACCGATTAGGACGAATATAAAATGGTGGAATTTTAGTAGTTACTCGAAGATGGATGCACAATGTGTCCAAAAGTGTATAGACACCGACTGGTTGAGTGCTGATCAGTTACTGTCCATGCAAGGCTTTACACGAAATGTTAGAACATTGCTGTGAGGATTTGGTTGCTATCAAACGAGAGCGTTAGTGAGGTCACGAATTCCATAGACCAATGTTGGCGCTCCTTCGGCGACTGGATCCTGAAATAAATGTCCGATTACTTTTGGACATTCAGAGAGCTTGTGCCTGGATGGGTTCTGACCTTCTGGCTCACAGAGCAACATGGTACATTCCAAACGTTTGGCAGATGCTCGTATCCAGAGCGATGTCCAGCGTTGGGCGTCTGGTTCCACAGACTCACTTCTCTAACCATCTGAAGACGTTCCCTAACTGCGTAGATGTTTTCTGTAGACCATGGTCTCCAGACTCCAGTCCTTCTCTCCCTAAACCGAAACACAACAGGGACTGGGGATCTATGCTATGGGTTATCGATGGCTTGAATACGTCTTTTGCTCATGTTCTTCTCTTCCTCCTTTTTTTACTCTACAGCTTGCGCCTTGTAAGATTTTCCTTCCTTCAGCTTGCTCTGGGACACTGCAGGCTTCTTCTTGTGCATGTGTGTTTGAGTGGCGTTCCCTTCTCCATATCATCTGCTGCATGACCATGTGCCGACCCGGGAGCCTGGCACTGACGCAGAACGCTGGTAATAAAGATACTGATGAAGGTTTTGCAGACGTGGCAGGTGGAGCTGCCGAAGCCGCTGTGTGGGTGGGGTCTTCTACTTTGCATGAAGATTGTGATACCATTACAAAACTGCTGGCTTGCAAGGAGAGATTGTAAGAAGTTTAATTTTTATTAACTGTGTAAAATGTCATAGTTTTATATACAGTATATATATATATGTATAGTATATAGTACGATGCATGCCTTCAGTTGTAAGTAGCCAATCTGATTTATATTCATAGTTATTTGCTGTGTACATTGCTGCTCAACGCTGTGACATGAACGTTTTACAAATAAACTCACCACTTTGATTTTACTGACACGAAAACCCGTGTTTCTCGTCTTCTTACGGAGTCAAATTTATACACATTTTACAACTGATGTCACAATGCAGAATTCCTGTGCTGGAGGTACCGAGGATCCGTTGGGGAACCCATCGTCCTTTGGTTGACGCCAAAAGAAAAGTGAAACGGTATTGGTGTCCAGAGTTTGGCAGCTAGAAGCCTATAGCTTGGAGTAACCGATCTAAAACATGCATATAGAATACAGGGTCAGTAGTTGTACTAGTCTGGGACTGGTGAACAGGACCCAACGATGGATGATCCGGGGGCAGAGCACTCCATTACAACCAGTGGAGAACCCTCTAGGTCAGGGGTCCCACTTCCAGTCCTGGGACCACCCCGTTCTTCACATTATTGAGTTGTCCCTACTCTGGCTCAGGTGTGTGTGATATTAATGAGCTGAATCAGGTGTCAGGGAAGGAAATAATGTGGTTTCAGGCGCTGTGACCATATGTGCAGCTGCTCCAGAGCATCCCGTTCTATAGGCAGTGCCACACACCACACACTCTACAGGGGGTCCTCGACTGACGATGTATTCGACTTCTGAAACTGTGGTTACAACGCTGCCCCAACCTCCTTTTTATACTTATAATGGTGTAAAATGAAAGTGAAAGTAACTTTAATAAATCGCTCAAAAAAATGCAATACGGAGCTTCAGATGGGTAAATGTCTCCCTCTGGTGGACTGTCAGAGGAATTGCTCCAGTGCAAATTATTGAATTAATCAGGTATAACGGAAGTCTGGTGTTTTTAATGAGCACACCTGCCAATACTCAATTTTATAATGTTTTTGAATTATTATTGTTACTAAATATTACATATAAATATTAAATATAACTCCTAAATAAATTCTGTTTATTTCTATGAGTTTAGAAATGAGGTGAAATGATCAAATAAAGGTTTTTTGCTCAGTCACTTGAACATTCTGCACTTCTAGAGGGTGATAAGAACATTATCCATCAGTTTTTCATATGTCAAATGTAAAAATCTGTCCAATGCTTGTGTTATTTTTTCAAACAAACATCTGACGAAATCAATACAATTCTCACATTGTGATTAGACTTATTGTGGGCCTGAAAAAACAGCCCGTATTGTATCATTAGTATTCAGCACTGCGTAATGACAGTGGAAGTTCGGTTTTCAGATGAAATCTTTTACTTTCATGTAATAAAGGAGCAGCGGAACTTCCAGGCCTTAGATCAGATGCCATCTTGAAAGGAGGGAAAGCGTCAACACTGCCGTTAGACTTCAAATTGTGTGATTGCGTCAGTCTGCCGCTAGGGGGCGACAGAGACAAGACATTGAATTTATTTTCCGCAATGGCTGTAACATTATACAGTTCAATCATAGTATTGTTTCTTAATTTTACACAGATCTATTACCCATTTTATTCTATTATTTATTAATATATGTAAATTTATATATATAATGATGTATAATTATGATTAATCATCTAACCAAAACCATTCGCTTTAAAAGACGGTCTGTAAAATATAAAAGTGGCCTAATTAATTGCATTAAATGGATTAGAATCAAGTGTTTAATTAAAAAAGAACGAATATAATCATTAATAATCGATGTATTAATAATGAAAAAGTGATTTATTAAATGAATAAATGGTGCAAGTGGTCCAGGTAATGATGCTGTAATGCTTTTAACGCTGCTCGTCACTCGAGCGCACGCAGTGGCCCCTCCCCTTCCTGGTTAAGCTCCGCCCCTCACACAGGACAGCGGCGGACTCGCTTCGCTCGCGCGACTCTCCTCCACTAATTACCAGCGAAAACGGGCGCGTGCGTGTGCGTGATCCTCGCGGAAACACGGGGAGAAAAGCGACGGGAGCGCGTGCGTGTGGAATACGGGCTCCCCGGCGCCTTTTTTCGCTTGTTTTTTTGTCGTTACAATAGGGGGACTGGCGATGATGAAGAGGAAGATGATGATGGGGGTCTGGATGATGGCGCATCATGAATGAGGTCAGGACAACAGGACCATCTGACCGTCCGAGCGTCTCGTGAGGGCAGCGTTTTCGGGCTGTTGTTCCCCTCGCCCTGGGCTCGTGCTGGACGCTGCCAGATGCTGTGATTGTGCGCGCGCGCGGAGGGAGGAGGGGGCAGTGATGAGGCAGGAGAGCGGGTCCCGCGTGGAAGTGGACCACGCTCACGAGGACAAGCCCAGTGTGATGTGTGTGAGGTCAGACTTTGCTCTCAGTTGACTTTCTGACACTTTCTGCACGTCCGAGTTCACACACACACACACACACACACACACACACACACACACACACACACACACACACACACCCCTTTTCCACATTCTGTAATTTAATGTCCACTATGGTGGAGCCTGTTGGTTTTATCGAGGCCTGGAAAGCTCAGTTTCCAGAGTCGGAGCCTCCGAAGATGGAGCTGAGGTCGGTTGGAGGCATCGAGCAGGAGCTGGAGAAGTGCAAGGCCTCCATCCGACGGCTGGAGATGGAGGTGAACAAAGAGCGCTTCCGGATGATCTACCTCCAGACGCTGCTGGCGAAGGAGAGGAAGAGTTACGACCGGCAGCGCTGGGGCTTCAGGAAAGCGCAGATGAACGAGGGCGGCGACCCGCAGGCGGGAGGAGGCCCGGACCTCCCCCAGCACCCGCTTACGCAGGAAACGGGACCAGGAGAGCGCAGCAGGTTCCAGCCCGTCGGAGGAGAGTCCAGGGTGAAGCCCAGGCCTCCACCGGCGAGGAAGTCCGCCTCACACGGTGACGGGCTGGAGCTGCAGTCCGGCTTTGAGCCCCACCAGGGGAGCGAGACAGATGGGCTCTCCCCGTCCAAACAGAGGGGAGGGGTCTCTCCTCGTAGGCCTCATCCTCCTCCCGACAAGGAGCTTCCCTCTGACCCGTCTATCAAAGAAAAGCCGGGCATGGGGCTCGGGGTGGCGGCGCTGCGCTCAAACTTCGAGCGGATCAAGCGAGCCAACTCCCACTCGGCCGGGGACGGGAAGGCGGCGCAGGAGAAGCAGCCGTTCTACACCAACGTGGAGTTCCACCACGAGCGAGGCCTGGTGCGAGTGAACGACCGTGAGGTCTCGGAGAAGATCAGCTCGCTGGGTACCCAGGCCATGCAGATGGAGCGCAAGAGGTCCCTCCACTCGCTGCCGGGCAATTTGGCCACGGTGGCCGGTGAGCTGCGTGCCCGTCCCGTCTACAGGGGGCGCTCTAGCGAGAGCACTTGTGGCTACGATGCGGAGTGCGAAGACGGAGAGCCCAACCCCCGGTCCTGCGCCGCTCGTCCCAACGGGAACAAGCCTCCGCCGCCGCCGTGGCAGCCGCCCGACTTCCAGCCCTACAGCACGGTCTACGTGGGCGACGGCAGCGACGCCCGGGTGCCGATGCGAGAGCACGGAGGCGGTAACGACGACCTCCACCTCACCTGGCCCCGGAGGTCTTACTCTCCCGGGAGCTTGGAGGACATAGGGGGCGGAGGCGGCGGCGGGTACACGCCCGACTGCAGCTCCAACGAGAACCTGACGTCCAGCGAGGAGGACTTCTCGTCCGGTCAGTCGTCCAGCCATGTGTCCCCCAGCCCCACGGCGGCCTTCCGTCGGCCCTTCCGGGAGAAGAGCCGCTCGCCCTCGCAGAACTCGCAGCACTCGCTGGACAGCAGCAGCCCGCCGACGCCGCAGTCCCAGAAACGGCACCGGCAGCAGCAGCACGTCGTGGTCTCCGAGGCAACCATCGTCGGGGTCCGCAAAACCGGACAGATCTGGCCCCACGGAGATGGAGACTCTGCCCCCTCTGGTCTCAGGGCCTCCCATGACAACAGTTACCATGGAGACCTCGGTAAGTGATGAGTCTACATCCAACCCCCCACTACACACACACACACACACACACACACACACACACACTCTGCTCGGGCAGCCTGGCCCGGCTTTGCTGTGTGGGTAATGAAAGAATAGACGGTTGTAAGGCGAAGGTCAGTGAAACTGTAGCCCCGACTGAACTGCACAGTTTGGGTGTTTTCTTGATTTTCCACACACACGTGCTTCAGCCCAACGAACGACTATTATTATTTAACAGATTTTTCTGATTCTTTTGGAAGTGATGGTATTAGCCCTGAGTCCAGGCCCAGCTCAGTGCTTTCCCTGCTCAAACACACCTGGTCAGCTCACCTGTTCATAGCCTGGTGTAGTGAGTGTGTTTGTGGAGGTGACCAGGCCTTTCTGGGTGCGGGAGTTTGCAGGTGTCTCACTGATGTGTGTGGGGATCGTAGGTGGTGTGATTCCTCCTGTTGTACAACGCCGGCTCTGATAGAAAGCGGTGAGAACACACAGGGGGGCAAACTCGATATAAGGCAGGTGGTCTTAATGTTATGGCTGATTGGTGTAGAACCAGTGTTCCCCAATGTCAGACAGTATTTTCTCTGACCGGCATTTAAGGTGTCGCAGTAAAAAACAACAAAATAAAATGATACGATCAACACAAAAACTGTGGTATTGTGTAAATATAATAATAAAGGTGAATCCA